>ML661897.1:19254119-19408097 GCA_007570785.1 Antilocapra americana
TATGGACACCTTATCTTTGACAAAGGAGGCAAGAATATACAATGGAGAAAAGACAACCTCTTTAACAAGTGGTGCTGGGAAAACTGGACAGCCACTTGTAAAAGAATGAAACTACTGGCTGGTGAACTCACAAGTGTAGGTAGTGTGCTACACGAGGGGCAAGTTTTTCGCTAACACCACAAGGGCTTCTGGCCCGATGAGTGGAGTTGGATAGTAATACTTGCTACAAAAGTATGATTCTAAGGAATGAGAGCTTATATAAGGAGAGGTGAAAACATTTAAAAAATGGCCCTTTTTTCCCCCTCTTCTTCAATATTCCTAACTCTTCAGGCAGTACTTGACTTTTCTGTTTTCTCAGTTGATGTATCCTACTCTGAGATCCTAAAAACGGTGCACACTCAGTGGGTCTGATGTGGTGGATGCTTGCCCGGGAAGTGCTGCGCATGCGTGGTACCATCTCCCGCGAACACCCGTGGGAGGTCATGCCGGATCTCTACTTCTACAGAGATCCCGAAGAGATCGAAAAGGAAGAGCAGGCAGCCGCTGAGAAGGCTGTGACCAAGGAGGAGTTTCAGGGCGAATGGACTGCTCCGGCTCCAGAGTTCACTGCTGCACAGCCCAAGGTGGCAGACTGGTCTGAGGGCGTGCAGGTGCCCTCCGTGCCCATTCAGCAGTTCCCCACTGAAGACTGGAGTGCTCAGCCTTCCACTGAGGACTGGTCTGCGGCTCCCACTGCTCAGGCCACTGAGTGGGTAGGAACCACCACGGAGTGGTCATAAGCTCTTCTTCCACAAACTCCCACTAAAGTGGAACTCTGGTTGATGGAAAATAAACTGTTTCTTAAAAAAAAAAAAAAAAAAAGAATGAAACTAGATCACTTTCTAACACCATACACAAAGATAAACTCAAAATGGATCAAAGATCTAAGCATAAGGCCAGAAATTATAAAACTCCTAGAGGATAACATAGGCAAAACACTCTCTGCCATAACCCAAAGCGGGATACTCCATGACCCACCTCCCAGAATATTGGAAATAAAAACACAAATAAACAAATGGGACCTAATTAAAATTAAAAGCTTCTGCACAACAAAGGAAACTATAAGCAAGGTGAAAAGACAGCCTTCAGAATGGGAGAAAATAATAGCCAATGAAGCAACAGACAAACAATTAATCTCAAAAATATACAAGCAACTCCTGCAGCTCCATTCTAGAAAAATAAACAACCCAATCAAAAAGTGGGCCAAAGAACTTAACAGACATTTCTCCAAAGAAGACATAAAAATGGCTAACAAACACATGAAAAGATGTTCAACATCACTCATTATCAGAGAAATGCAAATCAAAACCACAATGAGGTATCACTTTACACCAGTCAGAATGGCTGCCATCCAAAAGTCTACAAGCAATAAATGCTGGAGAGGATGCGGAGAAAAGGGAACCCTCTTACACTGTTGGTGGGAATGCAAACTAGTACAGCCACTATGGAAAACAGTGTGGAGGTTCCTTAAAAAGCTGCAAATAGTCCTGCCATATGACCCAGCAATCCCACTGCTGGGCATATACACTGAGGAAACCAGAATTGAAAGAGCCACGTGTACCCCAATGTTCATCGCTGCATTGTTTACAATAGCCAGGACATGGAAGCAACCTAGATGCCCATCAACTGACGAATGGGTAAGAAAGCTGTGGTACATATACACAATGGAATATTACTCAGCATTAAAAAAAATTCATTTGAATCAGTTCTACTCAGATGGATGAAACTGGAGCCCATTATCCAGAGTGAAGTAAGCCAGAAGCAAAAACAACAATACAGTATATTAACGCATATATATGGAATTTAGAAAGACGGTAACGAGAACCCAGCATGCGAGACAGCAAAAGGAACGCAGATGCATAGAATAGACTTGTGGACTCTGTGGATGAGGGTAAGGGTGGGATGATATGGGAGAAGGGCATTGAAACAAGTTAATTATCATATGTGTAATCAATCGCCAGCCCAGGATTGATGCTCGGGGCTGGTGCAGCGAGATTTCCTGGGGGGGAGGGAAGAGGGAGGGGGGTTCTGGAGGGGAAGCATATGTAAACCCATGGTGATATTACGACATTGTATGGCAAAAACAATAAAAAAAAAAAAATTGGAAACTGAAAAAAAAAAAGAAAGTTGAGCACCGAAGAATTGATCCTTTTGAACTGTGGTGTTGGAGAAGACTCTTGAGAGTCCCTTGGACTGCAAGGAGATCAAACCAGTCCATCCTAAAGGAGATCAGTCCTGAATATTCATTGGAAGGATTGATGTTCAAGCTGAAACTCCAATACTTTGGCCACCTGATGTGAAGAATTGACTCACCGGCAAAAACCCTGATGCTGGGAAGGACTGAAGGCAGGAGGAGAAGGGGATGATAGAGGATGAGATGGTTGGATGGCATCACTGACTCAATGGACATGTGTTTGAGTAGGCTCTGGGAGTTGGTGATGGACAGGGAAGTTTGGTGTTGTACAGAGTCAGACAGGACTGAGTGATTGAACTGAACCTTTTTGGCACCAGGGACTGGTTTCATGGAAGGCAATTTTTCCGCAGGCCTTTGGGGAGAAGAGGGATGGTTTGGGGGTGATTTTCATAAGGCGTGTGCACCGTAGATCTCTCACATGCACAGTTCACAGTAAGGTTTGCACTCCTATGAGAATCTAATGCAGCCTTCGATCTGACACAAGGTAGAACTCTGATGGTAATTTGACTTATGGAGCAGCTGTAAATACACATGAAGCTTTGTTTGCTCACCTCCTGCTATGCAGCCTGATTCCTAACAGGCCACAGACCAGTACCAGCTTGTGGCCTGGTGGTTGGGGACCCCTGTACTAGAATATATCATGTGCTTTTGATTCTATGTCTTTGGGTCTGTCTACAAGTCCATGAACCTTACATGGAGAGGGAGAAGAGAGAGTTCCAACCTGCTAGGACACCTCATTTTCCTCCTTCTCTCAGCAAATGTTTGTTGAATGGGTGGATGTATTAATTTGTTTAGCCTTGGGTCCTTGGAATTCCAAGCTTCTCTTGTTAGTTTTTGATTCGCTGACCAAATTAACAGAAATGTTAGTTAGATGAATTTCATTGCTAGCCCCATGGAATATGATAAAGACATATGTAAACAAACTAAAGATGACTTTTAGCATGCTGAATTAACTTTAAAAATGCTGGGTGTCATGTCACTGTGTAACCCACTGCGTAACTGGGTGTCAATATTAGTGGTTCAGGGCAAAGCAAACAGAACTGAACTTTGCACTAATTCCAGAATTCTAACCTCTAACAGAGGTTTATTTAACCTGTGTTAAATAAACATACTTAGAATAAAATTTCATATAAGAAAAGCTTTAAAAACTTACAACCTAACTATATTAAGTTTGATTCAATTTACATTTATCTATTTAAGTACTATCTATTTAAGTGTCAATTAATTTGTTCAGAGATGTATCCAATAGTTTTTTCTTACAGTAAGTGAATTGCAAATATGTAATCTGTTATATTTATAGGTATAAATAAATATGTGATCTTCCTAATTAGGACATAAATACAAAATTAAGTTTTAAGGAATTAAATTAAAATGTGATTTGTTGAAGACAGAAATATAATACAATATAAAATACAATAACTTCCAACAGAAATATAATACAAGTCGCAAATGCAAACCCCATGTGCGATTTAAATTTTGAGTAGCTACAAAAAGAAACAGGTAAAAGTAACTTTAATAATATATTTTATTTATCCCAACATATATCTCCAATATTAGTTTCAACATGTGATCAAGAATTAAAAAAACTATTATGATTTATTTTACCCTTTTTGGGTTCTCGAGCCCCAGTGCATGTTTGATACCCACAGCACAGCTCCATTGGGACTGCCATAGTCTAAGTATTCTACGGCCACAAGTGGCTGATGGCTGTTGTGTCACACAGCACAGCTTCAGGCTAATTTCATAGCCATAATATAAAATAGGGATATAGCATGATTATTTTATTTAGAGAAGGAAGGTGGAAAGGATATTTGTGAAGTCCCTGGGAGGTGAATCACTGCTAATTTAGTACATTAATCATTAGAAGGTAAAAGATACTACTACTGATACTACTATTGTCAGTAATACTAACAATATTTCTCTAGCAAATTCCTGCTACCACAAACCACTGGTTGGTATAGACCATCTTATGGTTCAAAAAAGGCAAACATCAAGTTTTCTATGCAGCATGCTATGTGAGACTACAAAAATACATCCAGCCCCAGTGAGAAACACAAAGATTATGACTCAGCTAACTTTAAAAGTTTGACCTTATTTGGTAAATTGATTTTGCATATGATCTTATTATTTCAGTCATTCCCTCCTTCTACCCAAAGACTAAAGTGGAGAAAGAAGAGCAGTGATGGACATGGAAAAGTAGTAGATGAACCACAAGTTTCCAAGGAGGCCAAAGCATGTCTATGGTGGAAGGGGTGGGCAGGTCAGTGGGGGAGGTGCTGTGAGAAGTGTGTGTGCTCAGTCACTCAGCTGTGTACAGCTCTGTGACCCCATGGACTGTAGCCTGCCAGGCTCCTCTGTCCATGGGATTATCCAGGCAAGAATACTAAGGTTGGTTGCATTGTACTACTCCAGGGGATCTTCCCAACCCAGGGGTCAAACCCGCATCTCTTGTATCTCTTGCATTGGCAGGTGCATTCTCTACTACTGTGATACCTGGGAAGCTGCCTGGAAATGGATACACTGGTAGAGTCTTGGTGATACTCTGGAGCCAAGAAAAGGATACCAGAAACAAGGAGGTCAAGGAAGTAGGAGGCAGGTAAGGTTTCTGTTATTCACAGGGAGGTTAGAGCTGCTGACTGGATGGTGGGGAAGGATGCAAGGGATGTCTGCAAGTCCAGATTCTCACTGCTCACTGACATCTGCCCTCTTCATGCACGTTTCTTAAACACAGGGCTGATTTATTTCTTCTCTTGTGAGAGATCATGGTCCTGATATCCATTATTTCCCCTTGCTTAGGAAACTCATAAGAATTAACAAGCCTATCACGTGGACTCACTAAATCTGCCATACTTGGTGCTCCTGTCAGATGGTAAGCAGAGAAGGCAATGACAACCCAAAAGGGCAATGGCACCCTACTCCATTACTCTTGCCTGGAAAAATCCCGTGGACAGAGGAGCCTGGTAGGCTGCAGTCCATAGGGTCACTAAGAGTCGGACACGACTGAGCGACTTCACTTTCACTTTTCACTTTCATGCATTGCAGAAGGAAATGGCAACTCACTCCAGTGTTCTTGCCTGGAGAATCCCAGGGACGGCGGAGCCTGGTGGGCTGCCGTCTATGGGGTTGCACAGAGTTGGACACGACTAATGCAACTTAGCAGCAGCAGCAGCAGATGTAAGTTTATGCTGAGAAAAACTGGGGTCTCTGCCTGAATTCCAGGTAATTGTTACTTTCATTCATTCATTCATTCACTCATTGAACAATTCTTGAGCACTGTGTTGGCACAGTATGGTGGGTTTTTTCCTCCCTAAAATATCACAAAAAGGGGGAGTCTGTAACACTAAAATGTTACTTTTTCCTTGCCTGCCTGAAAGTTAAGATCTCTATGGGTCTCTCCTCTGTTTACTATTCCTTTGCTTCCTCCCTTCTCCCTATTAAGTAATAGGAAGATAAATGTCATGCCATTTTAAAAATGGCCAACTCCACTGATGATCTAAAGACAGGTCCCAAGATCCAGGGAGGGGCTACTTTTTGGCAGATGTGAATACACTACACTGCTCCTGTGGTTCTGATCACCAATATTCAGGGTCCTTTACAGCACAGGGACCCCGCCAGAAGTTGGGACGGCTGGCAAAGTGTTATCATGGTAGAAAGAGAAGCTTCATGGTTAGGGACACACATGGCAGAAGCAACTGGAGTAGAGCATCAAGTCTCAACAAACTTGCTGGCCACTTCTGATCACATTTTTAAGGACTCATCCATCCAGTCCATTATACTGAAGAGCAGTGAAGATGGTCACTGAATGTCAACCACTACTATGCCCTAAAAGGCTACAGTCCCAGAGACTCTAGAGATTGCTATTTTTCTTTTTGGCTTGTTCAATAAGTTTATTATTGTCTTATCTGAAAAATCTTGATAGAAAATTGTGGTTTGGTTTAACTCTCGGCAGCTCGTTCCTGAGCTCTAAGGAAGCTGGCCTTCTTCTGAGCTACCCAATCTTTCTTCTGGGCAAGTGACATTTTAGGACGGTTCCACCTCTTCTTTTTAACTTCTTTCTTAGGCTTCTTCTCATACACCAGATTCTCTCGTATTGCAGCATGAGCTTTCTTATACATCTCCTCCATCATGTCTGGAGTTACGTTGTTCTTTATGTACTGAGAGAATTGTTTCTTGTAAGCATCTTCATCTTCTTCAATCAGGTAACGCATGTAATCTGCAACATTCTGCCCCATGATGTGCTTTCGGTGTACCTCAGCACTGAATTCTTTGCTTTCTGAATCATAACCAGGGAACCGTTTGGTACTGTGAGGGATAGACAAGCCTCCATCAACAGCTCCCTTTAGGGCCCCAAAAACTTTATTCCCAGTAGTAGTTCTGGCAAGTCCTGCATCCAAGTAACAGGTGAAGGCACCAGGCTGACCATCAATGCTTTCCACATTGTATTCATCTCCAGTCGCCTCGACTTGGCCTTCATAAATTTTGTCCATACCAAACCTATTAAGAAGCCTGCGGGCCAGCAGCAGGCCAGCACAATATGTTGCAGCATAATTTGTCGGGCCAACCTTCACACCATATTTTGGGAGTTCGTGAGCATAAGTTGCACAGACTATCATATCTCCTATACGGGCATAAGCATTCTGACAAATGATATCTCTGTTCGTTACACGAACAATCATTCTGTATTTAGGTGTGTTGTACTTATTTTTATCTTGGATCACCAATAGTTTCCAAGCATAGTAGTCAGTTTTGCCCTCTCGCCTTCTTCTGAATTTCACTTGGTATCTCTTGAAGTAGGCCTTGTTCTTGACAACTTTAACAAACCCCATCCTGCGGAACAGAAGCCCGATTCCGCGGCTTGCCACGGAGCTGCAGAACCAGCATGGCTCCGGGGGGGAAAAAGCACTATTTTTCTACTATTGTTTTCACAACACATCTACTCTTTTAACTCATTTTACCCTTTGTGTGTGTGTGAGATTGAAAAGGTTTTTTTTTTTTTTACGTTGTATTGGAGTATAGTTAATTTATAAATATCATGTTTCAGGTATACAGAAAAGTGAATCAGTTATACATATACACATGCATATACGTATATGTATAACTTTTTTAGGTTCTTTTTCCTGTATAGGCCATTACAGAGTACACAGTAGAGGTCCCTGGGCTGCACAGCCCTTTTTAAGGGCTGAATGTTCATGTTCCCCACAATTCGTATGTTGAAGTCCTAATTTTTAGCATGATGATATTGGAGGTGATATTTGAGACATCTGGGGAAGAATTAGGTTTAGATAAGGTCATGAGGGTGGGGCCCTCATGATAGGACTAGGGCACTTATAAGAAGAGACACTGACAAGGCAGCCATCTGCAAGCCAGGAAGAAAATTCTCACCAGAATCCAACCATGTTGTACCTGACTTAACCTGGGACTTTCAGCCTCCAGAACTGTGGGAAAATGCATTTCTGCTGTTTCAGCCACCCAGTCAATGGAATCCTGTTTTGGCTTACACCTCCAACTTTGCTTTAAATTATTTGGTACAATCAGAAAAGCTGACAAGATTGTAGCAATTCTTCCAGTGTTACTTTATGTGCACTTCATTCAGATCTCACTGGATACTCCAGCTCATTAAGAAAGGAACTGGAGGAGAACATACTGGTATGGAGCCACATTCCAGTGGAACACAAAAAAATTTTTTTAAACATAAAGTTGATTGTTTTAAGTAGTATAGCTGTGAAGCCTTTCTAAATTTGCTTTCTTTTGGAAATTCAGTGGTTTGTTTTTTTTTTTGGTAGAGCACTGTCCTCTGTATGTGAGGCTCTGTTCAAAATTTTAGTTCAACTTTTTTATTACATTAAGCTGAAGAATTTCAAATTAAAGAAAATGAGATGGAATAAATGTTTAAAAATATGCATGACCTCCAGGTACATCATTTACTCCAAGTGAAGGGATAGATGAATTGCTGATTTGTTCCCTGACCACGACCCTCTCCTCACTGGGGGAAGTTTCTCCAAGTTTCCAAACTGGTTTAGTCAGGCATGTTTTAAGGCTGCCTCTGTTTGTTAGCTGGTCATGTGAGCACAATGCTCTCAACACACAACAGCTTACCTTCCACATGGCTGAGAGGGAATTGGGGTAGTTAGGGAAAAGAATCAAATTCTAATTTACATTCCAACCTAGACACAAATACAGAACATGTGGATCTCAAAATTGAAATGGTCTTACCTCTGAAAACACAGGCCCTGGGGTCAGCTTTATTACTGATAATGATAACTGCACAATTTTAAATCCATTTTGATTACAGAATATTATTATAAGTAAAATTAACTACATTTTAAAAGGAGTCACAGCTTGGTTCCATCATCACCATTTGTGCTTAGGCAAAGCTGAGTCTATCTGCCTATGGACAGAAAAACTTTCATGATGGATTAAGGTAACTCCCACCAGCCACTGCTATTCCCTGCCCCTCCTCGTGGAAGGAAAAATGAAAACCAAGGCACAGAAACCATGTAATTTAAAGATTATAGTTGGTGTCCAAGGAAGCTATGTTTTGGAGGCTGGGCTGAACTGCTGAGAGAAATAGCCTGCATCATAGTTTTAGACAATGAGTTTGAAAGTGGTTGAGGAAGCTGAGTGAATGGTGGGAACCACTCAGGAGTCATCATGTTTTTATCTGACGGGGGCATGAAGTCCCTCTACACTTTGCCAGCAGAGCATTCCACGGAGGTTGGTGTCATCTCCATTTTACAGCAGAATCAACACCAAGTTATATAAAAGCCACACTGAATTTACAATGTTATTTCGTATTACCTGCTTTGATACACTGTCAGAACTGTACTCAGGATTGCTTCTCCATAAAACTTTCAAAATCCGCTTTGGAAGTTGAACCTCACAGTCCTACCTGAAACAGCCATACATGTTCACCTTTATGGGACAATCTGATCACTACTGGGACACCATGGAGGCTAGGACCTTAGAACAGGTGGTAAAGTAGTGCAAAGCAAGAGCAGGCATCAGCCTGTGTGGTCACTTTTATGTTAGCCGTGTATACAGTAAGCACTAATAACACGCAATAAACCAAACTTAGAGCAAAAGGTTCCTCCAAAGATAAAGGGATAGAATACAGAATTCATTTCTGTGTAATCTGCTATGAGATTGAAACTTTTAAACTAAAAAATAGTACACATAGTAGAAAAAAGTCAAATTATACTTGTGCATGTGCGTGCTAAGTCACTGCAGTTGTGTCCAACTCTTTGCAACCTATGAACTGTAGCCCACCAGGCTCTTCTGTCCATGGGATTCTCCAGGCAAGAATACTGGAGTGGGTTTCCATTTCCTCCTCCAGGGAATCTTCCCGACCCAGGGATAGAATCTGGGTCTTCCACATTACAGGCAGATTCTTTACTGATTGAGTCACTGGGGAAGCCCCTTAGGATAAAATATTTGAGATTTCTTCTACACTGAACAGCACCTTGCCCCTCATATTAGTTGCTCCTGCCACCTCTGCAGAGTCCCTTTACCACATATTCACAGGTCCAGGGATTAGAAGAAGGACATCATTGGAGGTCATTAACCAAGTCTGCAATACTCACAAAATGAGCTAAACATAACTACATTTATTTTTTAAATTAAGAACTAAAAGGAATTGTATGGAAGAAGAAGCAGACTGGGCAGCTCTGTCTATAGCCTGGAGGTTCTCTTACCAAAATTAAAGCTGTTCTCCAACTGCCCCCTCAATCACTATTTACATGCTATGACTACTGTCTTTGAATAGACTGGACCTTATTATTGGCTAATTTCCTATTTATCTGCCATAACGTCCAGTTTAAGTGAAAAAAAAAAACAACACCCTGCATATGCAAATGAGTCCACACCTGGGCCTCTGGATACACAGCACATCCTCATGTGTTAAACAGTATTACAGTGCTTCAGAAAACCAGGATAAAAGTGACTGCTTTCTGGTAGTATATGTTTAATAAATGCGTGTTGGAAAGACAGATAGGTGCATGGATGGATGTGTGGGTTGATGAGTGGATGGATGGATATGTGATGGATGGCTAGATGAACTGGTAGATGAGTGGGTAGATAGATGAGTGGGTGGATGGATGAGTGGATGGATGGATGAGCGGGTGGATGCATGGATGAGTGGATGGATGAGCGGGTGGATGCATGGATGAGTGGATGGATATGTGGTGGATGGATGGACTAATGGGTGGATGAGTGGGTGGATGGATAGATGGATGGCTGACTGGCTGGCTAGTTGGGTGGCTGACTGGCTGGCTGAATGGGTAAGCAGGTGAATGGATAGGTGAATGGATAGGACAGAACACATCCAGGAGCCTTTGGGATAAAAACAAGGCCATCAGTTTGTTTCTGCCCCATCAGTTATCTGATTTGCCTTAAAAAAAATAAAAAAGGAATCACTCTGCAAACAAATAGAAGACAATTTAATGTGGCCCTAACCTTGAAATAGAAGAGTTCAATCCTTTCTGCTCTTGTCCCGCTTAAACTTCCCACCTCTCAAATAACGCCAAATTCTTGAAATTCACCAATAGTTGGGCCCTTGTTATTCACCACATACCACAGATGCTCTAAGCTTGAACTGAAGCTGGCAGGTAGATGTCTACACTTTCAAAAGTAGAGAACCTAGGATGGGGAGGTACCAGAAGAAGCCTCATGAATTACAGCAATGGTGATTTACAACTTCATCACCACTCTTTCAGCACAGAGACTTTCCTGCATGCATGCTAAGTCACTTCAGTCATATCTGACTCTTTGCAACCCTATGGACTGTATGTAGCCCATCAGGCTCCTCTGTCCAGGGGATTCTCTAGGCAAGAATCCTGGAATGGGTTGTCATGCCCTCCTCCAATGGATCTTCCTGACCCAGAGATCAAATTCATGTCTCCCACATTGCAGGCAGATTCTTTACCCACTGAGCCACCTGGGAAGCCCAGAAACCTTCCTATGAGATCCCAAACCTAAAGATAAGCTATTTTGGCTTGATCTACATGGCCTTAGCCATTGTGACAAGCTAGGATGGCTGCACGATGTTAAATGGCTAGGGGAAATGTTCTCAACCTCTTCCTCCATGAAAGTAAGGCACCTTCAGTTTAAAAGGGAAGTCTACAATTATAATCATTCTGTGCTTCAAGCAAATATCATTTGTCATGGAAGGCCAAGAAAATGGATTCTCTGATTCTTTTAGTTGAAGGACTTTAAGACTCCCCTGCATGATGCACCTCAGAAGTACACTTGAGGGTGTGTGTTGGGGTGTGTGTGTGTGTGTTGTGTGCAGATGCAGTGTCACTTCTGCATTAGATGACTTATACCTTGGTTGATGGCCTACAATAATTTAATTTTGATTGTAATCCTATGTATGCCCTTTGCTACCACATCCCAGAGCATTTATTAAGGGCCTCTTAAGGGCTCTGTCCTGGGGTCTCCCTGGTAAGCTGGCGTGCATGACACGAATGGGTTCAAAGGTTCAATGGCAGTGAAGATGAAGCCCAGATACAATGAAGATAGAGTTACAAAAGAGCAGAGCTGGGAATTCCAGATGGCTTCAAATCCCAAGATAAGATGAAAATTTCCAAACTAGTGCTATCAGACAGTAAAAGATAAACATGATCCAAAAGATGAATGAAAGGAAGATAAGACACATAGGTTTAGAAATCTGTGACCATGTCAGAGAGAGCTGCTAGAGAGCAAGAACATGCAAGAACATGACCACTTGGCTCAGCAAAGTGATAAGTTTTGTTTGTTTGTTAAGATAACTGCCAATGTTAGCAAAAGTGCAAGCAAACAGCACACTTTCAGAGGGTGGCAGGGATTCCCTGGTGGCTCAGAATGTAAAACGTCTGCCTGCAATGTGGGAGACCCAGGTTTGATCCCTGGGTTGGGAAGATCCCCTGGAGAAGGAAATGGCAACCCACTCCAGTACTCTTGCCTGGAAAATTCCATGGACTGAGGAGCCTGGTAGGCTGTAGTCCATGGGGTCGCAAAGAGTCGGACACGACTGAGTGACTTCACCTTTCAGAGGGTGGGAGTGATAATGGCATACGTAGCCCTTTGAGAAAATGAATTTAGCACTAGGTAACAAGGACCTTTAAACTGTTTATAAGTTTTGGCTCAGTGATTCTACTTCCAGGAATCTATCTAAGGAAATAATCAGAAAAGCAAGGATTAATTTATAAGGATATTTGAACTTATCCTGGAAAAAAACAGAATGGAATTAACCATAGTCAAATGGTTACGAGACAATTACAACAAATCCACACGTAAAATCTGATGCTGGCTTTGAAACAGAATTCAGAGAATATCATGCAAAATTATCATAATGTCAGATAAAAAAGCAATATATACAACTATATGTGTGTGTGTCTACATATACATGATCCTGATTTCATATTGAAAATAACAAAGAAGTGCATGATTGGAGGCTAATAGAGAAAAATGTTGCATATTTGCTTATTTTTTATAATTATTACTTTTTACCATACTTTTTTTTTACTGTAGTATATCTTTACAATGCTGTGTCAGTTTCTGCTGTACAACAACATGAATCAACTATATATATATACAAATACCCTCTCCGTTTTGAGCCTGTCCCCCACCTACCCCCATCCCACCTCTCTAGGTCATCACAGAGCACCAGGCTTAGCTCCTTGTGCTATACAGCCGTTTCCCACTAGTTACCTATTTTACACATGGTAGTGTATATATGTCAAAGCTACTCTCTCAACTCATAAAATGGTAACATGTAATGAGATCTTTGGAGAAATAGGATTATGATTATGCAGTATTTCTATTTTCTTCTTCAAAGTTTCTCAGTTTTTTCAAACTTTTTGTACATGAATATGTGGTACATTTAAAGTCAGACTTGCATCACAGAGCAGAGTGCTATAGGAATGAAGCAAAAGCAATAGAAATTGTCTGTGGTCTGTGGGTAGCATCTCTCCCACTCCCTGTGAGCCCCTCTGGATTCATGTTACAAGTGGATTCTTTCCCTAAGTCCAACATGAAGGAGGAGGGAAAAAGAGGAGGTGGGGAGGGGAAGAGGGAAGAAAAAGAGGACAAGATGGAAACTATTCAGAGCAAAATTTTTCAATCGTGGCACACAATGGAATTACCTGGGAACCTTTAAAACATCCTTATGCCTGGGTTCTACCCCAGACTCCCAGAAAATCATAGCTTCTGGGATCAGGACCCTGGTGCACGTATTTCAAAACACACCTCAGAATTCTCAGGTCTAGAAAAGTCTGAGAACCCATATATATAGAGAGGAGTGTTCTCAAAAGTTAGTGTTCATTCAAATCACCCAGAAGTCTGGTTAAAATGCAGATTGCTGGACTTGATCTCCAGAGTTTCTAACTGACAAGTCTAGGGTGGGGGCTCTGAGAATCTTCATTTCTGACAGGTTCCCAGGCGATGGTGCTATGGGGTTGAGGACCACACTTCCAGGACCACAGATATAGAGCAAGAATTTCTTGAATTTGCCCCAGGGATCTTGAGTCCCACCCATAGCAGGTCTTCAAATTTTAGTGACAAACCAGATTATTATTTCTTGCCTTAAACACTGATTGGCAGGGTTTTTTTTTTTTTTTTTCTTTTCCCCAAAGAAGGCAAAGTTCTGGAAAATCAAGGCAAAGAAAGGAAACGCCCACTGTCTAAGCAGCTGCAGGGAACTGGGCATGGACTGGACCCTTCACATCCTCTAGAACTCATTCCATCCTCCTGGAGGGAGGTACGGCCATCTCTGTCAGGAAAGTGTGAAAGTGTTAGTCATTCAGTTCGTCCAACTCTTTGTGACCCCATGGAATGTAGCCCACCAGGCTCCTGTGTCCATGGGACTCTCCAGGCAAAAATACTGGAGAGGGTAGTCTTTCCCTTCTCCAGGGGATCTTCAACCCAGGGATCGAACCCAGGTCTCCAGCACTGAAGGCGGATTCTTTACCAGTTGAGCCACGAGGGAAGCCCAGGAATACTGGAGTGGGTAGCCTACCCCTTCTCCAGCACATCTTCCCGATCCAGGAATCAAACTGGGATCTCCTGCATTGCAGGCAGATTATTTTTTACCAACTGGGCTATCAGGGAAGCCCGAACCTGGGTCTCCCATATTTTGGGCAGATTCTTTACCATCTGAGCCACTGGGAAAGCTGGTGGAAGTTTCTCTGGTAGCTCAGCCAGTAAAGAATCTTTCTCATAGGAAAATGAAAACTGAGATCCCAGGAAACGGGTCACTTACCAGGGACAGGCAGCTAGTGAGGGATGGGGCCAAGAGGCAACCAGGGTTGTCAGATGCCCAAGTCCTGGCTTCTCTCCCACTGAGAATAGACACATTTTACTAAGATAAAACCTTTCCTCTGAACAAATATCATGCTGCCTGAAAAGACATGACCTATATAACATGAGGAAAGCGCAGGAGCAAACATATGAGTTTATCACGCTTTTTTTTTTTATTACAGTTATTAGTACAAGGAAGAAGCAATGCATTCAGTGTAAGAAAACATCTTCTCAGGCTGCGTTTAGCACAAATTCAAAAATACTTTCAATGCGTATGTCTGTGAAGAAGCCCATCAAAATCCACTGAAGTTTGTAGGATGCTGGACACTGATGTTAAAGAAGATTACACTAAAGCAGACATCCTGAGTAGTCAGTAAAAGCAAAGCAAGAAATGACAGAAAGCATTTGTAAAAAATGTGAGATTTGTCTACTTTGATTTCAGGACTTAACTGTATTCACAGCCTATTCCTATAAGGCATGGCCGGGTTTACCCACATCTTCGGTCCTGCCCTAGATTCCGCTTGCCAGGGAGCTCCTTATTACCTGTGAGTGTGAGGACTGCTATGTTTCAATTGTTTGGAATGGTTAGGTTGAAGAAAACTCTCATTTTCCCACCTTTTCGGGCACTTTCTCTTCTAAAGCAAAAACTTTGTGTTTGCTGTGAGGCAAAAAAAAAAAAGAAAAAAGTGAGAAGGCAGCCCATTGCAGGCTACACAGAAGTTATCTGAGGTATTTTCTAAAAACAAGGCAGAATATTCTAGAAAAAACACAGAATGACCCACTCAGCCCTACACTATCTGAGAAAATATACTTAGCTATCAGTGTTCAAATAATATAGACGCCACTCCTCAAACTGCTTCTTTGAAACCCCCATGAAACCTGACATCCCAGGTACCTCCAGATCCAGGCTTTCATTTTTCAAAAGAATGATCTCAGGACCCAAAGGCTCCTAAGAGTCACAGGCTCTATCATGCTATAGAATGCACCCAATGCTGATTCAAAACAACCATCTCTTCTGGTACTAAGACTTGGTCCATGTTTCTTTTCTTGCTGTGGTTACAGTTAATCTCTTTGCCTGGCTCCAAACACATGTGCAAACATCTCCAGCAAGCTGATGATGGCATCAGAGAAAACGCTATATATCTACCAGTCTTGCCTTTTGCCTTTAAGTTTTGATTACTGCTGGCAGCTTTCTCCTTAAATCTGCATTCCACACCAATCCTAATTAATTATATTACTAAATAATAATTAATTGGATAAAACTATAATGCCAGCTCTGGCTTTTCTTGGAGGAATGCCTAAGCAATCCAGCACAACCTCAAACCTCTTGTGGTACATAATGTGGCTCAGAATCATCGATCTGAAACATTTGGTTCTAATTCAAATACTACCTGGGTCTGAAAATGACCGTAAGAGGCTGGGCTAGTTGTCTATCCCAATATTTGATCTTCCTTTATCTTGAGTCCTGTGCTGTGTGCTGTGCTAAGTCGCTTCAGTCAAGTCCAACTCTTTGAGACCCTATGGATCATAGCCCTCCAGCTCCTCTTTCCATGGGATTCTCCCAGCAAGAATACTGCCATGGGTCGCCAAGTCCTTCTCCAGGGGATCTTCCTGAACCAGGTATCAAACCCAAGTCTCTTACATCTCCTGCGTTGGCAGGTGAGTTCTTTATCACCTTGAGTCCTAGAATTATCAACTTTCAGCTAAGAGTCAGGTCATTTACTATAAAGACTACATTTCCCAGCCTTTCTGTGGCAATGTAACTACCTAGCTATAGCCATGTAACTTCATCTTGGTGAAAGTGATTTGAGCAGTAGTACCTGATGAAACATTCAAGGGATGTCTTTCATGAGAAAGCACATGCCCTCCTTTCTTCTTGCGGATGGAATGAAGATGTGATGGCTGAAGCATGTGCAGCCACACTGGACCATGAGGTGGAAAAAAAAAATCACATACTTAGGATGGCAGAGTGACATCACAAAAGACGGCAAAGTCCTTAATACTACAGAGGTGCCACAGCAGCATGGACTCCTACACAAGGTAGAAATAAAGTCCTATTTTCTTTCAGCCATTATTATCTTGGGTTTTCTGTCACGAGTGGCCCAAACTAACCCTAACAAACATGCGGTAATGAAAATATCTTCAAACCTCCAAACGACCAAGGGTCAGCTTGGGTTAGAGTCATAGAGAGCAGGGGCAGGAAGTGAATCCTGGAGGACCATTTCATAAGCTTGCTGAGTTCCTGGATACTGATGGAGGCTGGGGCTGAGTATAAGTGACTAGAGAATGTCCTGAGGCCACAGGACACTGACACAAGGGGCTGGCTAGAGTTGGGAGCACTTCCAGAGCCTAGGCCTTGCTGGTCAGGGATGGACAGCAGCAAGAGACCATGCCAGGGAAGCCCTTGCTGTGCTGCTCACCTCGGCAAATATATGCCCAGCCTCACCACCCCAGCCTCAGCCCTCCCCACTTCCTCCTCATATCACCTCCAGATGTTATGTTAATACATGGCTGTGTGCAAGGCCACCACTCAAGGGTCACCAGATCTTTAGGGAGCACCGTTTCCATTCTGTAGAGACAGAGCCTTAGCTGTGGTGCCACCTGGGAGAAATGTGTAGCACACAATGAGACAGGCAAGGAGGAAGACCAGCTCAGATCATGTGGAAGGAAGTGAGGCCCATCCCTCCTGGCAGCCAGGGTAGTTTGCCAGCTATGCAGATTCAGCAAGAAAGAAAGACATAAACATGGGCACACCTTGCAGCATATGATGCCAGTCAACAGTGAGACAAGGTAGTGTGAGGAAGGAGATGTTATGGGCCCCAGGAGGCTGCATCCCTGCGTGTGACCTTGCATAGATCACAGCTGGCTTACAGTATCAAAGCAAGGCTGGGGGCGTCACTGGTGGTCCAGTGGTTAAGAATCCACCTTGCAATGCAAGTGACACTGGTTTGATCCCTGGTATGAGAAGATCCCACATGTCGTAGAGTGACTAAGCTGGTGCACCACAACTACTGAGCCCACGTGCCCTAGGGCCCGTGCTCTGCAACAAGAGAAGCCACTGCAATGATAAGCCCACAGGCTACAATGAAGAGTAGCCCCTGCTCACCGCAATTAGAGAAAGCCTATATGGAGAAACAGAGACCCAATACAGCCAAGTAATAAATAAGTAAATCTTTTTAAAGAACTAAAAAATAAAAGCAAGGCTGGTGTCTTAAGAATCAGCATCTCAAAAGTGGAAGTTCAGTTCAGTTAGTTCAGTTCAGTTGCTCAGTCATGTCTGACTCTTTGCGACCCAATGGACTGCAGCATGCCAGGCCTCCCTGTCCATCACCAACTCCTGGAGCTTACTCAAACTCATGTTCATTGAGTCAGTGATGCCATCCAGCCAACTCATCCTCTGTTGTCCCCTTCTCCTCCTGCCTTCAATCTTTCCCAGCAACAGGGTCTTTTCTAATGAGTCAGTTCTTCACATCCAGTGGCCAAAGTATTGGAGTTTCAGCTTCAGCATCAGTCCTTCCAATGAATATTCAGGACTGATTTCCCTTAGGATGGACTGGTTGGATCTCCTTGCAGTCCAAGGGACTTTCAAGAGTCTTCTCCAACACTACAGTTCAAACGCATCAGTTCTTCAGCACTCAGCTTTCTTTGTAGTTCAACTCTCACATCCGTACATGACTACTGGAAAAACCATAGCTTTGACTAGACGGACCTTTGTTGGTAAAGTAATGTCTCTGCTTCTTAATATGCTGTCTAGGTTGGTCATAACTTTCCTTCCAAGGAGCAAGCGTCTTTTAATTTCATGCCTGCAGTCACCATCTGTAGTGATTTTGGAGCCTGAAAAAATAAAGTCTCTCACTGTTTCCATTGTTTCCCCATCTATTTGCCATGAAGTGATTGGACCAGATGCCATGATCTTAGTTTTCTGAATGTTGAGCTTTAAGCCAGCTTTATCACCCTCCTCTTTCACTTACATCAAGACGCTCTTTAATTCTTCTCGGCTTTCTGCCATAAGGGTGGTGTCATCTGCATATCTGAGGTTATTGATATTTCTCCCAGCAATCTTGATTCCAGCCTGTGCTTCATCCAGTCCAGCATTTCTCGTGATGCACTCTGCATATAAATTAGGAGAAGGCAATGGCAGCCCACTCCAATACTCTTGCCTGGAAAATCCCATGGATGGAGAAGCCCGGGGTAAGCTGCAGTCCATGGGGTTGCTAAGAGTCAGACACGACTGAGAGTCTTCACTTTCACTTTCATGCATTGGAGAAGGAAATGGCAACCCACTCCAGTGTTCTTGCCTGGAGAATCCTAGGGACGGCGGAGCCTGCTGGGCTGCCGTCTGTGGGGTCGCACATAGTCGGACACGACTGAAGCTAATTAGCAGCAGCAGCAGCAGCAGCAGCATATAAGTTAAATAAGCAGGGTGACAATATACAGCCTGATGTACTCCTTTCCCGATTTGGAATCAGTCTATTGTTCCATGTCCAGTTCCAACCGTTGCTTCTGGACCTGCATACAGATTTTTCAGGAAGTAGGTCAGGAGGTCTGGTATTCCCATCTCTTTAAGAATTTTCCACAGTTTGCTGTGATCCACACAGTGGAAGGGAAGCTGTATTTCAGAGTTTCTAGGCGATTCCAATGATCAGCCAGCTTCGGCAATTTCTGACTTAGAAACTCGCCACACAGGGTGTTCTGTGGGCCTGCAGCATCACACTCATTAGAAATGCAGACTCTCAGTCTCCACCCACACCTACTGAACCAGAATCTTCATTTTCACAAGATCCCAGGTGATTCATGTACACACTGAAGTTCGAAAAATGTTGGCTTAGATCCATGATGTCATGACTTCATGAGGAATGTAACATATTTAGCCACTGTCCTGGGAACCAATCTCAATACTTGCTTTTCATTTTGTTTCATTTTTTAAATATAAACTACTTACTGTGAGATTATAAGTGATAATGCTTTTAAAGGTTATGATATAGTGTGAAATCCCATAAGGTCTAGTGGTTAGAATTCCTACTTTCACCCAGGTGGGCTGGGTTCGACTTTTCATGTGGGAAGGAAGACCATTTGGGGCTTCCCAAGTGGCACTAGTGGTAAAGAGCCTGCTTGCTAATGCAGGAGACTTAAGAGACACTGGTTCAATCCCTGGGTTGGGAAGATTCCCTGAAGGAGGAAATGGCAATTCTCTTGTCTGGAGAATCCCTGGACAGAGGAGCTTGGCAGGCTATGATCTACAGGGTTGCAAAGAGTCAGTCACAACTGAAGTGACTTAGCATGCATGTAGCATGAAAGGTCAAAAAATACTGGCTTGGATTTTGCTACCACCATTATTATTAGCTGTGCTATTCATAGATCTCAATTTATCACAACTCAATGGGATCATTGAGGGAATAGGAATTTCCAATTCTGAAGTAACTCTTTTGACTTGAGACACTTTATCCCCAATCCCTGGCAAGTCAACACTCTTCCCCAGTGAACCAAAACACCTTCAAAATCTTAGTCCTGGCTGATACTCCAAAGGCAAAAGAAAATGTCCTGGGACTTGAGGTCCTCAGCCAAAATGCTGGCTTCAACCAACAGCAAAGCCAACTCCTCAGTCACTCTCAGAAGAGGAAAGTGGCTTCTGATCCAACATCACCATTCAAGGAGATACACTTTCTTCATCCTTGTGTGATGGAAGAATCAAGGGGCTGCCATTATCCCCTGAAAAGCTCTGCCCCCGAATTCTCACACTGCACACAGCCGTTGCCTGCAGATAACTGAACAGTGGGTCAGTGCTTTTTAAATGGATTTAACCACAGCTGAACTGCTGGCAAGCAGATGGGACCCACATGACTGACACAGCCATCAATTTGTGTCACTGGGGCTTTTGCAAGAAAGAGGCAAACTGAGCGGAGGAACCAAACTCTCTCCTTCCCCTTTCAGTCTCCTCCTTCTGCTTGATGTCTGGCCTTTGTCAGGGGACTTGGGGCCCAACGCCTGGCCTCCTCCTAATAAGCCAGGTCCGAACTTTGCCACATTCCTCTCATTTGTAAGCACCAGGAGAAACTACTCTGTGGATTACAATTTCAAATGCAAACAGCGGCCACAATACAAATATTTGCTCTGGGGTTCCTAGCAAGGCTGACTTTATAAAGAGTGAAGTCAGGTGAGCAGAATACTGGGGTCTCCCATCTAGTCCCCAGGTAATAGCTTTTGTTCCCAGGGTACAATTAAGTCACTGTTCACTTTTTTGTGTGTGGACCGAATACACAATGCCTTTCATTCTCAGGGACTAAAGAAAACAGGGGTTGGCATGAGGTGTCCACATTTTCCTTAATGAAATGAACAGCCCAACCCGAAATTCAAGTGCTAAACTTTCAACAGCAAACAAAAGATTCGTGTTCCAGTCCAGTTCACTGAAACCAAGTGACTTTTATATCAGCCTCGAACCTTGGGAGCATTTACTTACTTATTCTTCTCTTATCAGCACGTTTAGGGGTCAGTTCCACATGTAAGTAAGGAAAACAAATAGAGCAAATGACACTTAGGATGAAAAAAAATTGCTGAGACTCATATCCAATATGCTATGTGTTCCTGAATGCTTTCTCTGCCTCTCCTGTCCCCCAAGTCTGGGGAGTCAGGTATTTCAGACATTTGAACAAAAAATTCAGTGTTTGGAATAAAATCTCCTCTGGTGGCTGCTGTGAATGATGACTCTTCCTTCAAGAAAAGCCTTGCATTTACAGTGATTTGGCACCATTTCTACAAACAACACAAGATCAGTGGGCTGGAAGACCTCTAGAACAGGGATCCCCAACATCTGTCCATGGACTGGCATCCCCTGCCAGTTCAGCAGTAGCATTAGATTAGAAATAAAGGGCACAATATATGCAATGCACTTGAATCATCCCGAAACCTTCCCCCGCTCCACTCCTGCTCCATGGAAAAACTGTCTTCCAGGAAATCAGTCCCTGCTGCCAAAAAGGTTGGGAACTACTGCTCTAGCAAAGAAAGTCTGAGTTTAACCAGAAGCCGGCCCAATCCAGTCCTTGCTGCCCCATCCAACACCACCCCCTTCCCGCAGCAGCCAAGAGCTGGGCAGTCACAGTCTTTGTACCTTAACTGACATGTTGCAGGAAATCTATTTTCACTTCAAGTGCTTGCCAAAGGTGGGCCATAAAGTGTTTCTATTTATTAGAAATACTTGTAAATGGCGTGTTTGTGTGTGTACTTGGGTGCCCATATGGTAGGGGGTGGTTTACAAAAGGCTGAAAAACTTTATTAAAAATCTAAGCCAAGGATCATCTGGGGTCTTTAAAAATAGAGTCCAAGGCCTCCATGAGGTTCTTAGTCATTAGACAGGGCAAGGCATAACTGCCCATGTTAACAGGCTCCCTGGGCGCTTTGATGCTGTGAAGTCTGAAAGCCCCAGACTTGTAATCATTCTCAACCAGAGTTACAGGGAGTTGTTGAGAATGCAGATACCTAGACCAGACGTGGACCAATGAAATCCTAATCTCAGAGGCTGGGCCCTGATGGCAGTGGATTCTCAAATTCCAGGAAGATTCCCTGGAACCACTGAGACTCATGCAGGCTGGTGACACTTATGCGAAATAAGGATGACCTAAGGCATTCCTGCATCGAGAGTGACCCCCACCCAACCATCATATTTTTAAAATCACTCCTGCTAGGTTGACACTTCCTTTCAGGAGCCGACTCTCTGCCTCTAAACTCCTTTCCCAGTATGAAGCCTGCTCATTACCTCAGCCCAGAAGTACACCAAGCCCTTTGCAACATCCTCCTTCAAACACAGGGGGTAGATGATGTACAACTGCAATTTTAAAATGGATCTGCTTTGCAACCACCCCAAATTATAATCTACAGCTCACACAGTCATTTTCCCCCCTTTTCAAGGATTTTTAGAAAATGGTTTTTTAAAACTTCTGTGCACTCCCCAGGGTGAGTTTAGAGAGCCTCCTCCTCTGCGTCCTGGTACACAGCCACCTTGCAGAGTTTAGACCCCTGTGTAGACAGAATGGGGGTGGGGGGGTGGGGGGAATATGGTTATGAACTGCAAGGCAATGCTATGCATACTGCATCTCATTTTCAAACTCTCTTTAGCCAAGATTTGTTGAAGCTGAGGGATTTAAAGCAGGCTCAGGAAGGTGGTGCCACGGATGAAATAACATCTCCCCCACTGACTGCATTAATTAGAAACTAAATTGTTTCACCAAATTCTTTTAAAATGCAAGTACCCTCAAAAACAGCTAAGCATCATGCACTGGGGAATATTACTGTAACCTGAAGATCAAACTGGAGGGCTGTGGGATGATTTTTGTTTGAACCACACAGTGTTTTGAGGAGAAATGAATCCACTGTCAATATTTTAAACTAATTCTTGGCACTGCCTGGACTTGGAAGAGGTGGCAGTGCCGGCCCACATCCCCACATACGACCATCACACGGTGAATAACGGCTGGCTACTTGCGATGACTCCGTGCCCTCCAGCAGGACACAGGCCTCACTGCTCCCTACTTGTGCCTGTTCAGCCTCACTCACTGCTGCTAGCTGCGGAGCCCCTGCCAACACCTGAGTTTGCAAACTCTTCTTCCCTCTAAATCAGCAGAACCAGTGATAAGATCTGCATTCACATTTTTCGTCTCCTACTGCTGAGCCAAGGGTCTCAGATGGTCACAACCTCCTCGTTGGATGAAGCTGGAGTTTCTTTAATATTACTATTCCGATTAAGTAGTAACAGCTTCTTGGGGAGCCTGTGAATATGAAAAGGAGCTGAATGTGACTGTGAAAGTATTTGGAAACTAAAGCCATAGACGCCTGTAAATGACAGTTGTCCAATCAGCTCAAGATGGCCATTTGGAACAGTTGAGTTATGCTTGGGTGGGAACACCATGGAGGGCAGTCTGGGCTGGGGGTGGGGAGTAAGGGGGCTGGGCTCGTGAGTTAATAACAAGGCAACCTGGGGAATTCAGGCAATAGCCCCCTGAGAGGGGCAGAGACCTCAACCCTGCCCCTGGAAAAGCACAGATCTGACCAGGCTTCCACGGCAGCAAGCTGATCAGTGCAAACCAAGTCGGGGCTGAGACTGTTTAAGAAGTTGCAAGATGCATTCTTAAACGGGAACCTCCTAATTCCCCCATTACTTTGGGTCCTGACCAGGGTTGAGACCAGGGTCTTCTGCTCTACACCTGGTCTTTCTCTCACAGGAAGAAATACAGGTGGAAGAAAGACAAAGAGAAGCTGAGAAGACAGTCACTTATTTCTACCCCATCCCCCCACAGACCTTATCTTTCCCTTTATTATCAGTTTAGTAGGTTATTTGCATTTTGGCAGGATTTCCTTTTCCCAGGGCTTATCAACTGAGTCTGGAGGAGACGGCAGATGGCCTGCTGCACAGCTAATTTGAGTACATATTCAAGACAATAAACAGCTACAGATTGACTTGGCACCAGCCACCAGGGAGGAGACGCCAAGTATTTCTCATGTCCTCCATGTCCCCTGGACTTTGCCTTCACTTGCTTTGCCAATAGAAAGAGTATATTTTAATCTTCTAATAATAGGTTTGGGAGGAACTCTATATTTCATAAATGGTCCAATTATGAAATGATTGGATGAACTATGAGCACAAATCTTTGCACTGGTAAATATTATCAACCAGAGTTCTTGCTATTTTGCTTTCCAACCAGTCACCAAAACGTACAGATGTCTTTCCAAAGGTATATATTGTACATTTCCAAAGTACATCTCTTTCCATACTGACCACAGGATCTGTCCCAGGTGAGAATCAAACACCCTACTGAAACCCTCTGTGCGGTAACCGCACTTCTCTGTTCCAGCAGCACAGTCATCTTTTCAAACAAGGAAATAAGGTCAGCCTGTTATAGGACCAGCTCCCCAGTGTTCCCTGCTTTCCTTTCCTCCTTCTAAGAGGTCAATTAATGCATCTATCCCATCCTCGTTCTTCTTCAGAACATCAGTCTACAAGTTTTTTTTTGGTTTGTTTCTGTATTTAGCATCTGTCAGAATCTAGGCTAGTTCTATAGTCAACAGTACTTACATAATTGATTCTCCCTACCTTATCTTTGGTAGATCCTTTAGAAATCTGAGCTTGTTTAAAATACTCCTTTTTGGAACATCCTTAAAATGATCACATTCACTTTATTAGTCATATTCTGTACTCTATGACTATCAGCACTGCTAATCAAGATTCATCCCTATTAAGTGTCCATCAACAGATGAATGAAAAAAGATGTGGTGTATATATATAATGAAATACTACTCAGACATGAAAAAGGAAATTTTGCCATTTGCAACAACATGGATGGACTTGGAGGGTATTATGCTAAGTGAAATAAGTCAGACAGAGAAAGGCAAATACTGTGTGATATCACTTATATGTGGAATCTAAAAAAATAAAACAAACTAGTGAATATAACCAAAAAAGAAGCAGACTCATAGATACAGAGAACAAACTAGTGGTTGCCAGTGGAGTGAGGGAAGCAGGGAGGGGCAATATAGGGGTAGGAGATTAAGACATACAAACTATTATGTATAAAATAAACTACAAGGATACATTATATAATGCAAATACTATAGCCAACATTCTATAATAACTATAAATGGAGAATAACCTTTAAAGACTGTGAGTCACTATACTGTACACCTGTAACTTATATAATACTGCACATCAACTGTACACTTTAATTTAAAAAAAAAAAAAGACTCTTTTGTAATTTTCTTCTTCATGAATCACTAAGGACCTTTGTTACTGATTGTCATTCTTGGGCATCTGGCTTATCTTATGGCCTTGCTACTCAAAATGTAGATTGTGGGAGCTTGACAGAAATGCAGACTCTTGGGCCCCTCTCTGGACCCACTGAATCAGAAGCTGGATTTTAACAGGATCACAGTTGATTCATGCGAGAAGCAGTGTAGTATGGCTGCAGTTATATCCAGGACTCGGCAGCCATGTCTCACGGTCAGCACAGGGTTCACCCTCACAAAGGAGTTATTCTCCAAGCTTGGTCTCCTGGTGGACTGTCCATTGTGTGCCAGGATCTGAGCAGAGGCCCCAGAGTCAGTGAAGGAGAGGACAGCCTCTTTCCCTAGGAAGTGAGCATCTAATAGGAGAAACTAACAAGTAAATCCCAGGTGGCTCAAATGGTAAAGAATCTGCCTGCAATGCTGGAGCCCTGGGTTCCAACCCTGGGTAGGGAAGATCCCCTGGAGAAGGAAATGGCAACCCACTCTAGTATTCTTGCCTGGAGAATTCCATAGATAGAGGAGCCTGGCAGGCTCCAGTCCTCGGGATCACAAAGAGTCAGACACAACTGAGCGACCACTACTTTCACTTTCAACCTGTAAGCAAAGAACCACAGGGTAACAGAGAACGGACCACTTACAAAGATGTGTATCAAGGGCTCCAGGAGAACTCAGAAAGGCACCTGGGTCTTAAAGATAGGACATGAAGTTCCGAGAAGGAAAGGGCAACAGCCATTCCAGACTACGGGAACAATATACCCAAGAAGCAGCCACAAATCACATCATGCTGGAACAGCAAGAGGGTAGGTCTAGCTGTCACAGAGGGTAAGTGAAGGGAGCGGGCCACGGCCAACCAAGAGGCATAGAAATGACCGCAAACTTTGTAGTTCAAGTAACAGTCATTGACTTGCTCACGGTCTGCTGTTTGCAGTATGGGCACGTTGTCCACTCCTCACGGTTTTGTCCCGGCTGACTCACACGTCTGCAATCCACTGGGACTGGCTGGCGTTGATGGCCGAACTCACGTATCTGGCGGCACTTGTTGGCCGTCAGCTGGGCCTCTCGCTCCACGTGCCTCTCACCCTCCAGGAGCCTACCCAGAGCGTTGTTACGTGAGGACACAGGGGCCAAGAGAGCAAGGCCTAGCCTCAGAGGTCACCACATCCTTTCTGTAGGACTCTGCTGGGCCAGGTCAAGTCACAAGGCCAGCCCTGATTCAAAGAGAGGGGAAGGACAGAAATACCGAACTGCTAAGGTGGGTGGCGCCCCCGAGGAGGTTCCTGAGGGAACATGAATATGACCACCTACCCCAGAGAGAAAAGAGATACCATTAGACCATATATTTATACCTTCTCTGTGGGCCCCTTAAATTCAAAAGCATTCAAGAAGCTTAAAATCCTGCTTACTTTTGTAACCCCAATTGTAACTCCCATAGTTCTTTCTGGTGAATACTTAATAAATTCATGTGGATTAATTAAATTGTCACAAATGCACATAATTATAAACTTAGGAATTGGGGTTTATGGGCAGAGAATGCCCAAGGGCCCAGTTAATAAAGAATAAAAAGTCCTTTTTGCTTACAAAACACGTCAAGACGACAGAATAAGAACATGACTGTTACACAAAGAGTATGTGCCCTGGAATTCACCAGTAACAAATCTCCAGACAGATTATTGCTCTCCTTCCATTTTCCAGCCTTCACTCCAAATCCCATCGTTTGTCATGATGGAGGTAAAAAAGTTTGAGAGGTCAGGACCTGCTTTAGGTTCCATAAAAAGGCAGAGCAAGTCATCATGTCTGGGCAGAATCCTCTTTAAATCACTCTTTAAGCTTAATATACAGCAAATTGTCTTTGCTCGACAGTAGCAGCAGACTGCTGTTTCAATCTGTCTTCCTAATTTGGGCAACTGACAAGCTATCATTTTATGAGTTAGACTTGGCAAGATTTATTTCCTTCTAGACATTGTGCCTGAGATTAAGCAAATGGAATGGTAAGGTTATATGGGAGTCTCAAATTCCTTTAGGTATAAATAATGTAGGGACTTGGATTAGCAAATGACCCAGTTCTTGACCCCTTTTCTGTAAAAATATAACTCTTTATTAAAATAACTACTGTGGCAGTGCTATTTGTCACATTATTTTAGCTACCTTTCTGGGAACCACATAGTAGGGGGACACCCCCATACTCTTCAAGTTAGGCTTGGCCATGTGACTTCCTCTGGCTGATGAAACATGAGCCAAAGTACTTGCCTTGGATGAAAGTTTCAAGAGCCAGTCCTCAATTTGCCACATCCTCTTCTCTCACCCAAAGTGAGAGCCGTTTTTCAGATGGTAGAACTTAGGTACCAGAAACAGGACATGTGAGGCAGAGCCCTCAACTCACTCACACTGGCCATTGGCACTGTTTGTTACAGTGGCATGACTTTGCCCATCTTAACATAACTAGATGAACACCCAATTACCTTCAGTTGCTACAGGGAAGAAAGTGATAGCCCATTTAAGTAAGATGGCTCCTGATTTTAGGGCAGTTTAAGTGCAGTAATTACTCTGCCCCTCACTTCCCTCTGCCTGAATGCTCCTACTTCTCTCTTCTTGCTTGCCTTGAATATAGGAAACTCCTTTATATCCTTTTTTTGCAGGGAATGCACAGAAGTGACTGGGTTAAGGGAGAGAGATTGGGGCATATCAAGCTCCTCTCTGGTGCGGGATCTTGGCCTTGACCCCTTGGATAGCACCCCCAAGTCTGGATCATAGGGTCAGAGGGTCTTGGTGTTGCCTGTCAGGGCCATCTCACTCACAATCCTGACCCTGAGGGCAAAGAGGGAGCCACTTGCCTAGAGTAAGTAGCAAACTCAGGTCTAAAGTCCGGCTGCTACAAGCCTCATGGCTGGCTCATAGACTACTCCCTGACACTAGTACATGCACCACATGGAAGCCGATTTCTTTCTTTCTTTTTTTTTTTGAAGCCAATCTCCTTCCCCTAGAATTTGACTTGCCTTCTCTGCCTCTGGTCTGATGGTTTCCAGGTCTGAGATTCCTCTACTTCCCCAAGAGGTTTCTTCTCTGGTCCTACAGCTACATCTCCTCAAAGGCCACCCTTGGATGCCCAAAGCGGATCCCTTCTAGCTGATCACAGCTACGCAGCAAGAAAACCCCACCAGGGCTTTCCAGCCCAGCACCTGACAGTCCTGCTCCTACCTCACCACTTCGGGAGCCAGCACTGAAGACGGCGCCCAACTCTCCGTGCCCTCTTCCTGCACAGACCCCCGTGAAGCACAGGGAGATAAATTATCTGTCTGCTCAGACCACGAGGGTATCTGGGCAACTGCAGTCTGCAAACCAGCCTGAGTAACTCTCCCCATCCTTTCTAACAAAGACCTGATCACTGTGAATGAGTGTCTTTATTAAGCTGCAGTTTGATGAACTATCATCTGTAAAAGACTTCTTTAAGGGGACAACCCTTTTTCCGTTTCACATTTTTAAAACCCATTTAAATAGAAGAATTTTAAAAGAGACCCATGCAGAGGAGACCTCACAGGCAGCTGCTTTATCCCACACTTCTCCATGACAAGACACACAAAGAAAAGGACACCAGACAGCAAAACAACACACTCTTTTCCTCTATTTTTGGAAGAATACAGTGCCCTCAACCACAAAGGGAAGCTGGCAGGCTTTAGCAGCAAAAAAAAAAAAAAAAAGCAGTTGAATGCCTCTAGTATCAAGCATAGGCCATTTGAAAGAAAGGAGTTTGTGCCCCAGTTCTTGATGCCATATCCTGAACCCCAAGAGGGTAGATGCTGAAGACCCCCAGCTGAGCTGCTGGCTGCCTGCCTTATGTCCACCCCCTTGCATCTTCCCACCAGAATCAAATTTTATTCATGGCAGCAAATGTGCCTTGTCTCCCATGCTCCAGGGGAGGGGCCAGGCTGCCTTCTGACACAGTCTGGTTGATAAGTGGACAGTTTCGGGTGGCACTTCCAAGACCCATTATGCTTCCCTTCCTCTTGCCTGAACCACGGGCATGGTGGAGGAGCTTTGGTGGCCAACATGGAGCCTCACAGATGACAGTGACCCCTAAGGATGGCAGGAGAGAAACCCACGTGGAGTCTGTGTTTCTGATGGCACTGAGGGGCCACCACGCCACACTCAGCCACTTACCTCCCCACTTCTGTAGGAGAGAAAAATTAACCCTTTAACATGTCAGGATTACTGTGCTCAATGTACACACACATTATCCCCAAAGCAACGCCTATCCAACCTACCATCTGAACGGGGTCATTCTCTAGGCCTGGAGAATGTCTTTTTCCAAGGAAAGTCAACAACATAGAGAAATTAAAATCACTGGGAGGCTTTGTCAGACTAAAATCCACTTTGGTGCATTTCGGGGTGATGAGAGGGACAGAATAAAGACTTAACATGTGTTGCTCTTAAAATATGAAATAAGCACGAACTACTCCTCATCTGTGACCACAGCCATGAAATTAAAAGACGCTTGCTCCTTGAAAGAAAAGCTATAAGCAACCTAGACAGCACATTAAAAAGCAGAGACATTACTTTGCCAGCAAAGGTCCATCTAGTCAAGGCTATGGTTTTTCTAGTAGTCAAGTGTGGATGTGAGAACTGGACTATAAAGAAAGCTGAGTGCAGAAGAATTGATGCTTTTGAGCTGTGGTGTTGGAGAAGACTCTTGAGAGTCCCTTGGACTGCAAGGAGATCCAACCAGTCCATCCGAAGGGAAATCATTCCTGAATATTCATTGGAAGGACTGATGCTGAAGCTGAAGCTTCCATACTTTGGCCACCAGATGTGAAAAACTGACTCATTAGAAAAGACCCTGCTGCTGGGAAAGATTGAAGGAGGAGAAGGGGACGACAGAGAATGAGATGGTTGGATGGCATCACCAATGTGATGGACATGAATTTGAGCAAGCTCCAGGAGCTGGTGATGGACAATGAAGCCTGGCATGCTGTATAACTGGGCAACTGAACTGAACTTCTCATCTAATACAATAACTGCCTAGATATATTAATTATATAATATTGATATACCTGGGGGAAAGGAAGAAAAGATAAGATAGAAGGGCATCCAAACATCCATCAGTGGATGAATGGATAAAGACAAACATACATACAACAGAATACTATTTAACCTTTAAAAACAGAACCTTTAGGCCAGCACAATGGGCAGCACAGAACATTTCCACAATCACAGAAAGTTCTATTGCACGGCACTGGTATAGATGCTACACTATATACATGACACAGTGATGGAAAGAAGATCCCTGGGGCACTGAGATCTACATGTGATACATTCAGTTCAGTTCAGTCACTCAGTCGTGTCTGACTCTTTGTGACCAAATGAACTTCAGCACACCAGGCCTCCCTGTCCATTGCCGACTCCCAGAGTTTACCCAAACTCATGTCCATTGACTCGATGATGCCATCTAACCATCTCATTCTCTGTTGTCCCCTTCTCCTCCTGCCCTCAATCTTTCCCAGCATCAGGGTCTTTTCAAATGAGTCAACTCTTTGCATGATGTGGCCAAAGTATTGGAGTTTCAGCTTCAGCATCAGTCCTTCCAATGAATATTCAGGACTGATTTCCCTTAGGATGGACTGGTTGGATCTCCTTGCAGTCCAAGGGACTCTCAAGAGTCTTCTCCAACACCACAGTTCAAAAGCATCAATTCTTTGGCACTCAGCTTTCTTTATAGTCCAACTCTCACATCCATACATGACTACTGGAAAACTATGATACATAAATTATACTATTAGCACATAACTTATAGGGCTCTTCAGTGGGGAAAATGGGATCACACTTGTCAGGCACACAGTAAGAGCTCAGGGAAGACCAGCTATTATTTTGTGGGGAGGGTGCAACTGGAATACGAATGTACACAAACAAATATATGTTGGCGACTCCTTGAAGAGAGGGAGCATGAATCCGTCTTCTGTATACCCTCCTCACCCCAGAGAGTGCATAAGATTCTGATTAAACAACTGAAATGGACAGCCCCTCCCAGATGGCCCACAAGGCACCAGGCATGGGGGCCAGGCTCAGGGAGGTCTGGTCTCCCTTCTCCCAGCTGCTCATCAGGAGTCCACCCGCAGGGACTGTAGGGAGAAGGGCCACACGCATAGCCCACATGGATGGGTGCAGCCCAGAGCATGCTGTCAACGAGTCAAGTGAGGGGATCCACAGATGAAAACTTGCTGCTCATGTCAATAAGAACCCCTTCGATCACAGCCCTTCCCTTCAATGACTCTGCAGAGATAGACATCAGACACCCAGGGACCATCCAGTACTGGTAACTGTTCATGTCCCTCAAGAAGGGCACCGATACTGACTGCTTTGCACCTTGCATGTCTCGTGTACTGCTACAGTGTATGTGTTTATGTGGATGGACATATACATATGCTACATTTGTGTATATGGAGCACATAATCAAGGGACTCCAAGATCCTTTACTCATTTAAGATTTTTTTCATACTTAAAATATATCTCAATTTTATGAATTTGCCTTATTTATCTTCTCCCATTGGTCTGTGGGTTTATCCTCAGGTTTTGTAATACCACTGGGTTGTCATCACAAAAGGATACAATCCACTTTGTTTACTTCCAAGGGGCTGGTCAGATGATTGGACGTGTGGCGAGCTCCCTACCAGCTACCACACTGGGTTCTCACTCAAGATCCTGATCACTGAAGTTAAAACTAAAGACTGATCACAGTTGGGTACGTGAAAGAACGACAGCACTGACTTTTCAAAGAGACACATTGGTATTTTTAAAAGCCCAATACATTTTTAATAGATAACTTCTCAATGAGTAATGGTTTAAGTAATAAGAGGAAGATTCTGTAGGAGACAGGAAAAAAACAAGAAAAAAATTCTATCGACTAAAACTGTTGGGCAATAAGAGCAAAGAACAGGGGAATTCCCTGGTGGTCCAGTGGTTAGGACTCAGTGCTTTCACCACTGAGGACCTGGGATCGATCCTTGGGTGGGGAACTAACATCCTGAAAGCTGCATAGCATGGCCAAAAAAAAAAAAAAAGCAATGAACATTCAATGTTATTTTAACTTTATAATCTCTTAATCTGTATGGCTTTAGAGCTCACAAAAGAGGACTTTTTGAATCAAAGAAAGAAAACTGTAATTTTCTTCTTGAATGCCATGCATTCAGAAGCACGAGGAAGGGGCCAGATGTAGTGAACAGAGGTCAGGATGAAAGCAAAAGGTGATTCCCCTGAGGCCTAGCCATGAAGGAAAAGGCAGATTCCAGACTCCCACTCTTCTCAGGAGTCCCACACATTCCTCAGAGGGCTGCCTGGTAGATGTGGGGCTGCCAGGGAACATGCCCTGAACAAATGACTAGAGATCAAAGCGGAGTAGAAAACCACAGCCTCATAAAGCTAAACACTGACCTCAGAGAAGCCACACTGCCGAGGGAGGTGCCGGCCCTTCCTTCTTGCAAATGGACTTGGGGAGGACGAGGCAGAGGCCAGGCCTCCAGCTCCCTCTTTCCTTGACTCCTTAAAAGATGTGAGCAGCTGCGGGCCAGACGGGAAGAGCTGAAGGCCTCCATCCACCTCCACCACCAGGTCCGAGGCACTCTGCCCGCCCTGCCTCCATCTCTAGGCTGCCCCCTCGCAAACAGCAGCTGAGAAAGCCCAGCCCCAGCCCCCAGGCCCTATCCTTCTGGCTGCGCCCCATTTCAGCCTGGCAGGAGTGAGTCATTTCCATTCTTAGGCTTTCCTGAGAGCAAGGAGAGGGAAAAGCAAATTTTCTCCCTCTTCACATAAAAACATGGGGAGGAAGTCCTCCTTCTGAGATGTGGGCACCACATAGGTCTGAGCTGGAATCCTCACACGGTGTTTGAAATACGTGTGTGTGTGTGTGTGTGTGTGTGTGTGTGTGTGTGAGCTACTCACTCAATCTGTGTGTGTGAGAGTCACTCAGTTGTGTCCAACTCTTTGTGACTCCATGGACTGTAGCCTGCCAGGCTCCTCTGACCATGGGATACTCCACTGGAATGGGTCGCCATGCCCTTCTCCAGGGAATCTTCTTGACCAAGGGATAGAACCCCAGTCTCCTGCATTGCAGGCAGATGCTTTACCATCTCAGTTACCAGGGAAGCCCTGGTAGGGACTTACCTTAGAGACTGTTGCAAGGATTAATTGCGATAATACAGGAAAAAGCACTTAGCACAGTGCCTGACCCACACAGCCGTTTAGCCATACAAGTTACTGTTAATGAAAGGTCCACCCCAAATTACCTTCTGTTTCTGGGTCTGGCTTCACCCATGAGTCCCAGTGACCAAAACTAGAACACAAATAGACAGTTTCTCCCCTGCTCCTCAGCAATAATTATGATGGTCACGTTTGCACTTGCTTCTTCATTCATAATACCTAATTCTCTTGATTGTCTTTTAAAGAATAAAACAGTTACCTCCCACAGTGGCAGCGTGTGACTACCTCCACTCCTTTAAAGAATCATTTTGCTGTGCACCACTTAATCATATTGATATGGAACTCACCTGTCTTGTAATGAGTTAGTAATTTTTTAACAGTGTGCTCTTGCATATTTGCATATTTGCACTTAGCAGTAAACTTTGAGGTGCTTTCAGTGGTTAGTTTTTAAAATTGGAGATTTCAATTTTTGGTTTTGCTTTTGTTGTGTGTTTTCTATTCCGTAAGGATCAGTCCCAGCTTCTCCTTGATCCATCAGACAGGAGAGAGAGGCCAAAACGAAGTGCAGATACACTGTTTTAGAAAGTTGAGACCTGGCTTAGCTCTGACTTAAGTGCTTCCTGGTTTAATGCCTGCTGAAGACTGTGCTATATTAGAGAAATGCTCTAATGGGACAGCCAGTTCGAGAACTGGATCCTCTCAGAGCAACAAGATTCAGAAATAAGGAACTTACTTTGCTGAGAAAAAGGGATATTACGTAAACCTCCATATCCTTAAAAGTCATACCAGTGAGGCTTCCCTGATCACACAGCTCTCCCACGTCTGTTTTGCTAAGGACTCTGAGAGGCCGGTCTACAGTTCCTCCTCTGCTCCAGCAAGTCACTTGGCTCCCTGAGCACCTAAAGATCCATCATACAACCTCACCCTGGGCTGTGTCAAGGAATTTGTCACCAGCTAGGCTTCTCTGTAGATGGTGACTGCAGCCATGAAATTAAGACACTTGCTCCTTGGAAGAAAAGTTATGACCAACCTAGACAGCATACTAAAAAGTGAAGACATTACTTTGCCAACAAAGGTCCATCTGGTCAAAGCTATAGTTTTTCCAGTAGTCATGTATGTATGTGAGAGTTGGACTATAAAGAAAGCTGAGTGCTGAAGAATTGATGCTTTTGAACTGTGGTGTTGAAGAAGACTCATGAGAGTCCCATGGACTGCAAGGAGATCCAACCAGTCCATCCTAAAGGAAATTAGTCCTGAATATTCACTGGAAGAACTGATGCTGAAGCTGAAACTCCAATAATTTGGCCACCTGATGCAAAGACCTGACTCATTTGAAAAGACCCTGATGCTGGGAAAGATTGAAGGTGGGAGGAGAAGGGAATGACAGAGGATGAGATGGTTGGATGGCATCACCGACTCAATGAACATGAGTTTGAGTAAACTTCAGGAATTGGTAATGGACAGAGAGGTCTGGCGTGCTGCAGTCCATGGGGTCACAAAGAGTCAGGCACGACTGAGCGACTGAATTGAATTGAACTGAGGCTTCTCTTTAAAGACCACCTGGAGAACCAGCTAAAGCTGAGACTGGAAAAACCCTGCCCCAGGTGTCCATGCAAGGTGGCACAGGAAGCCAGGGCTGGACCAGCCGCCACTGTCCCTCCGAGTAGTCAGTGGGCCCTGAACAGTCAATGGGCTTTGCTCCCTTGGTCCAGGTTGCCTTAGAGATCAGCAGTCTCTCTCTAGATGCCCTCACTACAGGACCACTGGAGGGAGCTACGTGAGCACCTCTAAGTCAAGGTGGTAAGGAAAGGGGCTTTGTTGGACCCCCCATGGCCCTGCTGGGTCAGAGGAAATGTTCTGGCTTAGTCACTGCTATGTCTGGAAGGAAAGGATTTCTTTTCTTTCAACTGAATTTCCTAGATGAAATAAAGATGACTTTTTAACATTTTTTTCAGTATTACATTTTACTGCTTTGTTTCCAGTATTTGACAGTTATTTAATCATTAGTTAAATTAATGATGGCTGTTGAGCTTAAAAATGCCTTGAGGCATTGCACAAGATGGGAATAATAATAATTTTTTAAATGGTAGTCAGCAACAAGAACCCTTAACAGCAACAGTATGATTGCACTTGAGAATACCCTCCTTTGACTCCCTTGCATTCATTGAAGAGATTACTGAGGGCAAAACCAACTGTAAAATTTAATGAATCTGTAGCTCCTTATGAACTTCATTTAGAAGAAAATTAAAATTCTATTTTTTAGCCTTGGGACAAGATTTCTGACCTAGAGGTTAATGAATGGGCTATGTGTTTGAGTATTTCAGGGCATTTTTCTGAGAAAGGAGTATGTACTCTCAACTATTCCCAAAGAAGATTCTCAAAACGTTAAGTTTAGAGTCTACTTAATTTACAGGAAAGTTATCGCATCCAGTTCCTTTTATTCCCTTGAACATGTGAAAACTGGGTGGAAGACACATATGAGGGTGTTTTCCTGTCTCCCTGTTCTGCCCACAAGTTACTCATCTCATCCTCTCTCTTCTTCCTAATCTCCTTGTCACCCTCATCTGGAGAATATTTAAAACTAAACAAATCAATATTGAATACCATGTGCTGGACACGGTGTTCAGAGCTGGGGATACAAGGCCATTCCGACAGGGATCGTGTTCCCAAGGAGCTTGCTGTCAGATGAAAGAAAAGAAGACACAAATAATCTGATGTGCCTAAAGCAGAATTCTGGAAGAGCCTTGCAAGTTGCTCTGAGAGATGTCAATTTCCAATCACCAATCCCAGACTACATCAGAGACAAAAATCAAGGGAAAAGATACTCAAAGAACCCGAAGACTGGGATCTTGAGTGGTCTCTAGCCGAGTTGGCTGGCTGGAACTTAAGAATTAATGAAATAATAAGCAAAAATCAAAGAAGAAAAAAAGATTTAATGAAATACAATTCATATTTTATGGCAAGAGGAGAAAAATTTGAACATAAAATTTCTCTCTGCCTGTTTGGGCCTCCTCCCTCCCTGTGAGTGTGTGTTGTGTATATGCGTTAACCAGACTTTCTCACGAGGGCTTCCTTGGTGGCTCAGCTGGTAAAGAATCCGCCTACAACAAGGGAGACGTGGGTTCAATCCTTGGGTTGGGAAGATGCCCTGGAGAAGAGAACAGCTACCCACTTCAGTACACTTGTGTGAAAAATCCCATGGACTGTATAGTCTGTGGGGTCACAAAGAGTCCGGACAGGACAGGACAGAGTCAGGACAGACTTCCACTTTCACTGTTCGTCGGTTCAGTTCAGTTGCTCAGTCGTGTCCGACTCTTTGTTGACCCCATGGACTGCAGCACACCAGGCCTCCCTGTCTATTACCAACTCTCATGTTCATTGAGTTGGTGATGCCATCCAACCATCTCATCCTCTGTCATCCCCTTCTCCTCCCACCTTCAATCTTTCCCAGCAACAGGGTCTTTACAAATGAGTCATTTCTTCACATCAGGTGGCCAAAGTATTAAGAGTTTCAGCTTTAGCATCAGTCCTTCCAATGAATGTTTAGGATTGATTTCCTTAGGATGGACTGGCTGGTTCTCCTTGCAGTCCATGGGACTCTCAAGAGTCTTCTTCAACACCACAGTTCAAAAGCATCAATTCTTCAGTGCTCAGCTTTCTTCACCATCCAACTCTCACATACATACATGACTACTGGAAAAACCATAGCTTTGACTAGACAGACCTTTTTAGTATGCTGTCTAGGTTGGTCATAACTTTTCTTCCAAGGAGCAAGCGTTTTTTAATTTCATGGCTGCAGTCACCATCTGCAGTGATTTTGGAGCCCCCCCAAAATAAAGTCTCTCACTGTTTCCATTGTTTCCCTATCTACTTGCCATGAAGTGATGGGACCAGATGTCATGATCTTAGTTTTCTGCATGTTGAATTTTAAGCCAAGTCTTTCACTCTCCTCTTTCCCTTTCATAAAGAGGCTCTTTAGTTCTTCTTGGGTTTCTGGCATAAGGGTGGTGTCATCTGCATATCTGAAATTATTGATATTTCTCCTGGCAATCTTGATTCCAGCTTGTGCTTCTTCCAACCCAGCGTTTCTCATGATGTACTCTGCATATAATTTAAATATGCAGGGTGACAATATACACCCTTGATGTACTCCTTTCCCAATTTGGAACCAGTTTGTTGTTCCATGTCCAGTTCTAACTGTTGCTTCCTGACCTGCATACAGATTTCTCAAGAGGCAGATCAGGAGATCTGGCATTCCCATTTCTTTAAGAATTTTCCAGTTTGTTGTGATCCACACAGTCAAAGGCTTTGGCATAGTCAGTAAAGCAGTAGATGTTTTTCTGGAACTCTCTTGCTTTTTTGATCATCCAATGGATGTTGGCCATTTGATCTCTAGCCCAAGAATACTGGAGTGGGTAGCCTATTCCTTTTCCAGGGGACCTTCCTGAACCAGGAATCAAACCAGGGTCACCTATATTGCAGGTGGATTCTTTACCAACTGAGCTATCAGGAAAGCTTCACTTTTCTTAAGAGATAACATTCTTTCTTAATCTCATCAAGAGTTGCAGCTCCTTTGGAAATAACCTTCTTTCTTAATCCTGTAAGGGGCCAAGGTGACCCATGACCCAAGACTTGCTTTATAAGTGTATATCTGGATTGTGTAAACTGTCAACAGTACATCATTTGACATATAACCCTTTATCTCAAATAGTTATTTATCTGTGTTTTGACCTCTAATGGCCAGGAACAGTCCTCAGAACTTGTTGAAATACTGTCTCCTGGGTTATCACTTTAGGGTGGCTCAAATAAAATTTTCCATTTCTTAGATCAAAATCTTCCATTTCTTACTACTGACATATTTTTTCATTAACAGTATCAATAGCAATGTCAAGAATGAGCTGTGTGTCCTCAAAAGCAGTCTTAAATTCAGAGATAAAAAGCAGATGATCAGGAGGAAGACTGGGAATGGGGAGCTGGTGTTTCACGGGCACAGAGTTTTGGTGGCAAGATGAAAAAGTTCTGCAGGCAAATGGCGGGGATGGCTGCCCAACGATGTGAATGTATTGAATGGCAATGAACCGAAAACATGTTAAGTTGGTAACGTTTAGGGGATGTATATCTTATCACAATTAATAAGAAGCAGTCTTGATTTTCCAATATGTGCTGTTTACTATGCTAAGTCACTTCAGGAGCGTGCAACTCTTTGCAACCTCATGAACTGTATTGCCAGACTCCTCTGTCCATGGGATTCTCCAGGCAAGATTACTAGAGTGGGTTGCCATTTCCTCTTGCAGAGGATCTTCCTGACCCAGGGATTGAAACCATGTCTCTTATGTCTCCTGCAATGGCACGTTAGTTCTTTACCACTAGTGCCACCTAGGAAGCCCTTTCTGTACATAGTTGATGAGAAAGAGATGTTTCTGGCACCCCCTTATGCTGGGTTGCTAAAGAAAATGAGTTTGCTGGACCCAGAGTTTCACAAACCTTGATGCACGCCTAGGTGGTGTCCCTGCTCAGGTTGACACTCCCTTCCTTTCTTTCCTCTTGGACTTCCTCAGGGTTCGAAAGGAGTCCTGAGCATCGCTGAGCAGAACTGGGGTGTCTGGCAGCCTCCTCTGACACCTGGAGTGGCCGCCAGCCACAGCCTCTCCTGCCTGCTCCCGGGGTCCCGGACAGCATCATGTTTCTGTCTCAGGCAGCCTGAAAACTGAGCCGCTTGTGGGGAAGGCTACATGGGCTTCCTGGTCATCTCAGAACTTGATCTTGGTTATCACAAAGCCCCCAGGCTCACTGGCAGCTGAGATTATCTAGAGTGCTATGCTTCTAGATTTGCCACCCCACAGAGGGATCTGAAACTCCGAATCAGCTTCCAGCTCCCATGTCTATCACTACTGTACAGAGGTGATGCTTATCTTCACGATCCACCTTCAGGGTTCATCACCCTCTGGTTTTCTTATGGCTTCTTTGTGCTGATGTACCAGGACCTGAGCTGCCTTGGAAGCATTCAAGGAGCTGATCACTTCCTTCCCCATGACAGATGCAAGGGGGCATCATGCTGGGCTGGCCCTCCAGATACACAGGGAAGCCTGTCCCCTTTATTCTGCAGCTCTGGAGGATGTCACCTTCTTCCCTGTCTTTCATCACTGCCAGCACAGGCCTGGGAACAAGGACAATCTCCCCTTTGCTTTGCAGTCTCACTAATACCCTCAGTCACTGGGTCTTTAGGGATTTCATCACTAATCTTAGACAGAGACCAGTAGATCTTGGCCTAGGGTCTAAATGAAGGGACATGAAAATGTCACCCCTTTTAAGAAGGAGGGCTGTGGTTTGTATTGCTGTCTCCCAACTGGACTTTATCCTAGCAACACTTCCAGGTTGCTGCCCATAAGAGAGGGGGGAGGGGAGATCCACCAGCTGGGGTCCTCTGATCTGGAAAGGAATACTCTTTTACATTCACCCTAAGATGCACCCCTACCCCTGAGGTCAGCCCCTCTGGCTTCCCCATGGGTAGAGGAACTCCTCCCAGGCTCTCTTGGGCACCAGGCTGCCCTGCACAACCCTGAAAGTGTTGCTATTTATTTTTATTATATATAAAAATGTGTAACACACACTAATTTTCTGTCTCTGCCTTCCTAAATATTGCTGCTTCTGGATGCTGGGACATCTCATCCCTACTCCTGGTCCCAAGTTCCTGAGATGACACATGGGTTAGACTTTCCTCTGCTTGTCCAGACCACTGGCAGTCCAGTCTCCTCATCTGACCCCTCCTGGCATCCCGTGTAGTTGCTGGGTGCCTCCCCACCCGGGTGCACCCCCCACCCCCGCCACCCATCACTCTCTGTCCATCTCCAAGCTCTGCTGACACTTCGTCCCTCTTTGGGCTCCATGCTGACTTTATCCCTGGCCTAAGGGGTTCCTGGCCATCACTGCACAGGACCCCATTTTGCCTCTCTAGCCTTTCTTTGGCCCCAAGAGGCCTCCCTCCCCTAAATTCCACTTCAGATGCAGAGAAAGCCTCAGTTCACAGCTCACTGCCTCCTGTTTTTGATGCCAGCCCCTTCTTAGGGTCTCATCTAACCCATGTGTCATCTCCTCACCCTACACCAAACCCCTTGGAAAGTAAGCATTGTGTGGGTGCTAAGTCACTTCAGTTGTGTCCAATTCTCTAAGACCCCATGGACTGTAGCCTGTCAGGCTCCTCTGTCCATCGGGATTCTCCAGGCAAGAATACTGGAGTGGGTTGCCATGCCCTCCTCTAGAGGATCTTCCCGACACAGGGATCGAACCCACATCTGTGGCTCCTGTGTTGCAGATGGATTTTTTACCACTGAGCCACCCAGAAAGCCCAGAGTAAGCAATGCTTCAATCCAAAAGAAACCTGAATGGATTCAAGTCCTTTTATGGAAAGGACAAATGGGCTTGGCACCTTGGCACACCTGCTTGAAGATTCCCAGTGCTTGCCCAGCAAAATTAACTTTCACTGCCACCGATAGGGACTTCTTGGTGGTGCAGACAGTAAAGAATCTGCTTGCAGTGCAAGAAACCCCGATTTGATCCTGGGGTCAGGAAGATCCCCCTGGAGAAGGGAAAGGCTACCCATTCCAATATTCTTGCCCAGGGAATTCTAAGGACAGAAGAGTCTGGTGAGCTACAGTCCATGGGGTTGCAAAGAGTCAGACATGACTGAGTGACTAACACATACACAAATACCACCTATCACCTACAGGTCTACTGAATTTGTTGAATCTTTCTCACTGTTGGTCAAGTAGAAACTGAATTTCTCATTATTTCACTGTATATTTTAAGGTGAAATGTCAATTATTCTACAGAAGCTATTTTATGGCAAGTAATAAATTCACTTGCTATTTCATTTTCCCAAGTCTACACCACCAATATTCAAGGCTTACTGTGGTTACTGTCGTACAGCTGATGGGTCCTGACATGCTGGGGAATCCTCCACCTCTTAGTTATTATTATAGAGGAACATAGAAGGAAGCTATTTTCTTTGAGATTATTTATTTAGTCTCATCCTCTTCATTCCACAGATATGGAAATAGAGGCCCAGAGCTTTGCTTCTGAATCTGTTGATGAGAGCTGGAAGATGAGCCAGTCATTCCACACTAGTTCTGTATCCAAGAGAAACAAAAGCACAAATCCACAGAAAGACTTGCTCAAGAAGGTTCCCAGCAGCGTTAGTCACCACAGTCAGAACTACCACCCACCAACAGGATAGTGACTAAACAAACTATAGTTTACTTACATGATGGAAAACACCTCAAAACAAAGAACAAAGTACTGTCACATACAGCAACCTAGGAGGAACTTTCAGCCATTCGCTGGGGTTCTGGGTTGAATTTTGTCTCCCACACATTGCCTCCTGCAGCCTCTAGAGCTGGGAGAAAATGCATTTTTGCCTCCCAGTCTGTTCCACCAGCTGCAGCAAAATGTTGGTGGCAACAGCGGTCTTAACACGAAAGCATATAAAATGTATGATTTTACCTACCTTGAGTTCTAGAACAGCTTAAAAAAACCATAGTGAGAACAGGGAATGACTAAGCAGGGGGCAGAGGGAACTTTCTGGGGTGATGTTAATGTTCTATAATTATCTTGATGGGGGTTTGGGTTACATGGGGGTATGCATTTACCAAAGCTCATTAAAAGGTGCACTTATGACGAGTGTTTCTCTACATGTAAAATTTACTTCCCATAAAAAGAACTACAAAAAAATGCTGAATTCTAGGGGGTGATAGCCAGGCTGAAGTGTTAAGGAGTGGCATGTACTGGTATTCCCAATTTACTCTGAAATCCACAAAAAAATGAAGATGGCTTGTTAGAGGGCTAGACCCATGAACAGATATGAACAGAGATTTGATAAAGCAAATACAGCAAAATGTTCACTGCTGAATTAAGGGAACACATGGGGTACTCAGTACTACAAAGTTGCAAATTTTCAAAATAAAATATGGAAAACTGTTACCAGGTCCACCATCTGATCTCATTCAGGGCACCACTGCCAGGCAGCACAACCTCATGACAGTTCTGCTAAGGATCTGAATTTAACGAGAGGGAACATTACTTTATGCTCTTTACGATGAGGAAGGTTTTCCTACTCCAATCTATTTGTAAAACTAATTTGTCTGGATTCCTACTTTAAAAAAACAGAATAGAGTATGGATAGTACCAAAACCTTTTTCTTGACTTCAGGGATGTCTATTTTTTTTTTTTTAACTGAAGCATCACTGATATACAATATTATATAAGTTACAGGTGTACAATACAATGATTCACAATTTTTAAAGGTTATACTCCAGAATGTTGACTATGTTCCCCATGTTATACAATATATCCTTCTAGTTGATTTTATACCTAAGAGTTTGCACCTCTTAATCCCCTGCCCCTACATTGCTCCCGCCCTTCTCTCTTTGATAATCACTAGTTTGTTCTCTGTGAGTCTGCTTCCTTTCTCTCATCTTTACTAATTTGCTGTATTTTTTAGATTCCATATACAAGGGATATTATACAGTACTTATGTTTCTCTGTTTGACTTATTTCTCTTGGAATAATACCTTCTGAGTCCATCCTTGTTGTTGCAAATGGCAAAATTTTCCTTTTCTTTTATGAGGGAAGTCTATTCTTAACGACCATGAGGATAACTCAAACCAGCAAACCACATAAAAAATTCACATTCAGTGCTGAGTTCTCAAAATGTGTGTCCTTGAGAGCCTTGTGTGGAGGTGTGGCATAGACAGAAGTTCCCCAAAGCAGAAGCAGTTATTAAAACCTGATAGGGAGACTCCAACTGAGAACCTCTGGAGTGTGCAAACCAGGAGCAAAATCAGTACCGTGATCCCCAAGACGGCAGTCAAATATGAGGAAGTGGCTCAGAGACAGTTACTCAAAAGAAAAGCTTTACACAAATAAGAAAAATGCCATGCTTTCCTCTTTGAGTAATCAAGGTAATTCGAATATGTAAAGTTTAGCGTTCCTGTAGAATTAAAGAAGCTATTCCAGCACTCTAGCTTTAAAGAAATAATGTACATCAGCTTAACTCTTCAACAACCAAATGCCTTTTATTGATGACGTTATCTATATGGCAGGAGAGACACAGGAATAGGAAAAACGTAGTCCACAGGACAGTGAAACAGACAACCGCAAGCAAAATGTTGGGACCCTCTCATCCTCTTTCCCCTCATTAAAAAAAAAAAAGAAATGCAAGTGGAGGGAATAATCTTTCCTGTATTAGAGATGACGATACTGTTCAGACATTCAGTGACTTACACACCACACAGCTATTGAAGGGGCAGACGAGGGTTCTAACTTAAGCTTTCTGACTTTTGCCTCCATGAAAAAAAAGACTGGGGTACTGGTGTTGAGAAAGCAGCTCTGCCCCTCACAGCTAAGGGAGGCTCCCAGGGCCTCTGTAGCCAAGCTGCCCAGTGTGAATCCTAATTTACTGGCCTAGTGACCTTGGGCAAATGATTTAATCACTGCTTCCGCAACGTTTTCTACAGAATGTATAACAGCATTTATTTGATGGAGCCCCACGTGAAGGGCCTGGCACGCTAGCAGGCGGACTGTCCTTACATGTGTGTTAGACACATTCTTTATTAAATGTTAAACCATTCGGGATGGTTATTTAAATTTAACTTTAGATGAGCTAAAATTAAAAATTCGGCGCCTCAGTTTCATAGGCTACATTTCAAATGATCAAGAGCCACATGCAGCCAAAAAAACACCTCTTCTTTCATAGTATTTGGGGACATGGAAAAATGTTTCCTCCTACAGGACCATGTGGAACTGCTCTCAAACTTAATTATCAGATGATTATACAAAACCCCTTACTTTACAGCTGAAACGTCTCTCCAAAGGTCACCAGCATGAGTAAAACTAGGACTTGATCCTAAACATTCTGACTGATGTCTGTGTCCAGCCTGTTTTTCTCAATCTGGTCCACATTCACCTAAAACAAATAAATGACAAAGACTCTTGCTTGTGGTTGTCTTGTTGTTCAGTTGCTAAGTCGTGTCCGACTCTTTGCAACCCCATGGACTGCAGCGCACCAGGCTTCCCTGTCCTTCACTATCTCCCCGAGTATGCTCAAAATCATGTCCATTGAGTCATTGATGCCATCCAACCATCTCGTCCTCTGTCATCCCCTTCTTCTGCCTTCTATCTTTCCAAGCATCAGAGTCTTTTCCAGTAAGTTGGTTCTTCTCATCAAACGGCCAAAGTTTTGGAGCTTCAGCTTCAATTAGGTTGTCTAATCCTGTCTCTATATATGCATTTTTTTCATTTAAAAAGCCGTTAAGATCTTTCATCCCAAGTACTGCTGGAATTGAGACGATTAATAAGAACTTACCTTTGGTTTTGGTTTTTCTGGTGGCTCAGTGGTGAAGAATCTGCCTGTCAATACAGGAGACTCAGGAGACACTGGTTCAATCCCTGGGTCAGGAAGATCCCCTGGAGAAGGAAATGGCAACCCACTCCAGTATTCCTGCCTGGGAAATCCTGTGGACAGAGGAGCCTGGCGGGGTCCTTGGGGTCACAGAAGAGGTGGACATGACTTAGCGACTATACAACAGCAACAAGCTTTAGGTTCAGGAACCATTCTCAAGCTAAGTCCTTCCTAACATCTCACTAGGGAGGATGCTCTGGGAGAAGCAGGGAGACCAGACTTCTGGGAGGCCCTGAATAAAAAAAGGTTGTGGTAAGCACTTCAGCAGCTGTTCTGACAACCTCTGCTCTTCAGGAGTTCTGTCCTCATCTGTGAAGTTACAAGGGTAGCTGACAATATCTTCCAGATGGGAAGCAGATTTGAAAGCAAGCAATGAGATGCTGAAAGCAACCTAGGGGAGTGTGAGGGTGCGGCCCACAGTGTGGGGGCCGCAAATGTGCATAGAATCATTTACCTGCCAGAAAGCAGAGCTGTTTTGCAGTTCCACCTTGGGGATTGAGGGGAACCAAATAAAAATCTTCACTTTTCAATTTCATCCTAGAAAAAAAATGCCTTTCTTTCTGCATTTTGGATACCAGCGGGGAAGTTAACTTTGTGTTGATCTTAAGCTCTCATTTAAAATTTATCATTATCCAGCTGTCCTGCCTTCCCTGTTTGAAGTGGGACATACAGAATTCACCTTGAAAAGAAGAGCACCATCTTTAGGCACCACCCAAATCTTGCTATGAAAAATACAATAAGTCCTTTACACATGAACCTTTAAGTTGCAAACTTTTAAACTTCTCCAGTCAGTAACTCTTCTTGCCTGTTCATTTGTACGCCAGTTGTTGTACTGTACTATCATAATTTTCATGTTATTATACTGTAAGATTTAAAATGTTTTATTTTTTATGTTTGTTTTTATAATTATTTGTCCAAAAAGTATTATAAACATATTAAAGTACAGTACTCTGTAGCTAATTGTGCTAGCTGAGTACCTAGGCAAACTCTATTAGACTAGCTGGCTACATAGGCTAACTCTGTTAAACAAATTTGACTTATGAACATACTCTTAGAACAGAACTCATCTGTATGTAGGGGACTTGGTGTAAATGATACAGTCACTAAATACAATGGAAAAATCCTTATTTTCATAACGGTGCAGACTGTGTTACGGAAGAAATGTTAGACAACTTCCTGAAATGTGTGTACATATATGCATACATGTATACACGCATCACCTGAACACACTCCTAGATTCTCAAGAACCATACATTCTTGAGTACGGTATTTACAAAAAACATTCCCCTGCTCATGCATGCAATGTTTGAAAATGAAAACCTGGTGAACTACTGGTTTATTTTCATTGCCAACAAGCGTTTATTAACTCAAAATCATGACAAAGTTTTAAAGAAATAGTAGAGCTATGAGTGAATTTTCTTCTGTTTTTTTTTTTTTCAAAATTTGGACAATGAATTGTGGTCTATGTATAATTTTTCTACACATAATAGATTTATACATTTAATCATGTATAGTCTCTTCTGAAACATTATCCAAAATAATTTTTTTGACACAACCCCTGTCTTCTGAGGCTGTATCTCAACACAAGTTTGTTTAAAATATGACAGATCACTAATTAAGGCCACAGTCTTCTAAATCTTCAGTCTTAAAACCTACAGTACAATGTTACAATAAACAAAATCCAAACACACAAGAATATACTGAAATTAACTTGGATATTTAAAAAGTGAGGCTTGTACATTTTCCCCAAGTCTGTACCACTTCATTCAGCTCATGCAGACTCAAACAGTTTGCATTATTAAATAATGGAATGCTTAATAAAGCAACTGCAGAAAAAACTCAGATAAGGACAAGTGGTAAATATGCAGAAAGCTCCATGAAATGAAAAGATAATCCTCAGAAGCATTTATGCTGATTGTGCTGCTTTTATTAACCACATCAGAATCCACTTATCTACCTCCAAAAATCATTTATTAACAATGTATTTTAAAGAAATTGGGTTCAAAATGATTAATAGTTATACTTAACTGGTGAGCAAAGAAAATTTTCTGTATAAAAAGCAATTTTTAAGAGACGAGCACTGAGAAAGACTCACCCATATGCCTGTTAAGGAGGTCACCATAATTTTGTTTTTCTTTATAAAGACTTCCTGCCCTCACCCCGCCCCAACCTTCAGGGCTAAGGGATGTTCAGATAATTTGCTTCAGACAAGCAGAACTATCATAGCCAATAATTACATATTTTACACATAAATGTGAAACTTTAATATTTTTAGAATTTCATTTGTTATTCTCTAACTTGTTCTATATAATACATGCCATATTTTTAATACTTATTAAAATGATTCTTACAAAATGTCCACGTTTTACGGTAGAAGCAATAAAAATTTATTCTGATTTGTCACTTGTACAATCATTTTTGTTGTTGTTCAGTCGCTCAGTCATGTCCGACTCTTTGCAACCCCATGGACTGCAGCATGCCAGCCTTCCCTCTCCTTTACCATCCCCCAGAGCTTGCTCAAACTCACGTCCATTGAGTCCGTGATGCCATCCAACCATCTTGTCCTCTGTCGTCCCCTTCTCCTCCTGTCTGCAATCTTTTCCAGCATCAGGGTCTTTTCTAATGAGTTGACTCTTCTCATCAGGTGGCCAAAGTATTAGAGCTTTAGCTTCAGCATCAGTCCTTCCAATGAATATTCAGGATTGATTTACTTTAGGATGGGCAGGCTGGATCTCTCTGCAGTCCAAGGGACTCTCGAGAGTCTTCTCCAACACCACAGTTCAAAAGCACCAATTCTTTGGGGCTCAGCCTTCTTTATGACACAACTCTCACATCCATACATGATTACTGGAAAAACCACAGCTCTGACTATATGGACCTTTGTTGGCAAAGAAATGTCTCTGCTTTTTAATACACTGTCTAGGTTTGTCATAGCTTTTCTCCCAAGGAGCAAGCGTCTTTTAATTCCATGACTGCAGTCACCATCTGCATTGATTTTGGAGCCCAAGAAAATAAAGTTGGTCACTATTCCCATTGTTTCCCCATCTATTTGCCATGAATTGATGGGACTGAATGCCATGATCTTAGTTTTTTTGAATGTTGAGCTTTAAGCCAGCTTTTTCACTCCCCTTTCACCTTCATCAAGAGTTTCTTTAGTTCCTCTTTGCCTTCTGACACACTTGTATTAGGATTTAATTATAAAATGACATGCTAACACTATGCCAGGTTATTTGAACATCTACTTAAGACCATGCTCACATTTCATGTATTTGTCAGTGACCTCTGTGGTGATAAAGGCATCCAATCATTTCAGGGCATCCAATCATTTCAAGGCTGCATTGACTCTGAGGTCAGCCCCAGGCAATGACAAGGGTGTCAGTCTTGGCTTCAGACAGACTTGAGTTTCACTTCTCACTGGCTGTCTGCCTTTTGGCAGCTTAGCCACAAAGCCAGTTTCTTCATCCTTAAAATGCAAATGATCCTTCTAACCTCCTGAGGTTTGGTGAGGCTTCAAAAAAGTCACTGAATGCAAGTTACATTTAGCACCTTAGGTACCTGGTAAGTCCTCACTAACATGCATAGAAAAACCTGGCTGAAACCCCTGCAGCACAGGCTAGCTCTGATGAGGCAATGGCATGCACACTGCTTGCAGATTCATACTGGACTGCTGACAAAGTTAGCCAGGATGGGTGGAGTACAATGTCAGGGACCAGTAGGTCAGACACACCCGGGCTCGTTAGGGCTTTATCCCTTACTCTCTGTGTGACATGGACAAATTCCTTCATCTCATCAAGCCTCAGTTTTCTCATCTGCAAAACAGGCATAACAGCAGCAACCTCTTACGATTATAGTGATGATTATGGGAAAATCCACAGAAAGCACTATTAAACATTATCACTATCTGATTTAAGTTTTTAGGAAATGTTACTTATTATTATCAATAATTAATTTTTGTACCTTATTAATTTTCATTGTCAATGTGAAACTAAAGTGAGCTAAATTATTATGAAGGAACAGATTAGTATAAAACTTTGCTGACCAACTCTATACTTCATTTTTTAAAGTCTCCCAACTCTTTTTTATTAGAGCAGAGGACTTATAAATACTACTACAGTCCTTAAGTTCTGGGTCTAAAACAATCTGTTAATTTCTATTTCTTCAAAAATTCATTTAATTCTATGTAGCTATCAATATCATTTTAAAGATGAGCAAAGACGTTCTCTGGCCTGAGACCCAAGGAATACTGAAAACAACAAAATCTAATTTAACAAACAAGAAAAGCATAAATATATATAGACTACATGGTAGATAAATAACAGAAAAATTAGTCGATAACATTAATAACTGGAACGGCCCTACAGATAACAATAGTACCTATGGCAATGTAAGATGTGACTGTAGTTAATGAAAATATATCCTTGAGAGATTCTAACTCTTCTTACTACATCTTCAGCCTGAAACATTTCCCCTTTTGCCTTTCTTCATTGGTTAACCACAGTGTTTTGAGGGACTTTTCAGAAAGTCACAAGTTTCCTCTAGTGGAATGCAGTTTGCTCTAGCGCCTTTCATTGTCTCTTATCAGCATTCTTTAAGTGCTGGAAGAAGAATCACTTACACTTTAACTGGACAGGAACTACATAGGAATATATAAGCACTTCCCAAAAATGGCTGATGGAGGAATAAAAGCAGTAACCAATATTCAATGTTTAGTAAAAGGATGTTCTAATTGAACGTCTTGATTTTGCTCTTACTTAACTACTTCTGGTAATTTACACATTTCATTTCTGTGTGAGGATAAGACTGACATGGAAAACTAAAACGAATTTCTGTGGTATGCATGTCACAGTCCAAATTAATTTAGATAAAGAGAAACCAGTTCTGTGAGAAGGTCTTTCATTAATTCAACAATTATTTCTATCTCAAGTACATGTCAGTCCTAAGAATTAAAAAATGATTAAGACAAGCTTGCAGTTTAGGACATAGGCAGATAAGTGAGTGACTACATTGTTGAATAATGTGTATAATAACAGAATTAGTTACGGCTGTCACACTGATATTCCTATTATCAACTATAATTACTTGTCCTATTAAACTAACTTAACAGCAGCCAGGAAAAGGTTTTACCTAGCTTTTATCAGCACATATAACCTATACATCTTAAACTATATATCTATTCATCTTAAATCTAAACAAAATCTAGACAACTTAAACTTCAGTAACTGCCTTGATGTAAGTCTCATCAGGACTTCCGGCTCAGGTGGTAAAGCATCTGCCTACAACGCGAGAGACCCAGGCTCAATCCCTGGGTTGAGAAGATCTCCTGGAGAAGGAAATGGCAACCCACTCCAGTATTCTTGCCTGGAGAATCCCATGGTTGGAGGAGTCTATTAGGCTATAGTCCATGGGGTCGCAAAGAATCAGACATGACTGAGTGACTTCACTTTCACTTTCAAGTCTCATCACTTCTAGGAAACTTGTCGTTTAGTTTTTAAGCCCTGTTGGAGGCTTTTGTGACCCCAGGGACTGTAGCCCACCAGTCTCCCTGTCCATGGAATTTTCCAGGCAAGAATACTAGAGTGGGTTGACATTTCCTTCTCCAAGGGATCGTTCCAACCCAGGGATCAAACCTGCATCTATCTCCTGCATTGGCAGACGGATTCTTTACCACTGAACCACCAGGGACGTCCCTTTAGGAGACTTAAGAGTCTCCAAATATACATATAATCCAACTAGGGTATTTAGCCCACTTTTTAGAGTCTAAAGGCCTTTACCATCTAGCAACTAAAAAGACATTACAGCTACAGACCCCAAGCCACCTAACTTTAAAAATTGTTAAAATTAATTTAAAAACCAAAGTCAACAGTTTATAAAGCTATGACAACTCATTGTTGTTTTGCAATTTATTATTTTTTAACTTAGGTATACTTAAATATTTAATTAATCAAATAGACAGTCGGTTTTGTGGGTTTGTTTCCTTTTTCGTGTGCAACAGAGTTTATTAAAGTATAAAAGGGATAGAGAAAGCTTCTGACATAGACATCAGAAAGGGGTAGAAAGAGTACCCTCTTGCTAGAGTTAGCAGTGGAGTTATATACTGATTCAAAACACTGTCTGGAGGTTGTAAAGACCTCATCAGACCTACTCCCATAATTTACATTTTAAGATTACAGGATTAGCCAGAAAGTTTAATCCAGAGACTGTCCTCAGGCAGGATACATTATTGTTATATAATCCTTATAAAGACAGACCTACTCCCAGGTTTTGTGGTTTTAAAGTATTTTTATTTGATCTCTCACAAATGTCTTTTTAGTCATATGGGCAATTTCCATAGAATGAGTCAGCAATGAAACATCTGGGCAGAAATTCAGTCTTGCTTAAATATTGTATCTTGCATATTTCAGGATTTTAAAAGAATTTTATTCAAATATTTGTTCTAACAACAGGTCTCCAAGACACGTGAACTGTGACATATTGGAGATTTCAGATAAAGGCCTTTGAAAGGGAAACAATAACAGAACCTTAGGTTGAAGAGAAAGATACTAACCTTTATAGACACAATATGAACTGCAGATGTGCAAAATAAATCAACACATACACTTTCACGCAGCCTCAGACATCTGCATTTATGATTGAGAAATGAAGGAATATTTACAATGATTCTCTTTGAGTGGGGGAATTATAAGTGATTTTCTTTTATTTCAGGTGTTTTTTTTAAAAAAAAAGCACTTTCTTAAATTAGGAAAGAAAAAAAAAATCTTTCTTTTAAAAAAAATGTACTCCAAAAAGGCAGATCTCTAAATCACTTTTTAGTGTAGTTTCTTGTTTCAATTATTAGTATACTACACTTCTGTAGGAAATTAACATCTTCAAATGTCTTAAAAAGATACTAGAACTACAGACTTAGCAAATTCATTTAAACAACAACATTGAGATTGTAGCTTTAGCTTTCATTAGAATCCTTTGACCTTACAGTAAAAATGGGGAGAAACTGAATTCTTCAAGCCATCTGCTGAATTACAAAGTGTTCTGGACCAGTAAAATACTTGTAATTCCCATGGGACTGTGAATCAAAGCTGGCAGCCCCTGCATTTGTGAATGGGAACACATTTCAGCTCCTCTCAACCCGCTGGGTGGCCTCCCGGTCTGCTATCTGATGTTTATAGTTTGAAGCGGTGGATTTTATGAGGATGCTCCTTGGGCCTGAGAACCAGTCTGGTCCCCAACATTTTCTTCTGACTTTACAGCAGCACATTTCATTCCATCTGATGCCTCCAGAAATCCTTTTCCCTCCACTTAGAGCAGAGCGTGAGAATGCATCCTTTATGGCATCTACTATTCCTTCGGAGAACACGCAGACACAAACGTTATACAATACATACTACACACACACACACACACACACACACAGAGGCATCACATATGCCACACACACACAAACACGGACCCTACCACACCCGGGAACATCTCCCTGGACTCCCAGCCTGTCAGGAGTTGGTGAGGGGGCAGGTAAGACAGTCCTTAGCACAGTAGATGCTGATGTTCTCAACAGGACTTCCAAAACACATCAAAACCTCACTCATCTCTCTTCAGTATCAATTTTTTCTAAGTACAATTTAATTTAAAACAACTATTATTGCCCAGATGATAAAACCAACACTGCTATTCCATTATAAACAATATAAAATGATCAGGATAATTAAAATTTTTCCCATTCCTGAATTTTGAATACATTTATTGTTATTGTGCCTATTCAAAACAAGACAGAATTTAAATAAGGATAAAATATTCTCAGAGAGGATATCATCTGACTTAAAACCAAATGACATGGGAAGAGTAGCAATAAAGGCAGTAATTTGTGAAATGAATTAAAGACAGCATAATACTAGTTTCATTTAAAGCTGGCATGAATGGGGGGTGACTGAAAAGAAGAGTGATTGGGAAATCAAGTATTGTTGATTTTTTACAACTCTCATATGACCTCAAGATTTTTCTTTTAAACAAATTCAGCTGTCAGACTCTTAGGCAGTTGCTTTTCAAAACCAGGGTAGACAGATAAAGGCTTTAATTGTTGAGCAGTTCCCTGGAGAAAAGAAACCATCATTACTCAGCCTTTGGGTCACATTCTCTTTCACATGGTATCTTAAAACCATCTTTGCTTGTAGACACACACTATGACTTACATCCTTTCCCCTCACTTGGCCTGACATCATCTTTGCCAAGAAGCCAAAGCCCAAGCTCTCCGTACTATGTGATTCCCCAAAAGAAACCAAAAGAGTTCTTTGATTTAAAATCCACTGAGACCTAAAGCCTTCTCCACACCCCTGTCTCAGCCAGTTAGGCCACTCTGGTGACAGCAAGCTACCCTTACTCCTGACCTCCAAGAGCTCCTGGTGCTGACCTGAGCAGTGATCCCACCTAGAGGGCAATCAAGAAGGCCAGATACAACCCTAAGGTGACTGCCACTAGCACCGTACTATTGTACTATATAAGGGCCATATGCTATAAGAGTAGCATTTAAAATGTTCTCACTAAAGAAAATAACTTTCCTTGGATCATAGAGAAAGAGAATTCCAGAAAAACATCTACTTTTGCCTCATTGACTACACTAAATCCTATGACTACGTGTATCACAACAAAGTGTGGAAAATTCTTAAAGACATGGAAATACCAGAACAGCTTACTTGTCTCTTGAGAAACCCATATGCAGGTCAAGAAGCAAATATTAGAACTGGATATGGAACAAATGACTGGTTCCAAATTGGGAAAGGAGTACAACAAGGCTGTATGCTGTCACCCTGCTTATTTAACTTATATGCAGAGTACATCATATGAAATGCTGGACTGGATGAATCCCAAGCCGGAATCAAGATTCCCAGGAGAAATATCAATAACTTCACATTTGCTTACCAGGTGGCGATAGTGGTAAAGAACACTTCTGCTACTGTAGTAGATGGAAGAGACATGGGTTCGATCCCTGGGTTGGGAAGATCCCCTGGAGTAGGAAATGGCAACTCACTCCAGTATTCTTGCCTGGGAAACCCCATGGACAGAGGAGCTTGGCAGGCTACAGTCTGTGGGGTCGCAGAAAGTTGGGCACTTGAACAACTAACACTTTCACTTTTTCAGATACGCAGATGACACTACCCTATGGCAGAAAGCAAAGAGGAACTAAAGAGCCTCTTGATGAAGGTAAAAGAGGAGAATGAAAGAGCTGACTTAAAACTCAACATTCAAAAAAAAAAGATTGTGGCATCCTATCCCATCACTTCATGGCAAATAAAAGAGGAAAAAGTGGAAGCAGTAACAAATTTTCTTTTCTTGGGCTCCAAAATCACAGTGGATGGTGACTGCAGCCATGAAATTAAAAGACGCTTGCTCCTTGGAAAAAAAGGTATGGCAAATCTAGACAGCATATTAGAAAGCAGAGACTTTGCCAACAAAATTCCATCTAGTCAAACCTATGGCTTTTCCAGTAGTCATGTATGGATGTGAGAGTTGTACCATAAAGAGGGTTGAGCACCAAAGAATTGATGCTTTTGAACTGTGGTGTTGGAGAAGATGCTTGAGAGTCCCTTGAACTGCAAGGATATTAAACCAATCAATCCTAAAGGAAATCAACCCTGAATACTCACTGGAGGGACTAATGCTGAAGCTCCAACAATCTGGCCATCTAACGTGAAGCACTGACTCACTGGAAAAGACACTGATGCTGGGAAAGACTGAAGGCAAAAGAAGTGGGTGGCAGAGGATGAGATGGTTAGACAGCATCGCTGACTTAATGGACATGAATTTGAGCAAACTCCAGGAGATAGTGAAGGACAAGGGAACCTGACATACTGCAGTCCATGGCGTCACAAAGAGTCAGACACAACTGAATGACTGAACAACAATATTATATATGTTTGTGTCCCCGGTGGCTCAGCTGGTAAATGCTGCCAGTGCACGAGATGCAAGAGACATGAGTTTGATCCCTGGGTTGGGAAGATCTCCTGGAGCAGGAAATGGTAACCCACTCCAGTATTCTTGCCTGGGAAAATTCACGGACAGAGAAGCCTGGCAGGCTACAGTCCATGGGGTTACAAAGTCGGATTCGACTGAGCACTCGTGCACACACTGGCATGTGTATATATATATGCATATACACACACATACATATGCATACACACACATACTAACGAGAGGAATCTTCACAATGCTTATCAAATCACCATGATATCCACTTTAAATATCTTAAAATTTTGTCAATTATATCTCATTAAATCTTTAAAAAGCCATTTATATGAGTTCTGCCTCACTTGGGAAGGAAGAAAAGCTGAGAGGTAGTGTAAGTGATTTTATCAAACAAAATCTATCATTTTATTTTTTTATTAAGGTAAAACATCTACTGTAGAAATTTTAGAAAACTGATGAGCAAAAGGGAAATGAAAATAACTAAGATGCAATTTCTTATGGAAAGATAACCACCACTGGCTTTTGATTTATATATCTAACCCTTTTCTTCCCTATACATATGGATATATTTAGCTGCCTTAATAGTAAGTCTTAGGCAAAAGACATTTACTATATCATCATCTATTTTATAAAAAAAAAAAAAACTTTATCTAATAATTTTGTAAGGAATTGGTGAAGTAAATTTATTGGTCTGGAAATACACCAAGATATCCTGAATTATGTTAATTATGTCCCTATATACAAAGGGAAATAAAACTCTAAAGGACTATGTATTTAAATTAATTAAGGCAAGACTATAACCTTGCTTAGAAAAGAAAATCATATTTATAGATAGTACTACATTAAAAAAGATTATATATTTGACATCAAAGGAGACCTTCACACATAAGAACTCCACATTAGGGTCAACTGAACCCTGTAAATTATTCTGAGTATCTATAATTTACAATATAAAATGCTGATTCCATATAAGAATCAGCTTCAAATTTATAAGACTTTTTTTAACCACACTCAAAAGCTAGGACTTTTACGTTTAAGTCAATATAAAAAACAAATTAATTTCATGTCAATACTAGAAGTGAACACTAAGATAAATCTAAGAACACTGGTGATGCAGCATGTTCACAAGCAACTCTGCTGCTTTCTGCTTGAAGCTGCTAAGGGAACAATAATCCAGGGTCAGGTAAACCCAGAAAAGGGGGGCTAATGGAAGAGTCCTTCATAAGCCACACAGCAGGGGCCATTACAAAGGGATTAGCCTGGGGATAGAAGCACAGAGGAAGTGGAAAAAAAGACAAAATGGCTGTGTCATCCGTTCATTTACATCACCTAATTCCTAGAAGCTAAGAGCTGACGAAGTTTTATTTATTCTTGTGTATTTACATTTGTGTGTGTCTGTGTGAACTCTCTTAGGAAATTTCAATCGCACAAAACAGTGTTATCAACCATCAGCACCATGTTATACCCTAGATCCTCAGACTATTCATCTTATCGCTGAAAATCTGTACCCGTTTAACAACCTCTTCCTGTTTCCACCAGTGCCTGGCAACCACTTTCCTATCTCTATTTCTGTGAGTTTGACTGGGTCTTGAGTCTGTGTTTGCTGTTTAGAGCCCACATAAGTGATTCCACGCAGTGCCGCCCTTCGGTGTCTGGTTTATTTCATATACCATAATTCCCTCAAGGCTCATCCATGTTGTCACAAATGGCAAGATGTTTTTTCACATGTTGAATAATATTCTATATCACTTCTCTATTGATCAAAACATTAGGTTGTTTCCATACCTGGGTTACTGTGAATAATGCTGCAGTGGGCATCGGGGTGCATATATCTCTTTGATATCCTGTTTTCCTCTGCTTTGGATATTACCCAGAAGTGGGATTTCTGGATCATATGGTGGTGTGGTCCTATTTTTAAATTTTTGAGGAACATCAATATTGTTTTCCATATTGGCTATACCAACATACATTCCTACCAACAGTGTACAAGGGTTCCCTTTTCTCCACATCCTCACCAACATTTATCTTTTTGATGACAGCCATTCTAACATGTGTGAAGTGATAGCTCACTGTGGTTTTGATTGGTGATGTTGAGCATCTTTTCATATACCTGTTAGCCATTTGTATGCCTTCTCCAGAAAAATGTCACGTCAGTTCTTCTGCCCATTTTCTAATCAGATGGTTTGGGGGTTTTGCTATTGAGTTATATGAGTTCTTTATATATTTTGGATATTAATCTTTCATCAGATATGCAAGTATTTTCTTACATTCCATAGGTTGCCTTTTCATTTTGTTGGTGATTTCCTTTGCTATACAGAAGCTTTTTAATTTGATGTAGTTCCACTTGTTTATTTTTGCTTTTGTGCCAAATTCAAAAAATCATTGCCAAGACTGACGTCAAGGTGCTTATCCCCTATATTTTCTTCTAGAAGTTATATTCAAGGCTTTAATCCATTTTAGTTATTGATAGGATGTCATTGATAGGATTATTTTGAGTTATTGATAGGATTGATTCTATGTATGGTATAAGACAGGCATCTGGTTTCATCTTTGTGCATGTGGATATCCTATTTTCCCAACACTATTTATTGAAGAGACTGTCCTTTCCCCCTTGTAATGTCTTGTCTCCTTTTTTGAAAATTGACTATAAACATGTGGGTTTATTTCTCAACTCTCTATTCCAATCCATTGATTTATGGATTGTTTTATGTCAATACCACACTTTTTTGATTACTATAGCTTTACAATATTATTTAAATTCAGGAAGTGTTTATTTGTTAATCTTCTGAATAATATGTCTTCTCCAAAAGTGTCCTTCATATTAATAAATACATTTGCATGAATCAAATCAACTATATAAAACAAATCAAGGATGAATACAACACAAGCAAGAACACAATTTTAAAATAATGGTCTCCAAAAAGAAGGTATTTCATGTGTTCATAACATATCTATTTACAAGAACACCGAGTGTGCCTAAAGTTGTTTTTGCTGTTCCTTGGGTCAGAAATGAATCAAAACTAAGTTATCCTATCAATAACTCAAAGTCTGTTTAAAGTAAGCATTACAGAGTATCTGCAAGAGGATCAACATTATATTAGGGGGCTTAGAAGGTTTGAGTAAATGTCCAACAGAGTACTCCAGTCCTCAGAAGCAAAGACTAGGAGTAGCAAAAAACTGTCAATTAAAAAACTTCTAAACCAAACTAATTGGAACAGCATCATAGCATTAAAACAAAAACCAAAGCAACTGTCAAAATAAGCCATCTGTATTTTGCCACATGTGTAGTACATAGTTTCGTGTACATTTACCACTAAATAGACTATAGCTTTCCCTGAGAACTCAGAGCAATTTGAAAAAAAATTTTCTCCTAAGAAATTGGGATAATAACCCACCTGATCACAGTGGAGGTCAACACCACCCATGAAAAGTGCTTTAAAAACTGTAAAGCACTATGCAAACATTCATTTAAATACGGTTTGGGGATAGGGAGCTGAGAAGGTTGTGAACACAACTGGTTAAAGATTAATTGTTCCTGTCATAAAAGGCTCTCTGATAATCAAAGCTTCCTTACTGTCTTTCAGGTAGCAGGTTGCCTAATGCACTTCAGACTGTCCCTCAGGAACCCGACTCTGGTCCCCTGAACCCCGCTCTGCTCTCCCTGCCCACCTGGGCACAGTACACTCTGGGTTGGCTGGCCTCTGTTCCTAAGGGCACCGCTCCACCTGTCTGAAGCCACCTGGGACATACAGCCGCCTCTTTTCCTGACTCTTCCCACTCCTCAAAGGCTCTTCTGGAGCAAAGCCCAACAGGTTCAGGCAAAACTGCAACACAACTGTGGGAGCGCTCGGGCTTCTGGAGGATTCGCTGAAAATGGGCAGGCAAGTCCAGGCTGCCCTGGCGGTGCCACACACCCTGGCTAGAGACGGGGCTGCCCAGGTGGCCGCATGTTCCCTTCCTTAAACACATCTGCTCACAGTCTAGACCCTCAACCTGGCCTTGTCTCTCGCATCTTTAAGTTCACAACACTGCCCTGGTGTCCAGGCCCAACAATGCATAGTTCTCTCCCAGCAGCTGCCTCTGAACCAGCTTCCCCAAAATTCCATTATTTTATGGACAAGTTTCTTACTTTATTTTATGTGTAGACATATATACATACACACACACATGTATATGTACACACAATTTTACAATGTGTGTGCATACACACACACGTTTAGTTTTTTAAACCCAGGCTTTAATTAATTATCTCTTCCTGTTTGCTCCTATCTACTTTTAGCACCTCCCTTTTACTCCATTCAGAGAATAAAAATATTCCACACCCTCTGGCTATGCCTCATCAGTAGTGGGAATAAACGTAATCCATAGTTGAAATGTAGTAACATATGCCACTTATTTTCAAATGCATTGAAAATGAGGTAGACTGATGGATAGATATAGGATAGAAGAAATAAAGCAAAATGTTAGCAAATGCAGAATCTCAGTGGTAGGCATATTAGTGTTTACTGCATAGCGAATTTCTCTGCATATTCCATCAACTGTTTTGCATATTTTAAATTTATCATAATAACATGTTGGGAAAAAAGGGGTAGAAGTGGAAGGATAAGGTTTCTCTTAAAGCATCAGAGAGTTTGGTTATGGACACCTGGCTCCGTCTATTCAACAGTTTCAACATTTATTCATTGTCTAGCATTTTCAGATTTTTATAGGGGGCGTGAAAAGTGCTGTCAAAACAAAAATTATTCCATTACAATAATATAAACAGGATAAACTTAATACATTTCAATTCTCAAAGTTTAAACAGCATAGGATAATGGTACAATATGCCAAGCCCAATGATATAAATCAGAGATTAAAGACTTTTTTCTATAAAGTGCTAGATAGTAAGTATCTTCAGCTACAAGGGCTCCCATCTCTGCCACGACACAACTCTATAGCATAAGAGCAGCTGTAGACCAAATGTAAAACAGTGGGCGAGGCTGTGTCCCAATGAAACTTCATGTGTGGATACTGAAATCTGAATCTCATATAATTCTTACATGTTACAAAGTATTATCTCCTCTTGATTTCTTCCAATCATTTAAAAACATGTAAGCCATTCTTAGCCTGTGAGCTGGACAAAAGGGCATTCGGTCAGACTTGGCTTTAGAGTCATATTTTGTGATCTGATGTAAACCACAGGATCTTGGTCAAGTCTGGCCCCAGTTATCAACGGCACATAAGGGCTCATAAATAGGAGAAGATCAAAGGATGTCATTAATTCCCATGTGGCCAGAAAGAGAGCAGGCCCATCACAGCACAAATACCAGTTTAGTAATATGTTGTTAAGATGATGATGCCTCAAAAAAAAGTAAAATGGAGAGCCAGGAATGCTCTCATCACTACCTGTAACAGATTAAAGAGCAAATGCCCAGGGGACACACGGGAAAATGGCAGAAATGAGAGCCCAGGGATTTCTCTGAATTGATACCATCTCTCAAGCACCCTCCTCTTTCTCTCTCCCATAGTCTCCATTATACTGAGAACTCTCCAGCAAGCCAGAGCAAACAATAATAGCTTAACTTTCAACAACTAGCTTTTAAAACTATATGTAATATCTAATACCTGAGTGAAATACTGGAGGATTCCATGCCTTCTGCCAGGGAGGGAATGGCTTTTCCTTAGCATTAAAAGAAAATGATGATTTTTTTTCTACCTCTGTCCACCTGTCCTGGGTCACTAATCTCACAGAGGTTTGCACTGGCCTGAAACACACAGTCTCTGCTGTCTGGTGACCAGGCTGTCACCCCAGCCTTTCCCTCTCAAAATTCACAAAGCCTTCAGATAATCTCATCTCACGACCTTTCTTTTTGCTATTTATTCTGTTTGCCCCAATTACTGTACAAAGGAAAACATGCTCAGTAAAGAAAATGCAGGAAATTTCAAAGGAAAAAAAAAAAAATCAGGCTAGTTTTCAAATATTGCTTCTTCTTTGAACAACCAGGCCAGAGGCTGGTGGCCCAGTGACGCAGTTCAGTGGCTGCTGGCAACGGGCAGCCCCCCCAACTTGAAAGGGAAGGTGCACAGGAGCGCTTGTGAACAAGCCACCATCCGCAATGGGGTGCACATAAACCAAGCCCACTGCGCCCAACACAGAACCATCAGATCATTTTTTTCCCCTAAAAATGTCTGACTCTTCTCTCTTTCCTCTGTGACCCATCTTTGCATAAATCCACCTCTCTCTAGCTTTCTTTCTCATTCTTAGGCTCTCTTCCCTCCTTCTCCACCTCCTTTGAGAGAGAGGGTTAGACAGATAGCTACTTTAAAATATATCCATGTCTCTACTCGACTTTTCAAAGGGTAAACATTTCTTAAATTCATCAGTCTCTATTTTTAAAAGGCTTGATGCTAATCCTTGGCTCACAGCTGCTCCATCCCCAGGGGAAGGAAATTACTTAAAAACCTTCTTTGAAGGGGAGAACTGCATGAATAAGAAGAGGCCAAGGGTCTGGCCCCAATGACTATCTTTGTTCTAGGGAGCCTGACCTTCATAAGGGCCCCTTAGGGATCTCCTGACGTCCTTTCCCACCGGCCTGAGAAGGCTCTCCACTGTGTGTCCTTTCCGTGCAGCACACCCAACCCCTGAATCCGGGGTGTTCCCAAACGCCAGAATTCCACGGGAAAGTCATGTCTAGAAATTAAAATTAAATAACATGCTTATCTTTTTAAGAGCCGTATTAATATTCCTCAGAGGAAAACTGTTTTGGAATTTTCTAAGAAATACAGTGGATGAAAGAACTTTTCATCCATTATTAAAACTAAAAGGGAGGGCACGCAGCTGCCTATTAACTGTCTCTGCCAACTTCAAAACGGGTCCAGAAAAGAAAAGCTATTATCTGAGCCTCAGAGAGACCGTCAGTGGATGGTAGTCAATGTGCTGAATATAAACTGTACCTACGAAACAAACTTGAAATCAACCTGCAAACTTTAAATCAAGCTACTTCCAAAAAACTAAAGGCATGAACTGAAAACATGACCTATGTTGGTAACACAAGGGTCTCTGCTGCTGATGCTAAGTCGCTTCAGTCGTGTCCGACTCTGTGCAACCCCATAGACGGCAGCCCACCAGGCTCCCCCATCCTTGGGATTTTCCAGGCGAGAGTACTGGAGTGGGTTGCCATTTCCTTCTCTGAAGGGTCTCTGAGGTTGATGCTAAAGGTCCAAAGAACTCTCAACTGCTTCTTCCAGACCTTTGACAACTGCACAAAAATGACAGTCTCAATGTTCAGCTATTCCTCACATTCTGGAAAAATGCTACTTTTCTATGGCCTAAGTTATGGTGAATGGAAGAATAACAACCAAACACAAAAGAAACCTCTTGTTGGGGAAAACAAGAAGGCAAAGTTTTTCTTAATTCTAAATAGGGATGGTAGCAGGGAGGAAGCAGGGAGCTTAAAAATTAATGACAACACTGCAATAAGAAGTTATGGACATTCTTTCATTTAATGTGCACAGATCTCCAAGGCAGTTCTTAGGATTTTATTTTGCAGATGAGGAAGAAGGGGTTCTGAGAAGTAAAGGAGGCATCAGATACTCTACCACCCCACATATTCTCATAAACTCCCAAATTTAAAGGGCCAGAGGGAACAAGGAATCAATTTACAGCAAGAGACCAGATTCCAGTGCAAGGAGGGGATCTTCCCTGCACTAAGGGGCAGGTGACCAGGACTCCTTCTCCTCCTAGGCTCTCTTGGTCCAGCCTGAGCCTCCTGAGGGTCACAGCTTCCTCACTTCAGGCAGCCTCAAGGCAGTCTCAGTTATCCCAACAGGAAAAGGGGTGTGGACTGCAGCCCAGGTAGTGTTAAAGCCTGGTCTCCTCCAATGCAACCTGGGCCTTCCCACCAGCTTTGCAAGCAAGAATGAAAGCAAACAACTACTCCATTCATGCATATGTGCACGTCATCACTTTTTATTGAACATTTATTATGTGTCAGGCAGATAATGTTCTAGATACCTAGGATAAAAGGGACAATGATCTCTGCCCAGAAAAAAAAAAAAAGAAAACACATTCTTAACTTTAAAACATCGACTCAATGGACATGAGTTTGAACAAACTCCAGGAGATAGTGAGGGACAGGGAAGCCTGGCATGCTGCAGTCCATGGGGTCACAAAGAGTCAGACACAACTGAACAACAACTTTAAAACAGTGAGGTCATATTAGTAGCATGTTAGAAAGTGCTAAGTGCTGGGGGAGATATAGGGCAGAAAAATGGGGGGTGTGGGGTAAGAAGTGAATTTAATAGGGTAGTAAATTTCCACTTCACTGAGACGGTTACAGTTGACCGAACACTGAAGAAGGTGAGGATTAACATGTGACTCTTGGGGAGAAGAGCAGCCCAGGAAGAGGGAATAGACATCACATCCTTATGATAAGCTTAAGTGGACAAAGCGTCCACATGTTGCTGGAGTACTCATAAGAATGATGAATGTGTGGTACATATACACAATGGAATATTACTCAGCATTAAAAAAAAATTCATTTGAATCAGTTCTATTCAGGTGGACGGAACTGGAGCCCATTATCCAGAGTGAAGTAAGCCAGAAGCAAAAACAATACAGTATACTAACGCATATATATGGAATTTAGAAAGACGGTAACGAGAACCCTGCATGCGAGACAGCAAAAGGAACGCAGATGTATAGAACAGACTCGTGGACTCTGTGGATGAGGGCAGGGGTGGGATGATATGGGAGAATGGCATTGAAACATGTTAATTATCATATGTGAAATCAATCGCCAGCCCAGGGCTGATGCTCGGGGCTGGTGCACTGAGATGTCCCGGGGGGAGGGAGGAGGGAGGGAGGAGGGAGGGGGGTTCTGGAGGGGGAGCATATGTAAACCCATGGCGATATCATGTCATTGTATGGCAAAACCAATAAAAAAAAAAAAAAAAGAATCCACCAGCCAAAAAAAAAAAAAAAAGAATGATGAATGCAAGAGTGTTCACTCTGGATTTTAGCCTTACACGGCGCACTCCTATATGTCACCAGCATTCTCTGTACAAAGATGGCTTAATATTTCCATGCATGCAATTCAAACTACCAATGCATATGAGCATATGAAATAATGTGGCCTACGCAGAGCACTGGGAATGCTTCTGAAATTTCACTTTCCACCTCAAAGTCATTGGAACACAACAGCAAAGGAGGACTCATGGCTTCTGTATTCCAGTCAGCAAACGATCATTTGGAGATAAGACCTCAGCCAAAAGATCTCTGCCTGTCCTAGGATTTTCTCCTGGTTTACCATGGCGTGCTATAAAAGGAGAAGTGTTGATATTTTAAATGTCACTCACAAGAAAAGGAGGATGTGAAATAACCATCTGAGGTAAGTCCTAGTAATTCAGCCACGCATAGCTCAAAAAAAAAAAAAAAACCGCTCAGTATTTGGAAATGGTCCAAAAACCCCCACAAGGTCTGTGTTTTGAAAGACAGTATTGCATGCACATCTATATAGGGGATTTTCAAAGGCTCTGGAGATCTTTGGCCAGAGAGCCTTCCTCGTAGGCCTAGATTCAGAAAGCATCAGAGAAGTTTCCTGGGAAGTTCCCAAGGGGAGAAAGCTGTACCTGCAGTCTGTGAGGTGGGCAGGGCCAGCCCAGGCTCATCCCGCAACAGAGTATGCCCCCTACCCACCATGCCTGGTGAGCAGTGATGGCAGCAGGGACCTCCCCATGGTACTGAGCTATCACTTCTAGACTTGCAGATGCAAAGAGCAAGGATGTGCTGAGCTCTGAGAGGGTGACATCGGTGTCAGAAACCCAGGAGGCCCATCCCCTCCAAGTCCTTCATTCTGGCAAAGAGGAACTAGAGAGTAGGTGATTCACCTAAGGACACACAAGTCAAAGTCAAAAGAGGAATTTCCTCAATTTATCTCTTGGATTGTTTTTGGTCACTGGGAGATCAACATCTAGAGAGGCAGATGTGCATGCTCAGTCACTAAGTTCTGTCTGGCTCTTTGCGACCCCATGGACTATAGCCTGTCTGGCTCCTCTGTCCATGGGATTTCGCAGGCAAGAACACTGCTGTGGATTCCCATTTCCTCCTCCAGGGGATCTTCCCGACCCAGGGACGGAACCTGCATCTCCTGCATTAGAAGGTTGATTCTTTACTACTGAGCCACTGGAAAGCCTAGAGAGGCAGAGCTGCCCCCAAATGAAACACCCCATCAGTGAAGTATGCAGACCCCAGCTCTCCTCACTGGAGTGTGTAGGGCGTGTAGCCAGCTACCAGCCTTTACTTTCACAGAATGTTTGTGGAATTCTGTTTCCATCAGCTAAGTAAGTACAGAGGACTAATGTCACCTTTGACCCTCTACCCTTCAGGCGTCCACTTTCACAGCCTGCCTGAGACCAGTATGTTCTGTTCAGAGGGTTCTCCTCATCCCTCCTCCTTGGCCCCACTGTCAAGAGTCCTCCCTGTTCTAATGGGAAGAAATCCTGTCGAACTAGCCTCCAACTGTCTTTGAAGCAGAAATCAGCATATGGAGATGGTTTAGTCTGGGTTCTGAGTTTTCAGAGAAATGCTTTTTATAACACTTCTAATTGGCCTCGACATCAAAGAAGGCATGTCACCCACAAGAGCGAGCAGAAGTCAACCAGATTTGGGCACGGAGACAGGACCACTACCACCATCACCTTAAAGGATCATCCACTGCACAATTTCACCAGGGTGCCTTGGAGGATGGATGCTGCTCAGAAAGCTTAGCCTTTGAAAAAGGTACCAAACATACTAGGTTAGTACCATAATGATTCTCCAGAAGCTTCCCACCCATAGTAAATGGAGTCAAAGTGCTAATATTAGAAAAACCTGGGTGTCCCTCAGTTGGTAAATGGATACACTGTGCTGTATTCATATGACAAAACACTATTCAGCAATAAAAAGGAATGAACTAACCTAGACAGCATGTTAAAAAGCAGAGACATTGCTTTGCCAACAAAGGTCCATCTAGTCAAGGTCCATCTACACATCCAGAAAAGATGTGTAGTCATGTATGGATGTGAGAGTTGGACTATAAAGAAAGCTGAGCTCTGAAGAATTGATGCTTTGGAACTGTGGTGTTGGAGAAGACTCTTGAGAGTCCCTTTGACGGCAAGGAGATCCAACCAGTCCATCCTAAAGGAGATCAGTCCTGAGTATTCATTGGAAAGACGGATGTTGAAGCTGAAATTCCAATACTTTGGCCACCTGGTGCGAAGAGCTGACTCATTTGAAAAGACCCTGATGCTGGGAAAGAGTGAAGGCAGGAGGAGAAGGGGACGACAGAAGATGAGATGGTTGGATGGCATCACCGACTCAATGGACATGAGTTTGGGTAAACTCCGGGAGTTGGTGATGGAGAGGGAGGCCTGGCGTGCTGCGGTCCATGGGGTCGCAAAGAGTGGGACATGACTGAGAGACTGAACCAAATTGAACCCAAGATACCAACAATGTGAATGAATGTCAAATGCATTATGCTAGCCAGACTTAAAAGGTATATATACTATGATTCTATTTCTATACCGTTCTCAAAAATGAGAGACTAGAGGAACAGAAAACTGATAGTGGTCAGATGCTGGGGACGGGGGAGTGTTAACTACAAGGGGCACAAGGAAATTTGGGAGGGATTACAAAACCACTATATGTCTTGATTGCAGCAGTGGCTACATGACAATATGGATTTTTTTTAAACTCATAACATTGTACATATAAAGTACAATAATACTGCACACCAACTATATCTGAAAAATAAAAGGCCAACCAAAAAATCTAGCAGTAACCAGGAAAAAGTGCAAAACCCAATAAAGAACTTAAATATTTGCTGTTTCTAGGTGAGTTCCATTTTAATATTTAAAAACAAACTTACATTGGTGGCTCAGTTGTCTGGCCGTGTCCTTCAGAACAACTGACTTCTCACCCATAGTAGAAGCAACAAGGGCAGGTAATTAAGTTCCTCAAACATTCAAGCATTCAATACATGCCAAGCATAGAGAGAGGAGCTGGGCAAAGGACAGATGTCCCAGGCCAGGCCTTGGAGAGCTCATGGGGAAAGGGATAAAGGGAAAACACATGGAGGCCATGGACCAGAAGGCCCCAATCTGGATGTGGCTGTTCTGACAAAAGAAATACCACAGGGGTTTTTTCAGAAGTTCATATTGTGTCATTCATTTATTCAACTCGTTTTTGAGCTGCACGCAGTGGAAAATAGAGATGCAGAAAGTCCTCACCCTCATTCATAGAAAAGACACATCCTTCCACCCCAGTTGCTTCCACTGGGCCACCCACAGGCTTCCATGGGATAAGATGGGACCCTGGGGAGACTGCAGGGCACACCATTCATACAGTCGGATGTGAATGACCATGGCTGGTGTCCGCTGGAATAATGTGGGGAGGCGGTTCTGGCAGGGAACCCACCCCAACTCCACCTGCAGGCTTCTGAGAAAGACACAAGTTCAAGAGGCCAGGTTTGTGCTTTCCAGCTTTTCTCTCCCACATCATGGACCATGCAGAAAGGATATATGTGCTGCCTGCAGCCTGAGATAATCAGCCTTGGGACTCCGGTGCCCTCAGGCCATGCTCAGGGCATGCCCTTCCTGAGAGTGAAGAGACCAATGACCCACGGCCCAGCCCACCTGGAACATGAAGGGTGCTCCTTGACCCTCCGCTCAAGGAGCCTGGGAGGACAGATCCAGAAGGGTACTTGCCAGTAGGTCTGGAGACCTGGGAAACTGAGTTCTTACATCATGGCACTTCTTGCCTACCTGGGACCTTCAGGAGAATTAGGAACAGGTGGGGCCTCTTCCAGGCAGATGCTGCTCAGCATCAGCTGGATTTCAGCCCTGACCTCACTGCTCCGTAGCCTGCTGCAGAGCCTCTGGCAGGACACAAACTGCTCGCCTTGCAGGGCAGCCTTACCTAAGAGGCAGGTCTGTCCTGCGTGCTGTAACTACCCACTGTGCTGTGCGCTGTTACCTACCTACCTGTCATCAGGGAGACTCTTTCAGCAAATTCAAAGTACCGACCAGCATGTCTGTGAATTTTTTTGAGGATAGCAAACACAAATACTACCTGGGAGCTCATATTTCCTAGAATGTGACTTCATCAGTCTAGGTCAGGCTTAATTTCTGAAGCCTCGCCCACCCCAACTCACCTGGGCTGCTCAAAATGGCTTTTTCTGCTGCTCCCCTATAGCTAGGGGCATCCACTCAAGTCCTCAAACTATGTCTGATGACCAAATGGCAATCAAGGAGCTCACTATCAGGAATAAGTACACTTGGAGCCACAGTTCACACTTTATACCCAAAGGAATTCCAAATGGATCACAGGATTTAAATGTCAGTAGTAAGACTTCCCTGGTGGCACAGTGGGTAAGAATCCACCTGTCAATGCAGTGGACATGGGTTTGATTCCTGGTCTTGTGGCGCATAACTAAGCTCATGCGCCACACTTCTGGGTCCAAGCTCTAGAGCCCAGGAGCTACAACCACCGAGCCCAAGGACTGCACTACCGAAGCCCACACACCCCAGAGCCCAGAGGCCACAACTGCTGAGTCCGTGTGCTGCACATACTGAAGCCCACGCGCCTAGCGCCTGTGCTGAAGCCACTGCAATCAGAAGCCCTGCACTGCAACTAGAGTGTAGCCCCTGCTCACCGCAAGTAAAGAAAGCCCATGTAAAGCAGCGAAGAGCCAGCGCAGCCAAAAAATAAGAAATAAATAAATAAGTAACCGTAAAAAGTACTAGAAGAAATGATAGAAAATATTTTTAATAAACTCAAAGTAAGCAGAGACTTTCTAAGTGATATAAAATCTAAAAAAGATGAAAAATTGTTGAGAAATTCAACTACTTTAAAAAAATAGGATGATGAAGATGTTCTGGAGCTACATTGTGGTGTATAACCAATGTGAATGTACTTAACAGCACTAAACTGTACACTTAAAAATGGTATGTTTTATTTTATGTATATTTTACCATAATACAGAAAAACATACATATATGGGGAAGAGACTAGAATCACAGTCAAAAGGCAAAGACGAAAGTCAAAAGACCTAGAGAAAAGATGTGTAAATCATGCAACAGACATAAAGCAATTTTTAATATATAGAGTTCTTATAACTTAAGAGGTCTACAATGCTATTGAAAAATGAAATATGAATTGAAAGTTCACAACAAAGACAAATAATTCTTAAACACATGAAGAGATGCTTATACTCATTCATATTCAAAAATTAATGACAGAATCCCCTGGTGGTCCAGTGGTTAGGGTTTGACACTTTCACTGCAGTGGCCTGGGTTCAATCCCTGGTTGGGGAACTAAGATACTGCAAGCCACGTGGCAGAGCCAAAAAAATAATAATAATAAATGAAACCACACCTATCAAAACAGCAAGTACCCAAAAGTTCCAGAAAAGGGGGGAGAAATTGGCTCTCTCAATGGTACTGGGTTGCACCATGCTGTGCTTAGTCACTCAGTCATGTCCGACCCAGGGACCCCAAGGACTGTAGCCCACCAGGCTCTTCTGTCCATGGGATTCTCCAGGCAAGAATACTGAAGTGGGTAGCCTTTCCCTTCTCTGGGGGCTCTTCCCAACCCAGGGATCAAACCCTGCATTGCAGGCTGACTCTTTACTAGCTGAGTAACAAGGGAAGACCATACTGGGTGGTAAACTGGCTTATTTTCTATAAAGAGCAACCTGGAGGATATCTATCAGAATGATGAACGCTCATACCCTCTGATCTAGTTATTTCACTTCTGGGAATTGATCCGACAGATAATTTCAACCTTTTATGCAAAAGTTTTCATTACAGAATTATTTGTAATAAAAAATTGTAAATGAACTCTAAAAGTTCATAGATAGGGAAAGAGTTAAATAAATTACCGTAAACCCATAGAATAGTCATTTCTCTTTGTGCAGTAATGGGATGATTTTCAAAATATGTTGTCAGGTGAAAAAACCAAGTGCAGAACAATGCATATAACACGATCCCATCTTAGTAAACACATGAAAATACGTAAAAAGTTTTTTGACTGAAATACGCACAGACTCCACCTGGAAGGATCCTCAAGTAGCTGAGGAGCTGGTGGCTAGAAGATGGAAGGAGGGACATGATTTTCCCTGCAAGTCCTCTTTAACATCTGCGTCATGTGACAGGTATGATCTGTTCCATTTCAGACGATGTGATCTCTCTCTTTTTCCCATGACTGCTTACCCACATTGAGGACTGATGACTAAGGAAGTCTCCACACTGATACACAAGAAGGCCACGTCGAAGATGGGGCAGAGAAATGTCAGGCCTGATAAACCTGGAAGAAAGGGACACAGGAGGAGATGCTGTCCTCTCTCCTCTTCCTTGTGTCACTGCTCGAGTGGTAACATCCCACCAGAAGGCAGGGCTCTGTCAGCCAGCTCTGACTGAAAACAGTCTCTGCTGTCTCTTCTTTCCGGAGCTTTCTCACTGCCCACCAAGGACCTTGTCCTCATGGGGTACAAACTGGAGTCCCACGAACTGGCTCCAGGTCCCGGGTTTAAAATCTCATTCATCCCTGTGAACAACACGTCCTCCAAGCACACACTTGGCACCATCCTTGGGACTGGGCTCAACAGTAAGACAGGCAAGCACTTGCCTTTTCAGACCTTAACAATGGAACTGGGAAGTGCTCTAGATGACCAGTGCTACTCACAAGAGCCCACTGCTCATTCTGTAGAAATTTTGTGAACTGCTGGTTAAATACAGCCACTTTTAAAGAATATAGAATCCAACAATGTACCAATCCCAGCAATGACACCAAGCGCTAAAAACACAGCACTACCATCATCAGCAGTGCTGAAGATGAAAGAGGGGTCAATTTACTAAAATATAATTTGTACAAGGGTGAGAAACAGTCTAACAGTAGATCACATGTCAGATTCAGGGGCAATCAATTTATCAGGAACAGAATTAGCAGATGGACAAGAACTAGCATTTGTCAAAACATCATCAAGCATAGGTTTGTCAAAAATTAACAAATGCATTCTGGCTATATACTGGCTATATGGAATTTATAATAATAAATACGGATATTTTGTATTATTTGTCAATTGTTACATATCCTTTACATCAATAACATTTACAATAAATGTATGTATAGTATGTGTGTATATATATATATCCATGTGTATATTATATATATATGCATATATACATGTATATAAGTATATACATACACATATTTCAGTTCATTGTGAACTGACCTATGCTACCTTGAGCCTAACTTCTCTAAACTCTAGTTTCCCAATCTGAAAAAGAAACATTTAAAAAAAAAAAAAAGCACTTTCCACCTACATTCAAGGGTCAAAAAAGAAATTCTAAGTTATAAAGTTGAACCCAAATTGTTTCCAGCATCCTAATTTTTCCCATCTCATGGTGGCTGATTTTTAAATATATATGCCCCACAACTGCCCCCTTGTCTTTGGCTTTCGAGCAGCTGTCTTCTTGCCTGTAACCTCTTTTTCATCACAGGAAGAAATGCTACCTGAGAAACAAAAGCTTCTCTGACCTGGAAAATGCCCCAGTTCCAGGGGTCCCTGTCCTCCAGAGCAGGGGTCCCCCATCCTGGCAGTCCCCTCTCCTGCTCCCTGAGTGAGGAGGCTAATTGACACCTTGTCGTAAGGCTGGCAATGTGCCCAAATCCTCCACAGCAGAAACCCATTTTCTCATCAATCTATTTACATGATTCCACCGGAGCCCTCTGTTTCTTCTCTCTGGGTGCAACTCCAAGCACTTCCTAGAGAACTAATTATAAACCATAATTAAACCCTATCTTTTCAGAACACATGATACACCTTTCTACTTGCACTAGAATCAATTAAAATTTGGTGGGGAAGAAGTCAATTCTATATTCGGAACTCCTTTTTCCTTTTGGAAGTCCCAGTTTTCCAGCATCGTAAAAAAACAGAGCAGACTTGATGGGACTGACTGACAGCAGGGAGCCTGCCAATTGCAGAGAGGTTTAACATCAAGTCCCATAGGTTTTCACTTTTAAATTGCAAATATTCTAGAGCAAACTGTTGTGCTGTAGAGGCTCCATTCACAGACGCAGCACACACGTGCGCTGCTTTAAGAGCCACACAAGCTGTGACATGGGCACATCAGTACCCGGTGCCTATCACCTCCGATACCTACTTCCCCTTCAGTAACTGATATGGGGCCAACCACAGCTTACTCCCACTAGGCTCTACCATGCTTTAAAATTAAAAAAAAAAAAAAGACAATAAGAATAGATAACATAGTAAAAAAAAAAAGGTACTACCAGATTTGGAGGAAATTATCAGGATGCCATGATGGAAAGGACATAGCCATTTCATTCATACCCTACTCTCCAGCCAGCAACTGACACTGGGACCCACTCTGTACCTTTAAGGGGCTGATGCTGCCCAGGGCTATTCCAAGGATGAAAACATAGTATGCTTCTTAAGAAAATTTTTAGTGACGACTTAGCCCCCTTTAAAATTCAGAGAAGCTACGGTACAGTCCTGCATTTCAGAAATCTGTTGATTATGGCCAATGAAGGGAACTGATCACCAAACAACAGGTACTTCTGGAATACTTTCTCTGCACTAGATGCTGGGAACAAAAGAACTATGACAACTGAAGTGGCTTACAATACAGGGAAGATACACAGAAGAGAGCCTCTTCCCTGTATGCAAGACAGCAAAAGAGACGCAGATGTATAGAACAGTCTTTTGGACTCTATGGGAGAGGGCAAGGGTGGGATGATATGGGAGAATGTCATTGAAACATGTAAATTATCACATGTGAAATGAATCGCCAGCCCAGGTTTGATGCATGATACAGGGTGCTAAGGGCTGGTGCACTAGGATGACCCAGAGGGATAGAATCGGGAGGGAGGCGGGAGGGGGGTTCTGGAAGGGGAACACATGTATACCCATGGCGGATTCATGTCAATGTATGGCAAAACCAACATGATAATGTAAAGAAAAAATAAATAAATAAATAAATAAATAAATAAAAGGAGGGGAAAAAAAAAAGAAGAGAGCCTCTTGATGAAAGTGAAAGAGGAGAGTGAAAAAGTTGGCTTAAAACTCAACATTCAGAAAACTAAGATCATGGCATCTAGTCCCATCACTTCATGGCAAATAGATGAGGAAACAGTGACAGAAATTTTTTTGTGCTCCAAAATCACTATGGATGGTAACTGCTTGTTCCTTGGAAGAAAAGTTATGACCAACGTAGACAGCATACTAAAAAAGCAGAGACATTACTTGGCCAACAAAGGTCTGTCTGGTCAAAGCTATGGTTTTCCCAGTGGTCATGTATGGATGTGAGAGCTGGACTATAAAGAAAGCTGAGCACTGAAGAATTGATGTTTTTCAACTGTGGTGTTGGAGAAGACTCCTCAGAATTCCTTGGACTGCAAGGAGATCCAACCTGTCCATCCTAAAGGATATGAGTCCTGAGTATTCATTGGAAAGACTGATGTTGAAGCTGAAACTCCAACAGCTTGGCCACCTGATGGGAAGAACTGACTCATTTGAAAAGACCCTGATGCTGGGAAAGATTGCAGGCAGGAGGAGAAGGGGACGACAGAGGATGAGGTGTTTGAATGGCATCACTGACTCAATGGACTTAAGTTTGAGTAAACTCCGGGAGTTGGTGATAGACAGAGAAGCCTGGTATGCTACAGTCCATGGGGTCACAAAGAGTCAGATATGACTGAGCGACTGAACTGAACGGAACTGAACACACACAGAGGGACAGCCAGCATTGCAACATGGAGGGTCTAAATGCTGGATGATTGTGCCATAGAGGAAATATCCAAGCATTTGCAAGAGGAAGGAACACTTTGCAAGGGCATGATCAGGAGTGACTTCCTGGGACAGATGGAAAGGAGACCCAGTATTCAGAGTGAAGAGGAGGGTCCTGCATGCTAACAGTAGATTCTGAGTACCCACACCAACAGAGGGGAACAGTTTTCATGACAAACCCAGTCCTATTTCACAGCTGTCATTAGTGGATGGCCCTCTCCCCAATCTGTCCACACAGCCAACGCCCCCCCCACCCGCCGCCACCCAAATCTGTTCTTCAATCTTCTCTGCCCAGCCAGAGGCTGCCCCACATCCTGCCCCACCCTAGCTCCCTGCAGGGGGTTAACAGGAAGGACAGGTGTTCTTCCCCAGCGTGGCATGTGCTAATGGCCCTCCTCGTGGCTCCAGCTCAGCCCTAGGTGAAGTATCATCTTCCCAGACAGCGTGTACTTGGCCATTCTTCACTGTGACCACCAAGAGTGGACTCACTTCCTGCCAGCCCCCTGACTGACCCATTTCCCTTCCCCACCATGCCCTCCCAATCAGCCAGGGTCCTTTCACACCCTCCACCACTGACAAGCTTCCTCGGGTAAACTCCACATAAGTGTCCCTTCCCCCAGGGAGCTGGGAGAGGGCAGAAAGCATTCTTCACCTCCTGCCACATCCCAAGACCCAACCTTTCACCTTCAAAAGCCCCTTGTCAGAAGGAAGGGGATATGGGAGGCAATAACGAACTGTGCGTTCCCCAGAATCCCACAGCATGCTATGCCATCCAGCCTGCTGGAGAGGCTGCAACCGCACTGCAGGCTTAAGAGAATGTAAAGCGATTAAAAAGCAAGGAGTTGGGAAGATCCCTTGGAGAAGAATACCCAATCCAGTATTCTTAGCTGGAGAATTCCATGGACAGAGGAGCAAGGCGGGCTACAGTCCATGGGTCTCAAGGAGTCGGACACGACTGAGCAACTAACATACTTTTCTCTAGCTCTGAGTAAAAATCAGAAATCAGTATTAAAAAGAAAACCACATAGCTATTCAGGTTAAAAACAGAGTCATGGAGACAGTAGCAGAAGGCCACCCTTGGGAGAGAGCAGAATGGACCAAGAAAGAGCAGGCCATGATGGGGACCCGGCTGAGCCATGCCTCAGAGCAGCCTGCTCAGCAGGGAGGGGCAAGGCAGAAACTTCCACGTGGGCCATGGCTGGCTGTCACACTGGGTGAGCAACACCATGGAGTCCCTCCAGGTCTTACTCACTGTCTGTGTGCCACCCCATACTACTGGGACACAACAGATCTGCCCACCGCAGGGACAACAGAAAGACCAGACCACGACAACACCTGCCTCGGAATTCCGGCTCACACCATCGGTAGCCTGCTCTCTTCCTTCTTCTGGACACCCAAGGCCAATACCTTCTCTCAGAGGCAGTTTCTTTGCTCACTGGGTGCAGGATCCTCCTTGCCTACCACCTGTTCCAACCCCTAGGTCCATTTGTTAACACTTCCCTGTCCTGATCCTCTAGCCCAGTGACTCTCAGTGGGTTGGAGGGCGGGTAGGGCGAAATGTTACTAGCATCCAGAGGGCAGAAGCCAGGGATGCTGGCTTCCCACAACCACAAAATATGATCTTGACCAAAATGTCACTAGTACTGAGGTTGAAAACTTCCAGTTTAAAGGAAGGAAACATGTATTGAACATGTCATACACTCTGAATGTTTTAAAGTTCTTTGAACTTCCCCCTTCCATGACAGTGGCAGAGGAACAGGCCACAAAGTAAGCCCATCACCCAATTTCCAGTCATCACTCAGCAATCTGGGGTGTCCAATGGTTGCCTCCACTATTTTAAACACATTATCCAAGGCCAATGTCTTTCTGTACCCTCACTTTTCTCATCTGTAAAACGTGGGTTAAAAAACTTACCTCCAGTTACTGGTCTAGAATGGGTTCCCAGTAAATCTTAGTCTCCTAGTCTCTTCCTTCATGTTCCAATTTTTTTCAGGGAATAAACAAGCAGACACACACACATACACACACATATCCACTCGGGCACCTACCTGCTTGTATCTTTAGTCCTCACAAAATCTGAATGAATGAATGAATAAACAAATAAACCCTCAAAGTCAGAATGGCCTCTCTTTGCTGGAATTTCAGAAACAGTTTTTCATACTTGGTTTCTCTCACTTCTTATTTAGGTTTTCTATTATCATTGGTTATGTAGAGTCTGTCTGTCCCACTTGGAATTTGTTGAGATTCTGCCCACTACCCCAGCCAGTGCCCTACCATTGAGATATCAATCAACCCTGGATGAATGAATATGTGATGGGCAGATATCACAGTTCACGCAACAACTTTTGTTTAACAGGCCATTTATGTTGCCTGTTGTCACTCCCTGATATTTCACTTCAACTCACTTTATAAGCCCAATTTCCAGGCATTCTTCGTTACAAATTTGTGAGCAACAAATATTACTGTTACAAACTATAGATATCTCTACACAAGGGGCCCAAAGAAAAAGGAAGCATCCTTTTGGAGTGGCCTCTTGTAAGGCCTCCATGTTCCTTGAACAAATGGGCCTCGAGTCTAGGGAACAAGGATGCACTCAAACGCCTAAGTGGGCATTCACTCCCAGCAGCTGGCAGAGCCTCACCATTAAGTAAATCCTAACAATTCAGCCTTTCAGCCACCAACCTAATAGGCTTTTCTTGGCACAGGAAACTCTGGCTTGGCCAAACACTCATTTTCACATCTTAAATCAGTACGTGTCAGAACTAAGCGGAGGCTCAGACCTGCCGTACGTCTTGCCTTCTGCAGCAAGCTCATCTTGGAATGGAACTCACACACTCATTCAGACTCCTTCCCCCATAAAGATCTGTAATAAAAATCAATGATTTGTTCATCAGATCAAATTCCTAGTCTCTTATTCAGCTGCTTAAGACAGTTTTTTTTTCATTTAAAAAGCAGCTAGAAAAATGGAATTGACTTTTCAGGAAGCTACAGTGCACCCCATTAACACATGAATTTGTGTGCTGGCATACCTCAGGTTCTTAATAATGCCAGGATGACCCTCCCCTTGAGCATTTCTGAGCAGCCTCCCTCAGTTGTTGTGCGGCTTTTAGCTATTCTGGCTTCCCTGAAAGCATGGCTTCTCATCTTGATATGGGCTCCTCCCTCGCTCTTCCCAGAGACTCTGGGTGCACTTTGGCAATGGCATCCCATAAGCTCTGTCTCTAGCAGCCCACTTTCAAATGCAGGGCTAAATTCCTGGATAACTTGTTTCTCAGGAGTTCTGAGAATCACTGACCATACCACAAGGCAGACCAGCGAGGGAGCCCAGCGCATAAACTGAGTCCTGGGTCTGAGCCAGCTGAAACAGACAGCCAAGACGGAGCACACAAATGACATCAGACTTGATAGAATGAGCCCACCCTGTAGGCTGAGCCAAAGACAGGGCAGACAGAGGAGAAGAGAAGGCGGAGGATGGAATTGGAAAGTGGGAAGTCATCCCCACCCTGCCCCTAGGCAGCCAGGCCAGAACCTGGGTGGGGAGATGAGGAACTAACCAGAAAAAGGCAGGCCCCTGAGACAGGGACCCAGAAGCACAGTCAGTCTCTCCTACTCAGTCTTAGTAAACAGCCACTGCTTCTTCAGTGCTTTCTCAGTTCCTGCTGCTGGGCCAAGCACCTTACACAGATCACATATATCTTCACAACTACCTTCTGAGGCAGGTATGATTATTAAACCAGTTTCACAGATGAGAAAACTGAGTCTCACAGAAGTCAAGTGCCTTCCCCAAGGCAACAGCTAGTGCTTTGTCAAGTCAGGGATGTGGGTCAAAAGCTCTGATCTATATTATTATTTCTGGATACAGTGCAGGAGACCCAGGTTCAATCCCTGGGTTGGGAAGATCCCCACTGCAGTATTCTTGCCTGGAGAATTCCATGGACAGAGGAACCTGGTGGGCTATAGTCCATGGGGTCGCAAAGGGCTGGACACAACTGAGAGACTAACACTTTCGAGGCAGATAAACAAGGCCTCCTGTGCAGATAGGTGAATCCCACTCAATGTAAGACACACAAAAAGTCAATCTGTGAAACACCCAATTCATAGAGAGAGCCAAGAATCACAGGGACAAACCAAGTGGAAAAAAAAAAAAAAACAAGTGCCCAGTTATTTACCACAAATTAAGGATATAGAAGATAAGAAAGAGAACCTGCAGGGCAAGCCTGGACAGGCTCCACAGAAGGCCGCAGGTTACCACTGGCCAGCTCATTTTGCATTTGCTTTTTATTTTAGTTCTCCAGGTTAAAACTTCTCTCTAATGCAGATAATTTTTTTTAATTAAAAAAAAATATGTTTTTATTGCCTGCCCAGCTTGGGCCAGAGCGGAGGTGGCTCAGGGTCGGCGGGCAAGGGCACTGGCCTTCACGGGCCTGCATCCTCCTCCGGACAGGCTGGGTGCACACACTGACCAGTCAGGACCCAGCCCCCGCAGGGCTGCAGGCAGAGGGCAGGCTGCACAATGACTGTGAGCTCCTCCCCATGGGCTCCTGGGTTCTAGATGAAATTAAAGGGCACACTGGGCCTTGGGGAAGGAGCGCTAGAGACTCAAGAATGTTGAGAGAGTGTGGACCCAGCAGGACTCTGGATCCTGCTCCACTGTTTTTCTGACTTTGTCCAGTGGGTGCAAAATTTAAAAAAAAAAAAAAAAAAATTTTTTTAATTATATGCCACAAAGAATGTTGCTTCTGAAGATAAGGCCTACAAAGGATGGTCCATCTTAATTGGTACTATTCATAAAACTGGATATACTCATTCAGTGCCCCAATCATGTTTAGCAAAACCAAGGGACCTGATGCTTCTATACCATGGCTAGGCTTACTTTGCCTGTCCCCAGCTTCATCTGCCAAGCTCTTCTATCTCTCTGTGTCAGGGGAGGGCTGGGGAGGAAAGCAAGATGATAAAGCTTCATCCTGGAAAATATTTCACTGGTTCAAATTCACTTTCTCTGCCAAACAATTGAATCAGCTGTCTGAATGAAGCTGGTGAGGAGGCACATCTGACAGGTGTCCAAACTTTGCGGTTCTAAAAGGGTCATTATAACTATCTTCCCTCTATTCCAAAGGCAGTGTGAATTACATGGCAAAGAAGTGCCTAGAATAGGGTCTCAAGCACTCTTTTTACAGATTTTTCACCAAATGGGATGACTCGTGAGGACTTCACTCTGACTGTACAATGTGGAAAAAGAGACATTAGGAGGAAAACAAGAGCAGTGTTGCCTTAGGTCAGGCAGGCCTTGTTCTGAGCACATGGTGCCACTGCAATTAAGATCTGAAAAGAGGAGTAAGCTGGCCAGAGAAGGGGAAGGAAATAAACCTGTTGTTATCCAAAGAAAGCCGAGCTCCTGAGCACATTTTGGTGGAAATTTCAGGCACTATGAACAGCAGTTCACATGCTGATTCTCAACATCAAGGGGCAAAAACAACATTTAGAAAGACAACTTTCTATATTTACATCTAAGGTGTATAGCAGAAACCCTGACAGGCTCTGATTTCACTTAACTGATTTATGTAGCAGTAAAATAGTATTTTTAAGATAACAAATAACCAATTAATGTTTTTTTGACTTACCAAATTTCCAAGGACAGTTTCTCTGGGTATCAGGTACAATTCAGCATTTACAGCTTCAGCAGTTAGCTGTGAGAAGTCTATTCTCTACAGTATCCATATGCCTACAGGGCCAATAGCTTTGTTTTTTTAAAGGGAAGCAGTCTATTATATAATATTAGACTCAAAAGGTTGCAGCCTTTCAACACTCTTTCAGAGACACATATTTCTGCTGCTTACCCATAAACCACGGATGGCAAAAAACAAAAAAAATTAGCTTTAGAGGAGGCAAAACAATTTAGAAAAACTTCTCAAAGTGGGGTGGAAACATCAGAGCAGAATCAGTACTAACTACTGATCTCTTTCCCCCCAAGCTGCTCCTTCCATGTGCCAACGTATCCCTGTCACAACTGTGTCCCATCACCTGAGCTGAGTCTTATCTATCCTCCCACATATATAGCCTATTCTAAGACAGCAGTATGAGTTGCTTAGGCAGACACACAGACAGGCAGTTCAGAGGGAAATCTGACCCTCTTCATGATGGGACCAAAAAAGGTACTGATTACCTCTCCTGTGGAAAATTCTACACTGGGAGGTGGACAAGAACATGGTGGACTGAAGTAAGGTCTCAAAATTCCTACAATCTTTACAAGGGAGGGGGTGCATGGTTCTGAAGGTAGAAAACAAAGAGCGATGGAAAAATGGAAATGAGCTCATTACTTATAAGTGAAAATTTACTATATCAACTGTACTGAGATATTTAAAAACCAGTCCCACTCATCACATGATATCTGAGTAGGAATAATCAAAACAGTTTTGACTGAAAATGTGTCCTGCAAGAGTCCACACACACAGCCAAATTTTCCAGCTAAAAATCATCAGGCTTATGAATATCAGCACCATCAATATAAACTTTTCAAACACCAGAGATCAGCAGTTCACAGCATTCATTTGTTTAAACATTATGTTCTTCATCCAAAGTTGAAGGTGTTTTTAAAGGGGAAAAACATCAACTTTCTCCCCACCTCCTTCCCCTCCTGATGTCTCTGAAAATAACATTATATTACTGAAGAAAATTTCTCAAGCTCACAATTGAAATGTCGACAGGTAGGACACAAGGGAAAGACTCAGGGTCATTTCTCAGAGGTAAGCAACATTATACTTAAATGACCACACTGTGGTCTGTAAGCCACACGCGCTCTTAATGTCACCTCCAAAAGACAGGAGTGATAAACAAGAGTCACTAAGGATCACACCTGTCAGCTATCACAAGAGATTAGTTACCAGCACATGACTGGTTTTGTTTTGTTTTGAACTAGGATTGAAAATGAGACCAGTGATTTTAGGTTATGCGTTTGGGCAAGCTCCGGGAGTTGGTGATGGACAGGGAAGCCTGGTGTGCTGCAGTCCATGGGGTTGCAAAGAGTTAGACACGACGAGTAACTGAACTGAACATTAAACTGAGAATGGGGATATGGCACTTTCTGTTTTACCGAAGAAAGATGTACTAGTTAGGCAGTTATTTTTAAACCTATTTTTGTTAGATGACGTAGAAAAACCAAAGATCAGTCACTTTTTCCTCTACTCTCTCCTAACTGTATATTTAAAGGAATTCATTTCAAATATTAACAAAGTAACAATTGTATTTATTATAAAAAATTATACTACCATATAATCTCCTTCAAGGCTGAGGGATGATGCATCCCCTTACCACAACAAACCAAAGCAAAACAATTAGGTGTCACTTTCCACATACAGATTTAAACAATCATACCCCAACCTTAAACCAGACAGACTAGTGATGCTTAATGAAATGAGAAGCTGTCACTTATAGGGTGGCCTATTAGGTAGAGACACAACACTCACATATTCCAAGACTCAAAGGTTAAATAATAATGAAAGTGTTCTGTGAACTTTCTAAAAAGCTAAACTATTAACTTTGAGACTTGGGTAAAATTACAGCAGGTTCTAGGGCCATTCATAACTGGGGCACAAGCCATTTGGAAAAGGCAAGAACGTCGCGTGTGTTGTCAAGTGCCCATGAGCGTTCTGAAAGCCAAGGGTCAACCTCTATGGGTGAAAATGAAAACCCACCATGAAATGGTTACTGGTTACTCCTGATCATCCTGTCCAAGCAGGTATTAAGATAGATGGGCATTAGATGGCTACCTAAACCACTTCTCTTAAATATCAATGTTTCCTGGCTTCCAAAAAAGAGATAATCACCAAATCCTAAGTAGTGTGAAGAATATAATGAAAACAGTCCTGCTCAGGAGTCTAGGTCCATCTCTTGCTACCTACCAACCAGCTACGTCAAGAAAGCTACTGGACCTAAGGTCTGATCGGATGAAACAGGAAGAAAAGACTCACTGACTGCTCAGCTTCTTTTAAGGTCTAAGTGTCCAAAAGTCTTGGGCTGCCCTTCACCAACAAAAGCTCCTCCCCTCCCCTCTACCAGTAGGTAGTTTTCTTTGTCTCCTGATCAGAAATAAGTTTTTACACTAAAATCATGCTTTATTTCATGCATATGAAATGCAAGACTAGGTTAGGTTAGGTACACAAAGCAACTGACTAGAATTAAAGGTGAAAGTTCATAACACATTCCCCAGTAGGGTGTCCCAGAGGTCAGACAACACAATCTTGACCTTGAGGTTCACCTCTCATACCCCCCACCACAGCATCTCTGAAACCTCTCCCCTTCACCCCTCTCCTCAATGTACACGCACACACACACACACTCACACACCAATGCTTCACATACACACACACACACACACTCACACACCAATGCCTCAAGGAAATGTACTTTGCACTTCAGAGGTTACAAATTTGCTGGGAGACCAGAGGATCTCTCTGACAATGCCTCTTCTGACATAACACCATATTTGCAATTACTGAAATTAATCTGAGCATCCATCTCTGTTCAATTGGCTTTACAGGGGTGAGCCAATGCTATGGGGCTTTTAGGTTCCTAAGCAGCTGGGTGAGACACAAGCCACACAGGGGGGCCAAGAAAGCTACTTCAGTGTTCCCTGGCTTCTGCATCAATAAGCACCTCCATACCCTACATTCCTGGGGTATGCCCCACTAGGTTCCAGTGAGCTGAATTTCTGTGTCCCCAGGAGGTCCAGAAGCACATTCTGCCTTCCCAGTGCTGGCAAGCAAGCATTCAGCCCAAATGCCACTCAGCACTGTCACCACGCCCTCCCTTCACATTCTAGAAGACTATTATTAGATCTCCCTGAAATGCACAAAATTTTTAAATCCCTGACTATTTTCTCTAATACGTATATTTGAAATTTATCTCTCTTAAAGCTTGGCTGCCTTTCCCATCAGAGCAAACATCTGAGGGGACTAAAAAGCAGAAATGAAAAGAAAAGTCACAATCAGCGAGGCTCTACGGGATGATCTCACTAGTCAACCCCATGAGGCTTTGAGCCTCACTTCCAAGGAGAAAGCATGCTTGGAGGTCTCTCCTTTTTCCACCCTCACCCCCATCCCCATGAGATTGCCAGTATTCTTAAGACTGATTTTTGCAGTTCACAGTAAATCAACTGAAAGATGTACTCAGACTGTCAGAGTTTATTATCAATACAGCTCCTTGTGTTGATTAAAATGCCCATGGATTTTATGCCAAAATAAGAATGATTTAATTTTGAATTATTGTCTTCCAGTGACCACCCAAACAAATGTAGAATATGTAAGGCTCCCCTGTGTTTTGTTCAAAACTCATCTTGTGCTTAGAAATTTTGGCTGTTGTGCACATTACTGTTCAGCCAGGGAATGCAAAAGCAAAAGCAGCTCTTATTTTGATGAGCTGCAGTCTTTAATATCTTAGGTTCATTCCCACCAGTCATCACTTATTGAGAGCCATATACATGTAAATATATATGGGTGTGTTCATGATGCTTTATGAATATTAATCCAGTCATTCATTCAATCAGCAAGCATTTATTGAGCACCTAGTGTCACACATCTAATTAGGCATAAGAAATAAACAGTGATGAGAAAGTCCAAGGTCACAACCTTGTGACAAGTTGTGGGGAAAGCAGACAATCACACAAGTAATGAGTATGCACTGTGGTAAATGCTATAATGAGGAAATGAGGTTATTAAAAATAATATCTGGGGCAGTGACTACATGTCTGATGTTTACAGCCACTGCCTCCAATTCTCACAACATCCTGCAAAGGTAGGTATCTTCCCACTTTCTGGTGTACCAGGCTGTTCCATGCTAAACACTGCCTATCCATCTGTGTCAGCATCCGCATTATCATTTGCATCTCAAATCCTCATTCTGGTCTCAATATTGTACTTGCAGGCCCAAATTAACTTATTCAGGCATCAGGCATCGATCAAATTTTTGCCCAGAATTATAAAGCTCATTGTACACCTTGGGGAGAAAAGAGACCAGAACACACTCTAAAGGAACTTTCAAGTTGGCTACAAGGAGTAATATAAGAACATTAATAACACAAAGCAAAGATGGAGCATGGACCAGGCAGTCTGTGGTCACGATCAATAGAGTGCTTCAGACAAGCCATTTGGCTTCTGAAAGGGAGAGATCATTGCGGAGAGATTTATTCAGGAGGTAGGACAGAGGTCTTAAGATCACATAAGGTCAGAAAGTGGAAGAGAAACAAGGCCAGTCCTTAGGAAGGCAGTGTTCAGAGAGGTGCTCGGAAGGCTCACAGATTAGGCTGAACCACAGCCAGGGGTGAAACTGGAGCCTGATGGTGGGACAAGCCAGACTTCAGCTGCCCCAAGTACCAGCTGATAAGAGATGCTAAGGCACTTGGGCATTAAAATGACTCAGTGTAACAGCATATGCAGAAATCCACATTTGTAAGAACGCCTCCCAGAAACCACTACACATGATGGAAGCAGTTCTTCATTCTACCTCCTGGGATAGAGGCTGAGACCCAAAGGACCTCCTGGAGTCAACAGAGGTCACCAAACAATACTCTAATGATGAAGTTCTTTTCACTGCAGGCGCTTGTCTCCACTTGACTTCAAGGCCAGAGCTGTATTATTCAGAATCAGAGTGGAGAGGCTGAGGGCCGTCAGCAATGGGTCTTCCCCACAGCCCTTTTCCTTTCCCAAATTGGTAAATAGACACTTAAAAGAATATCGGGTTGCAAACCAAGTTATTAGCGTGCCTGGAATACTCACGTCTCAACCAAGTTCTGCTGATGATATCTTTGTTTGTTTAACTCCTGACTGCTGATAAAATACTTTTACATGTCCTAGATTACTTGATACTCACAACAGTCATGAAATAAGCACTAGGCCTCTAATTTTATAGACGAAGATCCTGAGGGTCAGGGAGGATAAGTGACCTATTCAAAGTTATAAAGCTACTGAGCTGTAGAGCCAATTTTGGATCAGACTATCTGTCCAGTGGTCTGTCTGCTCAGTCACTACTGCAAATGATCATAATACTTGATAAAGTTTTTAGAGCTGACAGAGTTTTTATGATAGTCCTGACAGTATACACACTAATATACACAGAGACACACACACTCTCACCCTTGTACATACAAACTCTGTTTTCATAAAAGTAAAGTGACCATAGTAATAATCATAATACTATATTCTATTTGCTAAAAAACCTACCTTTCCTCCTCTAGCTATGGACTTTTCTCAGCTCATTTATAAGGTGAGTAGCTATTATTTAGATTACTGCTAAAGATACATGGATAAAGTCTTAAATCCAAGATGTTGGTCTATTTGTAACTCACTCTTAGAACAACCTTGCATTTGTGGTCAATATCTGCCCATTTCCATTTTCCACCACTAAGCTCTTGCTTCTACTCCCAATCTCCTTGCAGTGACACACGAAGCAGCATCTTTCCCAAATTTCCATCTTATGCCTGCATTTGTTTTCAGGAAGTGGCAATTTCCCAGCAGACATAAAATTCACAGGACTTGAAAAAAAAATTAAAAAAAAAAAAACTATTTACCACATTTTTAGACAAAAACAAAAGACCTATTAGACAGATGGGCATGTATACTTTTTTTTTTTTCAAAATCTCCAATTCCCAGTTCTTCAGAACACTTCTTTGAAATTCATAGGTCACACAAATTAAAATTTTCAATAAACAATTTGTCAGTTAGTCTTGCACAGTGGGGAGAAAATTATACACAGAAATGTAGAACGAGCCAGAATCAAAGCCAACTACTAGTGACAAATGAGCAAACCACTTCCCGTAGCAGAGGCAGAGGGCCTGTCATCACACCCACGAAATAAAGGATCACAAACTCCCCCACCAGCCACAGGGAGTCCTCATTTTTTTGTTTTTCCTTTTCATCACACATAATTCTATCAAAAGATCTTAATGAAAATAAGGTCAGGATATTTAATATATAAAGCAGTCATCTCACCTACTTTTAATCATCTCTCTTTATGAGAGAATTTATATAATCAGGCCATACTTCACAAACAGAATTTAAATATAGTTTTTCGCCTTTCTCCCCTGCTCCCAAAGGAAAACTCCATGTAACACTCGTCTTGCTAAAAGCCACAGGAACAAAGTGATTTAATTCTAGTTAAACCAAGTATTTCAACCACATACTCTTAGACCTTAACCTTAAACATATCCACGAAATGTGATTTTTGAGAGCTTTCCTTCTTATTCATTCAGTAAATCTCCAGTAAACAATAAGCTTCCCCTAAGCACAAGCTCCCAGTGATGTTCTTAGGCCATACGAGATGTATACAGAAATATTTTATATAATAACTTTAAAAATATTGCTTCCAGTCTGAACTATTACTTGAAAAATATTTTAAACTCAACTTCAGTTCTCATAAGATAATCTAGGGTGTGGGTGTTTTTGAATTTCCTTTTCATGGGGAAAAAGGAAGCACTGAATCAGACAACAGATGTATGTGGAAAAACACATATTTTGATACACATATTAAATAAAGACATACTTTTTTGTTTGTTTAAAGATTCTTCTGTCTACTTGACTCACAATACAAATAAACCACAGTCAAATTTCTTATGCTGAATTTAAATTAAGGTGTGAAACCTGGGTTTTCTGCTGAAGTCAGACCAGAGTACAACCCACCTTGTCAAATCCCCAGTAAAGAGGAAACCCATCCAGCCCTTCCATGTCTGTCCCCAAAGAAACCGTTCTTTGTTCACCTGGAACTGAAACGCTCCACTTTCAGAATCACAGCTCCTGCAGCAATGGAAGTATGCTTTGAATCCAGATAGCCATATTAGACTTGGCAACAGGGATTTGTTAAAAATTTAACATCATGAATGAAAGCAAAGCAAAGCAACCACTGACACCAACTGGGTAATTAAACTGCTACTTCAAGGAAGTTTCAAAATCTAAACCCAACATCAACATCTGGCAAGTCTTCATGTGTGACCTACCAACACTTGTGCAAGCATGTTACTCCGAAAATTCATAAAGAGGGAAAGTAGTAAGCTTTTAAAAGCCTATTAATTGGTTTGTTCTCTCTATCTGAATCTCACATAAGCAGCTAACTCCAGTTCCAACTACATATGAGCTTTTGCCTCATTGTCTCAGAAGGGCAAAAGCTGACAAGAGTTATTGGAGACAATTAAATCTGTTCTTGTCCAGGGGTCTCGATCAATACACCGCATCATAATCTAACACTGAAATTGCCTCTCCACCCCGTACCCCTTGGATGAGGTAGTTTATTTCTGGTCCCTAGTCCTTGCTGGGTTAGTTAACTCTTTTCTCTATAATTTGCACATCTCCTAGAAGGAATAGGGAGACGTCTGAATTCAAACTGCATGTGTTCACCGCCCACTACCCGCAATATTATGCATTCCCACCACACAGAAGCTTGAGTTTTCGGCACGCCACCCCACCTGCCCCGTACCTGCCAAGTTCCTCGCCGGTGTCGTAGTAATCATCCACGTTTTCCTGCCTGAACACGGTCATGATAAACTGTCACGCGTCACCAAAGCCCAGCGCACTTTAGCTCCGCTTCCCAAACCATCACCACCACTCCTGCGCCTCCGTGGGCCCCTCATGCATCAATCAGCAGTCCTTTAAAAAAAAAAAAAAAAAGGCAATATAGTAATAAAATGACATCCCCAAAAGGAAGTACCCTTCCCCTGGGCTAAGTCTAGCTCGCTGAAGACCACCTCTCCGGAGCTGCCCCACCCCGCAGGGTGGAGAGGAGCACTCTTTGTTAAACCCCAGCACAGGGATGCCCCCAGCCCAGCATCGCTGGCGCACTCGTGTGGCCGGGCACCGCCGCACCCCAAGGTCTGGGTCTCCGAAAGCGAAGCACGGAGCACGGATCAGAACCCTCTCCGGAAGTCGCTGGCCTCCCCGCCTCCTCTTTCTATGCACACACGCCCACCCAGCTCCCCACCTCCAGGGGCGCCGCGGAAGAATGAAGCCCTCGCCCGGGCGGAAAGCGCCCAGCTGGAAGCATCCCTCTCCTGCCAGCGGCAGCCGTGCAGCCCCCGCGCCACCTCTCGGCGTCCGCAGCTCCCCGACCGCCACGGCCACCTTCTCTCCTCCCTTGAGCCAAGCTGTCCCCAGAGGCACATTCCTGGCGACTCCCGCTCCGTTACCCAGCCGACCCGGCGTGCGGCCGCCCGGGGGAGCAAGGGAGGGAAGGGAGCGGCCGAGGGAGGCGCGGCCGCCGATTTCCCAACCTCCGCGCCCCGAACACAAAGCGCCCGGCCCGCGCCACCTGTTCCCATCCGGCCCGCGGAGCTGGGGGCACCTCCTGGTGGCGGTCCCACTTCTCCCCTCAGTCAAGTTTACCCTGCCTTGGCCTTCCCTGTTGTCTTGGGCGCTGCCTGGGCAAACCTCGTCGTGCCGCGGCCGCGAAAGCCAAAGCAGGCGGCGGGGCTCGGGAGGAGCAGAGAGGCGCGCGCGGCCACTCACCCGGGCGCCTGGGAGCTGCCCGGGTCCTTCCCGGGCGCTGTCGGAGGCCGACGGTAGGCGCCAGCGCCCAAGACGAGCTGGGCGGCGGCGGGAGTGCAAGGAGGCTGAGAGTGGGGGCGCCGATCCCGCGCGTCCGCCCGGCGTCGGCTCGGCCTGGCGCTCCCGCTCCGGCTCCGGAGCAGCCCGGCGGCTCCTAGCCGCCTTCCGGGCAGAGGGCGGCCGACAGGCGGCCAATAGGGACCCCGCGGGCGGGCTGGCGACACGGCCCACCCACCTCCGAGCTTGCCCGGCCCGGGCGCTGCAGCTGCTGCGCTGCGCTGGCTGCTCCTCCCCGCTCGGCTCTTGGGGCTCGCTGGCGCGCTCTACCGCGCACACCCCCACACCCACCCACTCACCCTACACCCGCGCAGAGATCGGTCGCGCGCAACGTGGGTGCCCCACCTGTGACACGCGGCTACGCTGCCCTCTTCAGCTAGGATCCAGAGGAATGAGATTCCTTCCTCCTGCAAAGGTGTTTTGAGTCCCCGGCATGGGCCAGGCACGGTGCTTGGCACCGGAAAATCACAACAGACCATAATAAGTTTTAAAAAAATCTCTGCCCTTCTCAAACTTACATTTTGGCAGAGAAACTAGACAATAAGTATGTAAACAAATAAATAAGATCATTTTAGAAGGTGTGGGTTCTGCGGAGACAATACTGAAGGATAACACGATAATGATAGGACAGGAGCAGACCTCATTAGGAGTTCCTCTCCAGGACGTGTGTTTCGAGCTGAGATCTGGACTGTGAAAAGATATGAAACCAAAGAATAAAGATTTGGAGTATCAGAGGCCCAATGTAACAACAGAAAGGAAGGGCTTATGTGTGCAGTCCAATACAAATTGGTTATTGATGAGTTGAAATGTGGTTAGTCCAGAATTAGGTGTGCAAGAAGTGTGAAATACACATGGGATTCCAAGACTTGGTATAGAAATAAGGATGAAAAACATCTCTTGAATATTTGGGGGCTAAATAAAATATATTATGAAAATTAATGTCACTTTTTACTTTTCAAAATGCAGGTATTATAAAATATGAGTACTTATGTGGCTTGCAGTTATATTTCTATGGACTGCACTGGTCTTCTTAGAGATCCCATACCTACTGGAGATCCTTATCCATTCTCTCTGCTTCTTACCCTAGTCCCCCACCAAGCCCTGAGGTGTGAGAAACAGAAAGGATATTTCCCTGTAAGGACTTCTGTACCTGCAAGCTCAGTCATGTCTGACTCTGTCTGACCCCATGGACTGTAGCTCACCAGGCTCCTCTGTCCATGGGATTTCCCAGGCAAGAATACTGGAGTGGGTTGCAATTTCCTTCTCCAGGGATCTTCAGGATCGAGTCTTCTGAGTCTCCTGCATTGGCAGGCGGATTACTTTACCAATGAGCCACCTGGAAAGTCCATAGAGAAAAGCTCCTATTGGAAAAATCTACCTTACTGCTGAGAGTTACTAAAACTGGTATGTGAACACACTGAGAATTCAGCTCCATGTCATTGTTCAAATTTCCAGATTTTCCAAAATGAGATGGTTTAAACTCTGTTTGTGCTAAGTCTCTTCAGTTAGGTCTGACTCTGTGTGACCCTATGGACTGTAGCCTGCCAGCTGTCCATGGGATTCTCCAGGCAAAAATACTTGAGTGGGTTTCCATTTCCTTCTCCAAAACTCTCTTTAGTTCAACAGAAATTCTTGGGGTAAAAAAGAATACTCCTCAGATCTTATGTGAGACCCTCCTTTTAAAGAACATTTCATATGGTGACCCACAGACGAAATCAAGGGAAGATTCCAAATTGGGAGGCATTAGCAACCTAAGTGATGGGTTTCAGAATTAACACAAAAGAATCTTGAGAGGTGAGAAATGCAGGCACAAATAACAAAAAAAAAAAAGTGATTCATTTTGGGAAAATGCAATTGAATACATCTGTTGGAGGGAGGGATTGAAAACACAGACTTGAGTGCTTGTGGAAGGCTGCTTTAGGGGTAATATTTTCCTGCAAAATAAATAAATGTGTTTTCCAAGGCAGTGAGGAGAACTGGTTCTGTTTGGTGACCAGCATGTCTTCCCTACCCTATTGGACATGCTAACCACAATGGATTTTCTAGAGGATTGAAAAAAGGCACAAACTTGAAAGTCACACAGTTGGATCTAATATTAGTGGAACAATTTAACCTTAGCTGTGAATGACCCTGGCTGTGTCCCTTACCTCTTAGTTTCCTGTCTGGACTAATTTAGGTAAGCATTTCAGACAGGGAAATGTGCCCAAAATTCAGTGAAGAAGCTGAGTCTAATTCTCCTCCATGAATATGAGTTAGTTGTGGTGGCTTGAGTCTAAGAAAATGTAGTAAAGTTGACGTGGTGTGACATCCTTCTAAGGCTGCGTCATAAGATTTTAGAGCTTCTGCCTAATGCTCTCTTATTCTCTCTCTCCCTTTCTCTCTCTTACTCTTGCTCTTTCCACACACTCCCGAAAGCCTTCAGCTGCCATGGTTACACTGGGGCTGCCATGTGGAGGGACCATGTGAAGAGACCACAGAAAGAGAGAAGCCCAAAGAAGCCAGCTGTTCCAGCCCCACCCCCACTCTCAGCTGCTTGTGTCTTCAAAGCCCCAATTTGGGGGGCAGAATAAAGGATTTTACCGTTCTAAGTCATTATTTTGGGGTGGTTTATTATGAGGCAATAGATAACTTACATGAGAAAATTTAGCTCTTGTGTCAAATGATAATCAGATTGAATTATTCTCTTGCTTAATCTTCAAACAACTCTAAATTAATTGTTTTTTCCACTTTATATTTAACCTTCTTAGTCTCAGTTTCATCACCTGCAAAATGGGAACAATAAAAAGACCCTTGCATTTTCCTCAGAGTTGCTGGAAGATTCTAAAGAGATGATGCATGAAACAAGGCTTTGTACATTATAAAATACATCAGAATGTTGGTATTATATTTTCTATCATATTCCAAGCAAGAAGAGCTCTTAGGGACCTCTCTTTCATGGAAGATGGCAATGCTATAATTCTGAAATTATGAGATTCAATCTGGAAAGGACTTCCATGAAGAGAACTTGATTATGATATGGACTGTGACTTATGATAATCATGATGATAACATTCAAAACAGAATCAAATATAGAATTTAGGACATTATTTTGCATCTGCATTAGTCAGGGTAGGATAACTGCTGCTAAAAACTCTACAGATCTTAGAGGTTTGACGCATTTAAAAGTTTATTTCTTGCACTCAGAACAGACATTTGAAGGAATTAGAGAAAGGGATCTCCTCCACATAGTCATTGGAGGATCCAGGCCTCTGTCCTCTAATAAATCCATGGTTCCTTGGTACACTGAGTTTCTCAGTTGACCCTTTTTATCTATTGGCTAATGAGAGAAGAGAGAATTCAGAAAGGACTGCACTGAAGTTTTTTTAGGGGGTCAGGTTTGAAGTCTGAGGCTTAACTGTTTCTTGGAATAGATGCTCTAACAACAAACAGAGTGGAAAACACTAGCTCAGTTCAACTCTGGGTTACTTTTTGTGACATACCTTTGGCTTTTATCAAGGGCTATTATTTTTAAATGGCCACAGGAAGAATGTTCCTGCACCTGTGGTTTCTCTGTTGAAGATATTGCCCATTATGTAGTTGAGTGCTTCTTACGTAGACAGTCGTATGACCGACTCCAATTCTTCTCAGCACTGAGCGCTAAGAGAACTCATCACTTCTGACCAAATGATGCTTCTTTTTTGTGACAATGACAGCTACAGAGCTCACTTTGCTTTCCATTTTGCCCTGGCTTCCAGAAAGCACATAGCAAGGTCAGAAAATACAATCCTCCAAATAATGTCCAATTCGCTATATTCTCTGAATCAATCAATAAGCATTGATTATCCAACATATATTAAATATGAAGGATGCAAAGATAGATAAAACATTCTCTGTCCTCAAGTAACTCAATCCAGTGAGGGAGCCTAAAACACAAAGGGACAATTCTATTAAAGTGTGGTTGTGTTAGATATAATCCATTTATTTCTCTAGATGTACTTTCTATGCTTCTCCACCTTTACAGGTCGCCAGGCTGGTTGTAAGATTATTTTAATTCATTACCTTATCCTCTGGTGGTTTTGGCCAGTGAGGTACCAGGCATGGGGTCAAATAAAAGGGAGGCGAAGGAGGCCAGGGTAATTATTGTCCTGCTTTTCTCACTGCAAGTTTGCCTTGGTCACTATCAAATAAAAGTCACTGCTCCTCACCAGGTAAACTTTCTTTGTGATTGCCTCTGTCCAGGTGTTATTGGTACCCACTCTCTCCCCTAGTTTCTTCAGACCTGGAACTGATGGCAGCTCCACGTTACAAACCTGGAGTTCCTGCCTCATCCTTCATGGCTCCTCTGCACCTCTTGCACAGCTTGTTGAATCATCCTAACTTGAGTGTGCCATCGCTTTCCTCTGCAACCCCAACAGGCTGCTGTCAAAACGCAAAGGAAGGGCACTTAATTCCGATAAAAAACGGGGATGGAGGGTGACAATGGGTAAACCTGAGATTTCAGGGAAGTTTCCTGGAGGAACTGATGATCCTCCTAAAAATCTGTGAGAGTAGATTAAGAGCTAGCAGAATAAAGTGGTGGGTGAAGGGGTGGTGGGTTGTGGGGTGGGACGGCTGGAAGAGAAGGACATCGAGGGAGAGGAGAACAGCGAGGGTGAAATCACAGATGTGAGGAAGATAATGGCTCGTTCAGGAATCTGTAAGTAACCAGGGTTTGGGCAGTGAAATGTTCCAGTGCAAGAGCAGAGTGGGGAAGGGTCTTTTGCACTGTGTCCAGCACTTGGATAAGAGCAGAGAGGTAAACCAAGGGAGAGCTTGACAGTCTTGTCCATTGTGCTCAGCACTTGGGTCTTCACTCGGAAGACTCTTTGATAGCCGGGGTGATTTGTGCTAACTTGGCACATCCTAGGAGATGATGGGTAGAGAGAAACAATGAGAAACTTTAAGGAGGGAGAACTCATAGGACTTGGTACCAGAGGAAAAGGACAGAAGTTTGAGGTGCCCATGGGGCATTTAGATAACATCCTGGTGGAGAGGGGTTCCTATGAGAGAGCAGAGGTAATTCTTATGTACACCATGGGAGGTTTGAGTCAGTCTGCTGAACAGCTATGCGTTTTACTTGTATTTCCTGGGGTCAGAAAGGGTTAGAGTGGTGAACTAAGATCTCATGAATATCGAGTGCCTCAAATGCCTCCTGTGTGTACTATGCATTATAAATGTTTGCTGTCTTCTTGGTCTAATAGGTTACTAACTTCCTTATCTGTGCTTAACACATCTGGTGAGTTTGATCCATCCCATTTGTTTCCTTGTTTGCTATAACAGAATTGAATATTCACAAACAAAATGTCGAATGCACATTGCACAACTCCTTCTGAGCTGTGGGATAGATAAATGAAACACTTCTCTGACCCCTTCTCCCACCATTGCTCCAGACTCAGCCCCGCATGCGCCTCAAACTTCATGTATCAAAGACTGACCTCATCTTCTCATCCCCCCAAAAGCTCATTCGTCTATATTTCAGCTCACATGGCAGCAATATCTACTTAATCACTCAACCCAAAATTGGGGTATTGCCCTGACTCTGTTCTTTCCCTCTGGTACCAAGTCCTAGGAGTTCTACCTCCTTAAAGTTCCTCATTGTTTCTCTCTACCCACCATCTCCTAGGATGTGCCAAGTTAGCACAAATCATCCTGGGTATCAAAGTCTTCCGAGTGAAGACCCAAGTGCTGAGCACAATGGACAAGACTGTCAAGCTCTCCATTGGTTTACCTCTCTGCTCATATCTGAGTGCTGGACACAGAGCAAAAGACCCTTCTCCTCTCTACTTTTTGTAGTGCACAGTTTTAAAGATTAGGACTTGCCATTGCCTGCCTGACCCTCTGCACTGGAGTTTAGGACCCCGAGTTTGAGACTCCATGGCATGGATATTGCCTGCTTGGCTGCACCAACTTTCATTTGACTCAGTTTCTTTCCAATTTTTATGTATTTATCTTATGGTATCAAATGCTTTGCTAACCCTCATTAAATCCTTCATTAAAAAAAAAAAAAACAAGTGGGATGTAAACAAACACATACAAATCACTAACCAGTGTATGAAAGACCATAGGAGATTTTAAATGTCTTGAGATACAGGCTTACTTTGGTCCTTAGCCTGATTTCTGATATGCATGGGCCAATTTCTTTTAGGTTCAGACACTCCCTGGAGCAAAAGATTGGTCACACTGAACCACTAAACAGCACTCATAAAACTCATGGCCCAGAATGTCAGCCATGTTCTTAACTAGAAGTGCAGAGAGTTGTCTCTAAGCACCGTACATGTCACTCATTTCACTGTTGACTGCAAATACAGCATTCGTGTAATTCCTTATCTCTCCACAGAGTTCCTAAGGTTGGACTTTTAGTGCAATTAGCCACCAGATTCTACAGCATTTCCCCGTTTGGATAAAGTTGGAACCATATCCATTTGGATATAGAGGGAAGGGGAAGAGTGGAACATTCAAGAGTTTCTGTTCTGTCAAACTTAAAGCAAGACTGAAAGAAAAGTCACCGCTATGGAAGCTCTTAACATTACTCTTCCATTAGAGCTGGATGTACGAATCATAATTTCAGGTAAAATTTAAGATTACAGCCACATGGATTTAGTGAAGGTAATTCTATTTATTTTTTACTGTTTCTAATCTTCTTTTTCTCTATCAGTAACTAATGAACCTCTTTAAAATAATCAGCTTTAATACCATTTTTTCTGTTTATTTTTCTTTAAGAAAAAATTATGGTAAAAATATTTTGGATCAGTACCAAATTCTTTTTTTGGACACAGAGATATTAAATATTACAGGAGGAGATTCAATATCAATGAAAGCCTCCATGTTTCTTGGCATGGTTTCATGAAATACAGGTCCCATTACTCAAGCCAATGAAGTGATTTACAGCCTTATTCATAGCAGTTTAGTAGGATTTATTGAAACATTGCTTTTTTAAAAAGAAAAACGTCATAAAATTTTCCAGAAGGTTTTGTCAGTCTGAAGATTTGAAAATAAAGCAATAATCTTTGACCCTTTCAATGCTGCATTCTCATAAATCTACACATCTATAAAATTGATAGCTTTTGCTTACATAGACTTAATAAATTCAAATATATAATTTTTAAAGAGTTGTATTCTAACAATGGGCATAATTTAACTTGTTGCTTAAGTAGTTCCTCCATTTTCTCTTAATTTTAAGAAATATTGAGATGATGAAAATTTCTGAGGAAATACTACTTAAGAACACTATACTGGATTTATAACTTCTAAGGAATCCAGAATTACTTCTAATAGTTTCATACTCACTCATTCATTTAATTATTTATTGAGTGATAAGGATAATGGTGAATAAGACAGACCCAGGGAGTAATGACTTAGAAGTAGCTACATTTTATATTTCTGTTTTAATAGAATCCTCTTAAGGAAAGGATCTACTTGGTTTTTCTGAAATTTCCTGATTAAGATTCCTAGAAGAAATCTCCCCAATGGAGCTCTCCAACCACAATTGATAGGAGTAGTTCCTAATCAAGGTTATACAATAAAAGAGACATAATAGTTGAAAATGTACCTCTCACCTCTTCTGTAGACCTTCACACCACTGCCATATTGCCAGCCTATTGCACTCTCTTAATATTTAAAAAACATAAGATTCCCACCCCTTATCCTATCCTAACTTTTTGCAAAGGTGGTTACATTTTCAAATATTAACTAAATAGATTCTTCCATATATTAAAAAAAAAAATTACATCCAGGGAGGATTCCGTGGCAATACAGTTGTTAGGACTCCAAGGGGAATACGGGTTCAATCTCTAATCAGGTAACTAAGATATGGCTTGCTGCGAGGTGTGACCAAAACGAAAATTACATTTTGGTTGACTTAAATATGTCTTCAATGACTTAAATATGTCTTTTTAAAATGAGTTTTGCCCACTTGATTTGCAAAGTCAAATATTTTTCAAATATTTGATTAGATATTTGATTTATTTAAGTTTTTAAAATACTTATAGACTCCTTGAGTGTTAAAAGTCCATGTTTTGTATCTTTAAGAAGGCCTCAAAAAGTTAGTACTAAAAAAATATGGTACTACACACGATGGGCTTTCCTCATGGCTCAGCTGGTAAAGAATCTGCCTGCAGTGTGGGAGACCTGGGCTCGATCCCTGGGTTGGGAAGCTTCCCTGGAGAAGGGAAAGGCTCCCCACTCCTGTATTCTGGCCTGGAAAATTCCATGGACTGTATAGTCCATGGGGTCACAAAGAGTCAGGCACAACTGAAAGACTTGCATTTCACGCACATGATGGCGGTGAAATTTCTTCCTGGATTCATTGCATTTTGGGGTAATCAGTTAGCTACAGTGATGTTCTGATATACAAACAGTCTTTGCTTTTGAGCAAAATGCATTTGAGGAAACTAGAACATCGTGCAACCCATGGTGTAAACATAGGGCTTTTCCATGGGAAGAATGCAATAACTGGAGGTTGTACCACCGACCAAGGATTTGGCATGATATAAAACATGGCAGTAAACAAAAATATGTCATAAAAATCAAGGCTCAGCAGCGATGACTCTATGAAAATACAGAACAGCAAAATTATGTTCCAAGCCTAATCAAATGGGCATAAATGCTCTGTAGACATCACCATAGCACTCCACCGTTGCAGATACATGTGCACTTACATAAATATGTCACATAAAATGCATTTCATAGTATCATAAATTCTAGTTAAAATAGTATGCTGAATAAAATATGCATTAATTAAACAGTTCATCAATAATAATCATGCTTATTTTCTAAGCCTGGAGGGACTTTGGGGAGATAATTGTCATGGACCAGGTTTCTAATATCAGTTAAAGAAGGTTTAACGTGATTCCCCTTTCTGTCTTAGAAAAGTTCCTTAAAGCAATGAGAAGCTTTGGAATTCATCAGTGCTGCTTCAAAGGATGGTATGAAGTTATCAACACGTGTTACTTGTTGACATCAATGGCTACCACACTGAGAAGTAATTTTTTACAGATCTCAAGTTTGACCAAATATCTCTTCTTCACTGTTTGCTGCATCATCAATTTATTTACAAATTCTGTTTATCATGAAATAAAAGGAAAGCTCCCAGAAAAGAATACAGAACAACATTTTCCAGTCCACTGGAAAACTTTGAACTTATAATAATAGTTTTATGTATTCTAATAGAGTTAATCAAGAAAGGCATATAACACAATCTGAGCAACCTGAGCTCTTTCCTTGTTCTCTAACAGAAGCCATGCAGTGAAAGCGAAAAGACATTTTGAACTTGACTGTATGGCAAATAAAAAACCTTAAAACCCTCTTAAAAGCTATGAGTTATTAAGAACACTAATAACATACAAAAAATCATTTAAATGTTCATCTGCAGCTGAAAGAAAGTGAGGAAGAAAAAAAACACAAAGAAAAGATGAAGCTACTAAAAATTTAAAAATAAATGATAAAAATGAATCCTGACAGCACTGGAGATGGGTGTCAGCCTCAGGAATATAAAGGATTAGACTTTTAATACTCAAATGGGACAAGAGTTGAGACTTTGGGCAATTTTAGATAAAATGCTCTTCAAGAGATCAAACCTTCAATAAGAGATGAGCTAGATAAAAACCTACCCTGTTATGTGGGCGGATGACATAAAGCTGATCTGCCACAAGGTGTGTGGGAATTTGTAACTTTATGCCTCCTCCTCACATGAAATGGAGTTTAAAGTTGATACTTTGTGTTGGTCCAGAATCCCCTATGTCCGGAAAGTGGTCCTGAACTGATAAAATCCTCTGAAGAGACCTGGCCTCATCCCCACCCCAGGGAGGATACCCAAATCTCACTGAAGGTGAGATCAATCAAAAGCTATAAAACTCTCCAAGAACCAGTGCAGCAGAATTGAGAATCTCTAGGCTTAGTCATGACTTCTCCGGTGGATGAGATGGTAAAGGATTTGCCTAGAAAGTGGGAAACCTGGGTTTGGTCCCTGGGTCAGAAAGATCACCTGGAGAAGGGAATGGTCACCCACTCCAGTATTCTTGCTCCGAGAATTCCAAGGGCAGAGGAGCCTGGTGGGCTACATACAGTCCACGGGGTCTCCAAGAGTTGGACACCACTGAATGACTAACACTTTCACTACTTTTCAGGCTTAATCAATGAGGGGAACAACCTCTCTCCCAAGAAGTTTAGCTAATGGGACAATTGGATAGAGATTAGAAAGTAAGAATGTTAAAAATGACTAAAGACATTGAAGAAAGACTCAGTCTTAAGAAGTATAGAAGGACACAAATGGAAATGGGTTGCTAGACGACTGCCAAGCAGTAGGGAATGCATGAACTTCAGCACTAAAAGAGATGAAAACTGGGAGCTATAGGTCTTATACATGTTTGATTTAATCAGATCATTCTACAAACACTGCATTCAGCTGCCACATTTTTTAAAAATTACATCTGCTTTTTCAAGTCAAGAGTGGGATGGAAGGATATCAGTCCTTAAGGAGAACTAATAGATTTATGTGGCTAAAAAGTAGACCAGAGGGAATTCCCTGGCAGTCCAGTGGTTAGAACGCCACACTTTTACTTCCTAGGGCAGAGGTTCAATCTCTGGTTAAGGAACAAAGGTCCCTTTGCACAAACTGCAAAGTGCTACCAAAAAAATATATATATATGTAGACCAGAAATCCTTATGGAATTAGTGATTACAAATTCTTATTGGGACCACCTTTATGCATTTGAGTAATTTTGACATTTTAAAAATCATAAGGCATTTTTTTTCATCACCTTGAAAATTATTTATGTTTGGCCACATTTCAGCAGGTTACACTTCAGACTCCTATTTTTTTCCTCTATCAGTTGGAACATTGTTCTAACCTGTTCACCTGTCTTTCTGAGCATTTCAGGGTATTGATATGAAAGCCTCTATAAGGGAAAGTGTACAAAGCTTTCCCATATAGCTCCCGCCCCATACATGTACAGCTGCCCCTATTATCAACATCATCAACATCTTGCACCAGAGTGGTGCATTTGTCACACTGACGAACTTATCTTGACACAACATCACTCAAAGCTCATCACTTACATTAGGCTTCATTCTTGTACATTCGATGAAAGTGAAAGTGTTAGTCCTCAGTTGTGCCTGGCTCTTTGTGGCCCCGTGGACTGTAGCCCTCCAGGCTCCTCTGTCTGTGGGATTCCCCAGGCAAGAATACTGGAGTGGGTAACCATTCCGTTCTCCAGGTGATCTTTCCTACCCAGGGATTGAACCCAGGTCTCTTGCACTGCAGGCAGATTCTTTACCATCTGATCCACCTGGAACAAATTGATAATGACATGTATCTACTATTATGGTATCATACAGAGTAGTTTCACTGCTGTTGAGATCCTTTGTCGCTTGAGTATTCATCCTCCCCATGCCTCACCCCTCCAATCTCTGAAACCACCATCATTTTACTGTCTATAGTTTTATCTTTTCCAGAGTGTCACTTATGTGGAATCATACAGTAGGCACCCTTTTCAGATTGACTTCTTTCACTTAAGAATACGTTTTTAACTTTCTCCATGTCTCTTCATGGGTGGATAACTCACTTCTTTTCAGCACTGAATAACCTTCCATGGTCTGCATGTGCCACAGTTTAGTCATCACATACTGAGGACATCTTTGTTTCCTTAAGTTTTGGCAATTATGAATAAAGTTTCTATAAACATCCACATGTAGGTGCTTGTGTGGACATAAGTTTTCAGTTGGACGGGGGAAGGGGCGGTTCTAAAGACTGAGGAACACAGTTACTGGATCCTGTTTGATTTTGTAAGAAGCTGTGAAGCTGTCTTTCAGAGTTGTACCATTTTGCATTTGGAGTAGCAATGAATGAGAATTCCTGTTGCTCCACATTCTCACCAGCATCCAATGCTGTCAGTGTTTGAATTTTAATTATTCTGATAGGTGTGTAGTGGTACCTTGTTGCTTTAATTTGCATTCCCTGCTGACGAATGATGTGGAGATCTTTTCATATGCTTATTGCCATCTATGTGTATTTTTTAATTGCTTATTGATTTATTTTGACTGAGCTGAGTCATTGTTGCTGCACTCAGGCTTTCTCTAGTTACAGGCAAGTAGAGGCTACTCCTCATTGTGGTGGGCGGGCTTCTTCTTGCAGTGGCTTCTCTTGTTTCAGAGCACAGGCTCTAGGGCTCATGGGCTTCAGTAGTGGTGGTGAATACTGGAATACTGAAGTGGATTGCCATGCCCTCCACCAGGGGATCTTCCCAGACCAGGGATTAAACCCATTTCCCCCTGGCAGGCAGATTCATATCCACTATACCACTAAGGAAGTCATTCTTTTTTTTTTTTAATTTTATATTGGAGTATAGTTGATTTACAATGCTGTGTTAGTTTCAGATGTGCAGCAAAGTGATTCTATCATACAAACACATACGTATACATATATCTATTCTTTTTCATATTCTTTTCCCATATAGGTTATTATATAATATTGAGTAGAGTTCCCTCTACTGAATAGGACTTCCCCTAGAGTTCCCTGCTACCTATGCAGTAGGTCCTTGTTGACTATCTATTTTGTATAGATAGTATATATATGTTAATGTGTATCTTCTTTGATCAGATGTCTTAAAGTTCTGAGAGTTTCCCTGGTGACTCAGTGGTAAAGAATATGCAGTGTGTATACGTTAATGTATATCTTCTTTGATGAAGTGTCTTAAAGGTATTAGAGTTTCCCTGGTGACTCAGTGGTAAACAATCCACCTGCCAATGCAGAAGACCCTGGTCTGATCCCTGGGTTAGGCAGGTCAGCTGGTAGAGGGCATGGCAACCCACTCCAGTATTCCTGCCTGGAAAGCCCATGGACAGAAGAGCCTGGTGGGCTATAATCCACAGGGTCGCAAAGAGTCAGACATGACTGAGCACATAAGCATTCCTTAAGGTCTTTGGCACATTTTAAAAATCAGATTGCTTGTTTTTCATTGTTATGCATTAATATTTCTGATCTGTTTGCCATGGAGTTCGGATCTTTGACATGTATATTCTGTGTAACATGCATTCTGTGAGAAACAGTGTTCCATGGTCAGATAAGTAAGTAGAGTTAAACAGTTTCTCTTCAGCTTAACTTCTGAGAACTTTAATACACTAATGTGCAGGGCTCCAAGTCAGGAATTTGGTAAGCCTCGTCACCCTATACTTTTGGACCTCCTCTTTGCCCAGGAACTCTAGATATGCAAACTTACTTTTTGTATCTTCCAGTTCTATTATTCTTTATGTAAGGATATAGACATACTTTTACTTCTGTGCTATTTCCAAGTCAATTTAGGGGGATACAAATAGCAGTGGCTGTGGGGAGCAGGAGCAGCTAGCGGATGTTGGGCAGTGCAGGAGCCACCAGCAGCAGAGAGGAGAAAACCCACGTTCAAGGTCAGGAATGGTGGCTGCGTTTTGCTGGAGCAGGAGTGAAGAGATACCCCATGTCCAAGGTAAGAGAAATCCAAGTAAGACAGTAGGCACTGAGAGAGGGCAAATAGACTGAAACCAAAATCACAGAAAACTAGCCAATCTGATCACATGGACCACAGACTTGTCTAGCTCAATGAAACGAGGCCATACTGTGTGAGGCCACCCAAGACAGATGGGTCATGGTGGAGAGGTATGACAGAAGGTGGTCCACTGAAGAAGGGAATGGCAAACCACTTCAGTATTCTTGCCTTGAGAACCCCATGAACAGTACGAAAAGGCAAAAAGATAGGACACTGAAAGATTAACTCCCCAGGTCAGTAGGTGCCCAATATGTTATTGGAGATAGTGGAGAAATAACTTCAGAAAGAATGAAGAGATGGAGCTAAAGCAAAAACAATACCCAGTTGTGGATGTGGCTGGTGATGGAAGTAAACTCCAGTGCTGTAAAGAGCAGTATTGCATAGGAACCTGGAATGTTAAATCCATGAATCAAGGCAAACTGGAAGTGGTCAAACAGGAGATGGCAAGAGTGAACGTCAACATTCTAGGAATCAGCAAACTAAAATGGACTGGAATGGGTGAATTTAACTCAGATGACCGTTATTTCTACTACTGTGGACAGAAATCTCAAAAATGACAGGATGATCTCTGTTTGTTTCCAAGGAAAACCACTCAATATCCCGGTAATCCAAGTCTATGCCCTGACCAGTAACACTGAAGAAGCTGAAGTTGAACAGTTCTGTGAGGACCTACAAGACCTTCTAGAATTAACACCCCAAAAAGATGTCCTTTTCATTATAGGGGACTGGAATGCAAAAGTAGGAAGTCAGGAAACACCTGGAGCAACAGGGAAATTTGGCCTTGTAGTACAGAATAAAGCAGGGCAAAGGCTAATAGAATTCTGCCAAGAGAATGCGCTGGTCATAGAAAACACCCTCTTCCAACAACACAAGAGAAGACTCTACACATGGACATCACCAGAGGTTCAATACTGAAATCAGATTGATTATATTCTTTGTAGCCAAAGATGGAGAAGCTCCATACAGTCAGCAGAAACAAGACCGGGAGCTGACTGTGGCTCAGATGATGAACTCCTCATTGCCAAATTCAAATTAAATTGAAGAAAGTAGGGGAAACCACTAGACCATTTAGGTATGACCTAAATCAAATCCCTTATGACTATACAGTGGAAGTGAGAAATAGATTTAAGGACTAGATCTGATAGACAGAGTGTCTGATGAACGATGGACAGAGGTTTGTGATGTTGTAGAAGAGACAGGGATCAAGACCATCCCCAAGAAAAAGAAATGTAAAAAAGCAAAATGGCTGTCTGAGGAGGCCTTACAAATAGCTGTGAAAAGAAGAGAAGTGAAAAGCAAAGGAGAAAAGGAAAGATATAGCCATTTTAATGCAGAGTTCCAAAGAATAGCAAGGAGAAATAAGAAAGCCTTCCTCAGCAATCAACGCAAAGAAAGAGAAAAACATAGAATGAGAGAGATTAGAGATCTCTTCCAGAAAATTAGAGATACCAAGGGAACATTTCATGCAAATATGGGCTCAATAAAGGACAGAAATGGTATGGACATAACAGAAGCAGAAGATATTAAGAAGAGATGGCAAGAATACACAGAAGAACTGTACAAAAAAGATCTTCATGACCCAGATAATCACGATGGTGTGATCACTCACCTAGAGCCAGACATCCTGGAATGTGACGTCAAGTGGGCCTTAGGAAGCATCACTACGAACAAAGCTAGTGGAGGTGATGGAATTCCAGCTGAGCTATTTCAAATCCTAAAAGATGATGCTGTCAAAGTGCTGCACTCAATATGCCAGCAAATTGGAAAACTCAGCAATGGCCACAGGACTGGAAAAGGTCAGTTTTCATTCCAATCCTAAAGAAAGGCAATGCCAAAGAATGCTCGAACTACCACACAATTGCACTCATCTCACATGCTAGTAAAGTAATGCTCAAAATTCTGCAAGCCAGGCTTCAGCAATACGTGAACCATGAACTTCCAGATGTTCAAGCTGGTTTTAGAAAAGGCAGAGGAACCAGAGATCAAATTACAAACATCTGCTGGATCATTCAGAAAGAAGAGAGTTCCAGAAAAACATCTATTTTTTGCTTTATTGACTCTGCCAAAGCCTTTGACTGTGTGGATCACAATAAACTGTGGAAAATTCTTCAAGAGATGGGAATACCAGACCACCTGACCTGCCTCTTGAGAAACCTGTGTGCAGGTCAGGAAGCAATAGTTAGAACTGGACATGGAACAATAGACTGGTTCCAAATAGGAAAAGGAGTCTATCAAGGCTGTATATTGTCACTGTGCTTATTTAACTTATATGCAGAGTACATGATGAGGCACACTGGGTTGGATGAAGCACAAGCTTGTATCAAGATGGCTGGGAGAAATATCAATAACCTCAGATATGCAGATGACACACCCTTATGGTAGAAAGTGAAGAACTACAGAGCCTCTTGATGAAAGTGAAAGAAGAGAGTGAAAACGTTGTCTTAAAGCTCAACATTCAGAAAACTAAGATCATGGCATCTGGTCCCATCACTTCATGGCAAATAGATGGGGAAAGAGTGGAAACATGCTGATTTTATTTTGGGGGTTCCAAAATCACTGCAGATGGTGACTGAAGCCCCCAAATTAAAAGATGCTTACCCCTTGGAAGGAAAGTTATGAACAACCCAGACAACATATTAAAAAGCAGAGACAATACTTTGTCAACAAAGGTCCATCTAGTCAAAGCTATGGTTTTTCCAGTAGTCATGTATGGATGTGAGAGTTGGACGAGAAAGAAAGCTGAGCACTGAAGAATTGATGCTTTTGAACTGTGGTTTTTGGGAAGACTCTTGAGAGTCCCTTGGACTGCAAGGATACCCAACCAGTCCATCCTAAAGGAGATCAGTGCTGAATGTTCATTAGAAGGACTGATGTTGAAGCTGAAACTCCAATACTTTGGCCATCTGATGCAAAGAGCTGACTCATTTGAAAAGACTCTGATGCTGGGAAAGATTGAAGGCAGGAGGAGCAGTGGACGACAGAGGATGAGACTGTTGGATGGCATTGCTGCCTCAATGGACATGAGTTTTGGTAGGTTCCAGGGGTTGATGATGAACAGGGAGACCTGGTGTAATGCGGTTCATGGGGTTACAAAGAGTGAACACGACTGAGTGACTGAACTGAACTGAAATACAGGTTATGCCTCTTCATCAAAATTGTGACTGTATGTACCACAGTGTTCCCAAATTTGAAAATTTCTGTTGAGGATATTAACCATCACTTTGGTCCAGCACATGCCCTGTTTTCTCCGTAAGAAATTCCCTATTATTTATGGTCTATGTTGATCTCTCTATTCTAAGCTGCTTTGACCTTTAGGTCTTTCTATGCAACTTATCCCCAGATATATGTATTCCCTTATGTAGCCTTCATCGTTCCATGTTTGCTGCTCTCATCTCTCAGCACAGGGTTTGTTTTTTCAGAAACATGCCTTGTATAACTGCTAAGTATCTTACACCTGCTATATACATGGATTTCAATTAAAACTGTCAAATAATTGTTTCTTTCCTCGTCTTCCTTCATTTACCTTTTGATTAAATATATGCTAATTGAAAGCCTAACAGTTCTATCTATTTTCAAAGTGGATCACTGTCGTGCTAAATTAGATCAGCTGGCTTTTAATATGCACTGCAAGCTGTCTAAGTACACCAAGGCACAGATGTTCATAAGGTGCAAAATTTACAGCACCTTTATATGCTGTATTGGGGCAATCTTTCTCAATGATGGATAGGTTGTACAACTTCCAAAAAGCAAAGAAAAATTTGTTTAATGATGATGAAACACGTTGTATTTTGACAGTGGAATAAACCATATTAAAATATAGTTCCAGACAACAGACTTATATGCAAACTGTAAAGTTTAACTTATCATGGCCTGCCCTTGGAGTCTTTTGTGATGTTAAATAGGATTAGCCAGGCAGATTTCTTGGTATTCTGATTATAATGCAAAGGCAACAAAATATTTGTTAAAAACTGTCATCAGAGAATCCCAGGGCTTTCAATCTTCTAGTTAGCAAGAATTCAGAGTTCTGTACAAAAGGGTAACCCAGATTCAGGAGCAACCAAAACACCCGAATTGGAAATGATTCATGTAATTAGGAAAACTCAATGTATAGTTTTACCAAGGATAATCACTTTGAAAATGAATAGCAAAATGTACTAAACATCACTGAACATTTACATGAATTTCAAAAAAGCTGTTTTTTAAAAAAAAGAATTGCAGAATTTTATCCAAAGTGGCATTGAGAAAACTCTTGAAATTCTTGAAGTAGACTTGTTGCTGTTGTTCACTCAGTCATGTCCGACTCTTTGTGACCCCATGGACTACAGCACACCAGGCTTCCCTGTCCCTCAGTATCTCCCAGAGTTTGCTCAGATTCATGTCCATTGAGTTGATGACTTCATCCAATCAACTCATCCTCTGTTGCCCACCTTCTCCTCCTGCCCTCAATCTTTTTCAGCATCAGAGTCTTTTCCAGTGAAAAAGCAGCCAAAATATTAGAGCTTCAGCCTCAGTATAAGTCCTTCCAATGAGGTGTTGATTTCCTTTATGATTGACTTGTTTGATCTCCTTGCTATCCAAGGGAGTCTCAAAAGTCTTCTCCAACACCACAGTTCAAAAGCATCAATTCTCTGGTGCTCAGCCTTCTTTATGGTCTAACTCTCACATCCATACATGACTACTTGAAAAACCATAGCTCTGACTATACGGACCTTTGTTGGCAAAGTAATGTCTCTGCTTTTTAATACACTAAGTTTGTAGTAGCTTTTCTTCCAAGGAGCAAGCATCTTTTAATTTCATAGCTGCAGTCACCGTCTGCAGTGATTTTGGAGCCCAAGAAAATAAAGTCTGTCACTGTTTCCATTTTTTCCCCGTCTATTTGCCATGAAGTGATGGAACTGGATGCCTTGATCTTCGTTTTTTGAATGCTGAGTTTTAAACCAGCTTTTTCACTCTCCTCTTTCACCTTCATCAAGAGGCTCTTTAGTTTCTCTTTGCTTTCTGCCATTAGGGTGGTGTCATCTGTGTATCTGAGGTTATTGATATTTCTTCTGGCAGTCTGATATAATAGAATGTAACCTTTTGCATATAATATACAATATAAATATATTCTTAAAGTCTCTGGATGAATTAGTTGTCAGACAACCTCCAGAGCTGAGTCCTCTCTAATTGTTACTATAGAGCATGCATGCTTGCTCAGTCACTCAGTCATGTCCGCCTCTTTGTGACACCATGGATTGTAGTCTGCCAGTCTCCTCTACCTATGGGGTTTTCTAAGCAAGATTACTGAAGTGGTTTGCCATTTCCTCCTCCAGGAGATCTTCTCAACCCAAGAATTGAACTCCTGTGTCTCCTGCATTGGATACAAGAGACAAATTCTTTACCACTGAGGCACCTGGGACTACGATAGACCTGTAGTCCTGTTACTACAATAGATTTGTTTACAATAATTTTTCACCATTTTGTGTCAAAGGACAATTTCAAGTGTAGTGACATGCAAGATACTTTTTTTAAAAAAAGCTTTTAATCATCTTATTGAAAACGCAATGTGTTTTATCATGGAGCAAGGCCATTAATTACATATTTGAGAACAGACTGGAAGATGTAGCTGTGCAAGGACATTCCTCAGTAGTTCTAAGCATGCACATATCTGAATAAAGCATTTGTTTATTGGCCCTGAAGGGTTAGATTTCACCCATTATGATAATAAGATTTTGTCATCAAAGAATCACCTGTGAGCAGCCAGCAGTGGAAGTTTCCAATCAGTGCCTCAGTTATGTGTACATGATTTCCCATTCTCCTGCCTTCTCTGTAGAACATTTGAAACAGCTTATGGAGATGAAGATGTGATCCACCACACTGAAGTTAATAGGCACTCCTGAGATTTTCCTTTAACTTTTTACAACAAGAGAAGGTGATCACCTCAGGAGACTTCCAATTTCTTCTCTAACGTCACTTCTTGCAGAGCCATGTTTGATTAACACTTAGGACAGTTGGGATCTTCTCTTTCTCTATATTTTCTCACACAAAACACTTCCATCCTCCAGGCTGAACATCATCTGGGGAAGATACTCAATGGTTGTCCTGAGTCATTGACAGCACTATGGTGGGTTTGGATAAACAGTAAAGCGATCTCATTGTCATAGTGGTGACATGACCTCACCATCTTCACAGTTCAGGTGAATCTCCAAAAGATGATGATGTCATTTAGCATTGTGAATGAATAAAGTGAAGGGTGAAGAGAAGAAAGGGCCATTAGAGGCATCTTTCTAGACAAGAATGGTCATGTGGCCAAGGAAACCTGCAATGGCTCAACTCCCACAAAACCACACACTCCAGATACTCACTCTCCTGCTGGGTATTGCTCACAATTCCACAGCCCTGAGAGAGACAGAGACCGAGAAACAGAGAAAGACCCAGAGGCACAGAGAAACACACACAGAGAAGAGACAGAGACACACACACAGAGAGAGAGTGATTAGCTGTGTTACAAGGATTTGTCACATTCATTCACAGATGATTTTTTTAAAATATAAACATAAAAGGAGCAGAATTAGCAAACTGGGATCACACACAGACACAGAATTTTCAAAAATGTGAAACATCCTGTATATGTAAGGTATTATCAATTGTATATTTTTCTACCCCTGCTGTATTTCTCCTGCCTTTGCCATCTCCTTCAAGTTGGTGAGGCTGACGTTATTTTCACATCCCCATCCCCATCCATATGCCCACCCCTAGCACCAGGCTGGCCCTACTCCTCAGCCAGTACATCAGTAATCTCCTTTCACTTCTCCATTTAACTGCACACCCCAAACTGGGTGTGTGTGTGTGTGTGTGTGTGGCCCAGACAATCTTGCTGGGCTTCTTGGGGTTTCTAGTGATTCCTTACTATCAAGCTGGTGGAGGAGAGAGGGCAGTAAGGCCCAGGCCCAAGGCCATACCCCTGCATTCAGGAGCCCTCTAGTTGGCCCCCTCCTGTCTGGGTCTGCATCATCACAGGCCTGACCTTGAGTCTGGTCTGTGCTCTATTGCAAAGCCTGGATTCATCCTCCAAGCTCAGGCACTCCCCTTGTTCTTGGGATGGGAACTATGCCCTGACCCCTATCTTGGGATGACAGCCCTAATACTCTTGCCTGGCTTTGCAAGGCCTAGCACCCAGGAGAAGAGCTCGCTTGTGTCCCAAGGATGGTGCTGATGTGCCCCCCAGGCTCCCTTCAGGAACAAAGCACTGATCTTCCAGGTGCATGGAGCTTCTCTGGCAGGAAACCCATAGCTGTCAGCCCAGTGGAGGACCCTCCTCAGCTGGCAAAGGCCTCGTGACTCCACCTGGGCTGGACTTATCCAGTGATGGCTGGAGGTGGGGTACAGGACACCTTTGAACAGTTATCCTAGCTTTAGACTTCCTGAATGGGTCATCTCAGTCAGTGGCCTTTTGCTGCTGCACTTCCCCTCTTCCCAGTCTTATCCCCTGCCCTTTGCTCCCTCAAGTGTGGATCTCAAGATACTCAACATTCTGCAGGCAAATCTCCTCCCCTCAGAGTCCTGAGAAATCCAAGCCTCATAACCCAATTCCTGGTCCTCTGCTTATCTGGTGTTGGGTATTCAGTCACCTGGATTCTCACTGGCCACACTCCTTCCAAGTGTCTCCTGAAGTAAGACCAAATTCTGCTGCCTTACATTATTTGGAAGAAAGTAAGTTTATTGAGGTTTCATGTATAAGCTGAAGGAAGCTTTCTCCCTGCATGAAGAAGCACAAATTATTATGTTTTCTATGTCTGAGAAACCTTGATGCTGTGTTATAGCAATTTTCTGTTATTTTGTCCCAGTTTTCCTCCCGTTATGCTTAGAACCTATTGAGTTTTCTGGAGAGAAACATGACTCACCTCCACCAAATTTTAGCCATTCTTGCTCAGCCTGGCTGCTCTGGTTAATAGGCAAACTCTGAGTTTAGAAGATTCAAGATAAAATGCCATATGGAGAGAGAGAATAAAGTAGATTGCCAACAGTGAAACTGCACTGACCACAATTTGGTCTTTTCTCTGATGATCCAGAAGGCACAGTGAAATCTGGAAGAATTATGAGCATCTTTTATGGAAATTTCAGCTAACAGAGATTTGGAGGTGCTGAAATATTGGTAAAATCTGTTGTAATGCCAGAGAAAAAATGAACATCTAGACCCCCAAATAGCCAAAACAATCCTGAGGGGAAAAAACTAAGCTAGAAACATTATTCTTCCTGATTTCAAACTATATTACAAAGCTGTAAGTAATCAAAACAGCATGGTATTAGCATAAAAAACAAACATATAGATCAATGGAACTGAACTGAGAGCTCAGAAATAAGCCTACGCCTATATGGTCAATTAATTTACCACAAAAGAGCCAAGAATATACAATAGGGCAAGAGCAGTCTCTTTAATATATAATGCTGAGAAAACTGTATTGCTACATGCAAATGAATAAAACTAGACCCATATCTTATACCATACACAGAAACTAACCCCAAATGGATTAAAGACTTGAACATAAGACTTGATACCATAAAATTCTAGAGGAAAGCATAGGTGGTAAGTTCCTTGGAGTCAGTCTTGGTGATGGGTTTTTTTGATTTAACAGTGAAAGCAAAGGCAACTAATGGAAAAACAAGCCACAGGACTATATTAAACTGAAAAACTTCTGCACAGCAAAGGAATCCATCAACAAGATTAAAAATCAACCTATGGAATGGGATAAGATAATTGCAAATCATACATCTGACAAGAAGTTAATATCCAAAATGTATTAAAAACTCATACAACTTAATAGCAAAAAAGAAAAAGAAACATATTCAATTAAAAAATGAGCCAAGGATCTGAAAAGACATTTTTCCAAAGAAAATACATAGATAGCAAACAGACACATGAAAAGATGCTCAATCATCAGGGAAATGCAAATCAGAACCATAATAAGACACCATCTTACACCTATCAGAAAGGTTTCTATCAAGAAGAAGAGAAATAACAAGGGAACCCTTGTGCACAGTTGTGGGAAAGTAAAACTGGTGCAACCACTATGGAAAACAGTATGGAGTTTCCTCAAATAATTAGAAATAGGTCTATCACATGATCCAGCAATTCTACTTTCAGATATTTAACCAAAGAAAATGAAAAAACTAACTCAAAAAGACATACGCTCCTCTATGTTTACATAATATTACTTACAATAGCCAAGATACGGATATAATCTGAGCAGACTGTGTTATAGTTCTTAGACAAATCAGTGTTACAGTTCTATTTTATTTAGATAATAGCAGGAAAATCCATCCTCGAGGCATGAGGGCATGTTGACCCAAAGATGTGAAGAGAAGAACACTGCAGCATGTGGGAGAGAGAGAAAAGGAGTGAGAGCGCCTTGGCCCCTCTTTTTATGTGTTTTTCCTCTCCCTGGGCCTGCCCTATGTAAATTGGGTTAGCCAGGAGTGTTTTTTGTTCTACCTGAGGTCCTTACTCCAGTCCTCGGGCCTTCCTTTGTTCTATTTTTGCGGGCTTTTCCCTTCCTTGTCTTTTAGCCACTGCCATTCTAGACTCCTGTTTCCTATTCTAACTACCTAACATTCCCTCCTCAAGAGATGGGAGGCCTAATTCTTTGGGAATGGGGCATCAAGGTCTTTCTGGCTACTTCCTGCTGAACTGGGACGGTGAGGGGTATTGGGCCTCCCCCTCTTGCTAGTCTCAGGCCTCAGAGTCCTCATAGAGGTGTCTGTCTAAGGGTGAGTGATATTTTTCATGGGTGGCTGTAGTTATATCTTTGTTGAACTGGCACTGCATGTTATAGCTTGTCAACCTGGGCAGAGACAAAACAGGTTAGCCAATTGATAATACATGGAGCAATCATAAGCAGCATTGATGTGGTATAACAAGGACTAAGTGTCCACTGATGGATGAATGGATAAAAAATTGTGGTATACAACAGAATATTATTCATCCATAAAACAGAATGCAATTTACCATACCATGGATGAATCCTGAAGGCATTATACGTGAAATAAGTCAGAGAAATTAAACTACTGTATGATCTTATGGACATGTGGAATCTAAAAAACATAAACAAAAAATAGGCCAGAATGGGGGCAGTGGGCAAAACAGGTAAAGGAGATCAAAAGTTACAAATTTCCAGTTTTAAAATAAACAAATTATGTGTAATGTAAAGCATAGTGACTGTAGTTAATAATACTGTGTTGCAAACTTGGAAGTTGCTAAAAGAGTACAGTTTAAAAGTTCTCATCATAAGAAAAACAAATTTTGTAGCTGTCTTATAACTATTTGTAAACCTAAAACTAATAAAGTGTTATAAGTCAATTACATTTCAAAAAAAAAAAAAGAAGATGAGCATCTGATAATATTATTGTCTCTGTGTTTAACTTGAGCTGTTGAATAGACATTGAGAGCCACACACTTTTGCCTAAATTTACCTATTTGAGAGACCATGAGGTGCAGAGGTTAACTGACTAAATGGTTACAGTTTTACCAAAAACTTTGTGAATCTGGGTAGGCCACTTTCCTTCTTTAGACTTCTGTTGTCACTGTGGTAAAAAGAAGGGGATGGGTTAGATATTGCTGTGGACTGCATATTCATGTTTCCCCCACCAGCAAATTCGTATATTGAACTCTACTGTCCAATGTGATGATATTAGAAGCTGACTAGGTTATGAGTGGGAGCTGATTAGATTATGAATGGGATTAGTGCCCTTATAAAAGACATCTGAGGACATCCCTAGCAGTTCTTTTCATCATGGGGAATGGAATACAAAAGTAAGAAGTCAAGAAACACCTGGAGTAATAGGAAGATTTGGCCTTGGAGTATAAAATGAAGCAGGGCAAAGGCTAATAGAGTTTTGCCAAGAGAATGCACTGGTCATGACAAACACCCTTTTCCAACAGCACAAGAGATGACCCTACACATGGACATCACCAGATGGTCAATACTGAAATCAGATTGATTATATTCTTTGCAGCCAAAGATGGAGAAGCTCTATACAGTCAGCAAAAACAAGACCAGGAGCTGACTGGCTCAGATCAACAACTTCTTAATGCAAAATTCAGACTTTAACTGAAGAAGGTAGGGAAAACCACTAGACCATTCAAGTATGACCTAAATCAAATCCCTTATGATAATACAGTGGAAGTGACACATAAATTCAAGGGATTAAATCTGATAGACAGAGTGCCTGAAGAACTATGGACAGAGGTTCCTAACACTGGACAGGAGGCAGTGATCAAAACCACCTCCAAGAAAAAGAAGTGCCAAAAGGAAAATGGTTGCCTGAAGAGGCTTTACAAATAGCTATGAAAAGAAGAGAAGCAAAAGGCAAAGGAGAAAAGGAAAGATATATTCATCTGAATGCAAAGTTTCAAAGAATAGCAAGGAGAGATAAGAAAGCCTTCCTAAGTGAACAATACAAAGAAATACAGGAATGGGAAAGACTAGAGATCTCTTCCAGAAAATTAGAGATACCAAGGGAACATTTCATGCAAAGATGGGCACAATAAAAGACAGAAACAGTATGGACCTAACTGAAGAAGAAGATAATAAGAAAAGGTGTCAAGAATACACAGAAGAACTATACAAAAAAGATCTTCATGACCCAGATAACCAGGATGGTGTGATCATGCACCTAGAACCATACATCTTGGAGTGTGAAGTCAAGTGGGCCTTAGGAAGCATCACTATGAACAAAGCTAGTGGAGGTGATGGAATTCCAGCTGAGCAATTTCCAATCCTAAAAGATGATGCTGTGAAAGTGCTGCACTCCACATGCCAGCAAATTTGGAAAACTCAGCAGTGGCCATAGGACTGCGAAAGGTGTTTTCATTCCAATCCCAAAGAAAGGCAACGCTAAAGAATGTTCAAACTACCACACAACTGCACTCATTTCAAATGCTAGCAAAGTAATGCATAAACTTCTCCAAGCCAGGCTTCAACAGTACATGAACAGAGAACTCCCACATGTTCAAGCTGGATTTAGAAAAGGCAGAGGAACCAGAGATCAAATTGCCAACATCTGATGGATTATAGGAAAGGCAAGAGAATTCCAGAAAGACATCTACTTTTGCTTCATTGACTACGCTAAAGCCTTTGACTGTGTGGATCACAACAAACTGGAAAATTCTTAAAGAGATGGAAATACTAAACCACCTTACCTGCCTCCTGTAAAACCTATATGCAGGTCAAGAAGCAACAGTTAGGACATGGAACAGACTGGTTCCAAATTGGGAAAGAAGTATGTCAAGGCTGTATATTGTCACCCTGCTTATCTAACTTATATGCAGAATACATCATATGAAATGCCAGGCTGGATGAAGCACAAGCTGGAATCAAGATTGCCGGGAGAAATATTAATAACCTCAGATACGCAGATGACATCACCCTAATGGCAGAAAGCAAAGAGGAACTAGAGAATCTCTTGATGGAGGTGAAAGAGGAGAGTGAAAAAGCTGGCTTAAAGCTCAACATTCAAAAAACAAAGACCATGGCCTCCAGTCCCATCACTTCATGGCAAATAGATGGGTAAACAGTGATAGACTTTATTTTCTTGGGCTCCAAAATCACTGTAGATGGTGATTGCTCCCATGAGATTAAAAGACGCTTGCTCCTTGGAAGAAAAGCTATGACAGACAGACAACATATTAAAAAGCAGAGACATTACTTTGCCAACAAAGGTCCATCTAGTCAAAGCTATGGTTTTTCCAGTAGTCATGTATGGATGTCAGAGCTGGACCATAAAGAAGGCTGAGCACGGAAGAATTGATGCTTTTGAACTGTGTTCTGCTGGAAAAGACTCTTGAGACTCTCTTGGACTGCAAGGAGATCCAACTGGTCCATCCTAAATGAAATCCGTCCTGAATATTCATTGGAAGGACTGATGTTGGGACTGAAACTCCAATACTTTGGCCACCTCATGCAAACAATTGACTCATTGGAAAAGACTCAGATGCTGGGAAGGATTGAGGGCAGGAGGAGAAGGGGACGACAGAGGATGAGATGGTTGGATGGCATTTCTGACTCAACATACATGAGTTTGAGCAAGCTCTGGGAGATGGTGATGGAGAGAGAAGCCTGGCGTGCTACAGTCCATGCGGGTGCAAAGAGTAGGACATGACTGAGTGAATGAACAACAACTGGTGGTACAGAGGATAAGAGTCTGCCTGCCAATGCAGGGGACAGGAGTTTAAACCCTGGTCTGGTAGGATTCCATATACCATGGAGCAACTAAAGCCCATGAGCTGTAGCTATCGAGCCTCTGTGTCCCAACTACTGAAGTCTGTGAGCCTCGAGCCTGTCCTCTGCTACAAGAGAAGCCACCAAAGTGAGAAGCCTGTGCTCTACATCAAAGCCCAAGCACAAACAAAACTAAACAAAATAGTTAAAAAAAAAAAAGTAAATAGAAACAAGTGAAATCAAAAGAGAGAGAGAGAGATCCTAGAGAGCTGCCTTCTCCTCCTGCCATGTGAGGATACAGCAAGAAGTTGGCACTCTGCAGCCTGTAAGAGGGCCTTTACTGACACCCTGATCTTGGATTTCTAGTCTATAGAACTGTGAGAGATAAATTTTTGTTGTTTACACTCAATCTATGGTATTTTGTTATAGAAGTCTGGACATTCTAAGACAGGTATCAAGTGCTATGACTATGATTTCTTATGTGTGTGTGCTCTTTCACTTCAGTTGTGTCTAATTCTCTGCGATAGCCTACCAGGCTTCTCTGTTCAGGGGATTCTCCAGGCAAGAATACTGGAGTGGGTTGCCACGCCCTCCTCCAGGGGATCTTCCCTACTCCAAGATCAGACCTGGGAGGTAGGTGCTAAACTGTTGTGCCCATTTTTTTTGAAGGAGAAAACTGAGATGTAGGGGACTTCAGTAGCTTGTGTTTACATGGAATGGAGTTGAGATTTGAAATGAAGCCTCTAACTGCAGAGACTATCTCTGGTCATAACAATGTACATAACTTCCACTAAAAGATAGTGAGGTTTTATTTTCTTCATTTTCTCTTCCTTCTTGGGAATTTGAAACACCATTCAATGAGGGCAGAACAGGTAAACACAAATACTCCAAAGGGAAACACTGCGAATAAGTTGGTGGCTTTATCCTCATTCAGGGAAGATGCCAGTCAAAAGGTGAACTATGAATCTACACCACACAATAAGCTATAACACAGAGGTGGAGGCTTGGAGGCTCTTTACACCAACCACACACAGTCCATAGGGTCGCAAAGAGTCAGATATGACTGAGTGATTAACACTTTCACTTTTTCATAAGGTTGATGTGAGTTTTAAATATGTGTCTAGCCTGGTGCTTGACACATAGTACAGCTCAGTGACTATAAACTTTATTTTTATTATTTGATCTGCAGTATCATGACCATCACATAAAATTTAGAGGGTAGGATGATTGCTATTACAGAAAAAAATTAGAATAAAAATAATACTTACAATTACAGATGATTCTTTAGTCTTAGATAGTAACTAAAATATTAGCCTATCTATGGTTTTTCTAGTAGTCATGTATGGATGTTAGAGATGGATGGTGAAGAAAGCTGAGCCCCGAAGAATTGATGCTTTTGAACTGTGGTGTTGGAGAAGACTCTTGAGAGTCCCTTGGACTGCAAGAAGATCCAATCAGTCCATCCTACAGGAGATCAGTCCTGGGTGTTCATTAGAAGGACTGATGTTGAAGCTGAAACTCCAATACTTTGGCCACCTCATGTGAAGAATTGACTCATTGGAAAAGACCCTGATGCTGGGAAGGATTGAGGGCAGGAGGAGAAGGGGACGACAGAGGATGAGATTGTTGGATGACATCACTGACTTGATGGACATGGGTTTGGATGGACTCTGGAGTTGGTGATGGACAGGGAGGCCTGGCGTTCTGCAGTTCATGGGGTCGCAAACAGTTGGACACGACTGAGCGACTGAACTGAACTGATCGCTCATGTAATTTTTATAACTATGCGAGGGATGAAGACCTACCTTTGACTTTAATGTAAAGGTCTGGAGAAGGAATAAAAATGGAATAGACAAAAGGTTGAGCTTAAAATTTATTCCTCAGCAAAAATAGAACAGTCCAGATTTCTCACATACTCTACATTCTGAGGAGAGAAAAAATAACTCACAGAGAGAAAAGGATAAAAATATGTGGGAGTGTTTCAAAATCAGGCTAGGAAAGAAGAGTCTCCTGGTTGCTCCTTTCAAGTTAGATTGAAATGAGTCTATTCCCTACCCAAGAAATGAAAGCATGATTTGCAGTGTATGTTTAATTTTTGCTAAAAATATGTAACTCAGAGAAAGCCAAAGAAATATTTTCATTTAAGAGAAGCCAATTTTGCTGTTGTTTTCTATGTGGGTGGCTGTGTTTTTATTCTTCCCAATCAATAACCAAAATTCAAAGTCTTGATACACATTCCCACTAAATGACTATAACCTGTCTGGTCTTTAGGGAGTTCAATGTTGAAAGCATCAGGTTTCCCAAGATAAATCCTTCTTTCTCTGGTCGAGATGTGTATTCCCTGATGTACAACTAAGAAGTTATTTCCAGTGTTATGTCAACGTTTTGTTCTGCTTGAATTTAAGCCCTGTTCCTTTTGTGGATCACGTGTGAACATAAACCAGAGCAGTTGACATGTTCTTTGTATATTCGTATCTGACCCAGTTAGCACCTACAACTGTATTTGTTCTATGGTGAATTCAAAGACACACCCTTGCCTGCCCCATGCTTGGCTCTTTTCATTTGGATCTGCATGGTATTTTTAGTTAATTAATTAATTTTTGGCTGCTCTGGATCTTTGTTGCTGTTCTTAGTCTTTCTCTAGTTGCAGTGAACAAGGGCTACTCTCTAGCTGTGGTGTGTGGGCTTCTCATTGCAGTGGCTTCTCTCTCTCTCTCTTTTTAAATGAAAAGATGACTTTTAAAAGAATTTTATTCATTTGCTTACTTTTGGCTGCACTGGGTCTTCTCTGCTGCACAGGCTTTTCTCTAGTTGCAGTGAGCAGGAGCTACTCTCTAGTTGCAGTGTGTGGACTTCTCATTGAGGTGGCTTTTCTTGCTGTGGAGTGGGTTGGCACTAGGGGGTGTGGACTTAGTAGCGTAGCACATGGGGCACAGGCTCGCTAGTTCTGGTGTACGAGCTTAGTTGCTCCACAGCATGTGGGATCCTGACAGATCAGGGACTGAACCTGTGTCCCCTGCATTGACAGGTGGATTCTTTACCACTGAGCCACCAGGGCAGCCCCAGTGGCATCTCTTGGGGCAGAGCACGGCTTCTAGGGCGTGTGGGCTTCAGTAGGTGTGGCACACAAGGACTCTGTTGCCCCACATTATGTGGAATCTTGGTTTTCTGACCAGGGATTGAACTCGTGTTCCTTGCATTTTCAGGCAGATTCTCAACCACTGGGCCAGCAGGGAAGTCCTGCAAAGTGTTTTTAAAAATTTTAAACATTTGTTGCCAATGTTAAACAAAAAAGGGATATTTCTCGTAAAAGTCTATGATGCAACTTCTCTCATAAAATCAGTAAATTAAGAAAGATGGAACCCATGTTCCTTCATAGCAACAACTGGGGATCTTTATAGGTGTTCTTTGCCCAGACAGAGCTGTTATCCAACTCACTATGGACATCTGTGTTCTCCAACTCTTGATGCTTCACATGTGTTTGTTAAGTAGAGAAGGATCAGTGATGGACGGGATTAATTTAAATTTGCATATTTTTATTAGAATATCCAGTTTATTCTTAAATTTATGATGGTCCAAATATTTTCAAGACCTTTACATTATCTATTTAATCTATCTAAATTAAGCAACCTGGTTATTTATAACCTAAAAGTTTAATTAAATAGCCTAATTATTTACATCACTTACATGCCAGGAAAGAAAAATAAATGCTAAAATGTTAGATTGGGGAAAAAGCCTTGAATGCAAAGTTCCAGCAATGACAGATTGTGACCGTGGTTTGGCCAAGTCCTCTGAAGGGAACCAGGGCCTTGACTGAAGTGAACTGTTCATGGAAAACACACACATTTTTATGGTATCAAGTAGGTTTAAAATTACTATAAAGACTCCAGACTACTTTGAATTCCATTCCCCCTGGATCAGCCATTTCTCATTTTCAGTTTGTTTACTACTTCTGTCTTACTTGCCTTGCTTCACTGTGCTTAATGAAATTATTCTGGAGCCTCTGCTGATTTCAAATTAGAACCAGACAAAATTAACCTCCAAAAACAGAATTGCTATGGTCTGGTTTCTGTGAAATGACTTAATGCTTAGTGAAGTTATGTGAACTGGAAATTTGAGACTCTTTGTTAAAAGATTGAGCTGCCACCACTTCATGTATCACACACACGTATCATTTCATGTGTACACGTATTAAGGGCAGTTCAAAGACAATGATTGGTCACATTCCTGGGTAACTATGCATTGTAGTGGAGAAACCAGAAGAAAACAACTGGCTACCAATATCTGCTGAGGGTGTCCAAACAGGAGATGAAGGGCAGAGTTGTAACTCAGTGACAGCGAAGCTGGGGCCATCTTCAATCAACTTTGGCAACTCTTCATTAAGGCTCATTGAGCTCATAACTAGCAACCTTTTCCCAATATCCATTTGGTAACTCTAGGATGGGATGAGAGGGCAAGAAGTGGGGTTAACAAGTGAAGAATTGTCCAAGGATCCCCAAGGGGCTTTACTGACTGTCTTGTGGGCTGTGGAGAGCTGTATGATGGTGGTACCACTTCTAACTATTAGGTGATGGAATTAATGATGGCTTGTTTTGAAAGAAACTATAGTTAGCTGTCACTGGCTATGCCCCATCCCTCAGCTGTACCACTTTGGCACATGCAACCTGCTGGCCCTGATGTCTCTTTGCCTGCTTTCTCTGTCTGTGCCACAGAGTAGGACAAAAGTGCCCTGGATGAACACATGCAGCCCTCCCAGCAGCTTTAACTAACGATAGATAGGAATGGTGTAGAAATACCCAGGCAGAAGGAGATCCCTTGGAAGCACTGATTCTGAAGTTTCCCAGCAAGATCAAGTTTCTGGTGCCCATGGTGGTAACTGACTTGAGATCACAACCTTTATTAGCCTTCTTCCCTTTCTAGTTTCACTTCTCCACTCCCTGGCTTTTGTTTTTGGCCTTTCTAGGATGGAATGAGAGGGCAAGTATTAACAGGTAAATCCCAAATAGATCATTTGTGCTTGATCTTTGTCTCAGGGACTGCTTCTGGGGGAACCCAAACCAATATAGCTTCTATTTTTCAAAATTTCTCCTTTGTCTGTGGGATAATACCATGAATGTGTGGGCTGCCATATGTCTATGTACATTCATTAATTCACTGACTCATTTTATCTTTTCAAAAAATATCAATGGAGTGCCTATTTGATGCAAAATTGCTGAGCCAGGTACTGAAAAGACAGTAGTGAGTAGTCATAAGTCTTATCCCCTAGAGCAGCTTGTCCCAAAGAAACAAGTTATGTGCTACAAGCATAATTTAAATTTCTTAGTAGCCACACTGAAAAAAAAAAAAGGAAAAAGAGAGAAGCTCAACATAGCAAAATACTGTTATTTCAATGTGTTCCCAGTCTTTGAAATCTAGTGTTTGTTTTATACTGGCAGCATCTCTCAATTTGAACTGGCTACAGTTCAAGCATTACGTAGATACATGTGACTAAAGGCTCCCACCATAGAAAATAGGTTCTTGAGGTTTATGGTTAGAGAGCAGGAGGGAGGAGCAGGTCACTTAAGAGGCAATCACATGATAGGATGTTGGTTACTAGTGTTGGTGGTCCCGCAACTTAGTGTGTATCTAAATTGCCTAGAGAGCCAATACAGGATGGAGTCTAAGGCTCATAGGAGACACCTGGGACTAAGCAGCACCCCCAAGTTCTCCAGGGGACTGGATACACAGCAAAGCTTAACAACCACTGCCCTACCTCACCCTCAACCAATCTCCTCACTCTTCACTCTCAGTTTCTTTGTGAAAATGTGCATGCATGCATGCTAACTCACTTTACTCGTGTCTGACTCTTTGTGACCCAATGGACTGTATAGCCCACCAGGCTCCTCTATCTATGAGATTCTCCAAGCAAGAATCCTGGAGTGGGTTGCCATGCCCTCCTCCAGGGGATCCTCCCCTACCCAGAGATCAAACCTGTCTCTTGTGTCTCCTGCATTGAGAGGTGTGTTCTTTCCACTAGCACCACCTGGGAAGCCCTTATGCAAGTGTAGGAGAGGAGAAATCATTTCCCAAGTTCTTGGCTGAGTCTCCCCTGTTAAAAAAAAAGACAGGTTAATGAGAGAAAAATAAATGAAAGTCTGTTAGTGTGTATACCTGACATAGACATGGGAGATACCCAGGAAAACTGACTAGAACTCCCTCAAATGGCTCACGCCACCACTTTAAATATATCTTCAGTTAAAGACAAAAGGGTGGGTGGGGCAGAAGGGGAGCCAGTTATGGGAGGGTACCAGGAAAAGCCCAGTAAAGGAGGGCAAGGTTGTTATGCAGATTTAAGTGGTGCCTTTTCCACTGATAAGTTTCTTGTGATTTACAGTCATCCTATTCCTCCTGGTGTAGAGAGGGAGACACCACCATGGATGGAGAGTACCCTTAAAAAAGTAAATGTTCCTTAGTAAATGGTAATTTCTACTCTGTTTTCAGACCTCCCATGCCTGCAGTTTCTCAAAACAGTCCTTATGCCAAGGATGCATATGCATATTTAGGGGTGGTATACTCTGCGACTCTGCATAAGACTTGCTCTCAAACTTGTTTGTATCTTGGATACACTTCGGAAGTATTGAAAAATACTGAAGCTTTGGTTTCATTCCAGAAATTCTAATTTGAAGGTCAGGATTGAGACCTATCCATCAAGGTATTAAAAGTCTCCCCAAGTGATTATAATGCATAGCCAAGTTTGAGAATCAAACTTGGTGTGTAACAGACAGCACTTACTTCAGGGGTCCAGTTTTGTGAAAATATTACCTATATGTATGTGTGTCCACAAAGAAGGATCTTAAAGGACATGTACAAACATGCCATTCTAGAAATGCAAGCGTGATTATAAAGATGTTTTTTGTAATTTTTCTGTGCTGGGTGTGCACAGCCTTTGAAATGGAAGCTAATGAAATGAAACCCAATGAAAGACACTATATAAGAGGTGGATCTAGATATATTTGGGCTTTTTTTTGTTTGGGTTCTGCCTCTAATTTTCAACCAATTATGTCTATCCTGCTCTTTGGCAATACTTTTCTAAGTGTTTAACTTGATCTTGATTTGAATGGGTTGAATGCTTCTCATCTTTGTCCCCTGGGAGGATGGATGGCCCTGGAAGGGTGGCTCTGGAAGCCTCATAGAGATGTCTGGAGAGGGTCAGAGGTGGCAGAGAAACAATTTAGGAAGCTGGTGTTAGCGTTTTGAGGACTGGGTCAGATTTGTGAGCATGCTTTCCTACACTGTTTCTGGACCCCTGGTCAGGAGGGCTTCGCAGTTGGGTTTCTGAAATCTCCTTGGCACCTGGGAGTTAGCATGAGGCTTCATGCTGGGGTTGGGCTGTCAGGGAGAAAAAAACCTGAAATGTCAGGCTTTGGTTTCAGGTATAAACCTGCTTGCATTTAAATTAAATATTGAATGAATTTAAGGCTATAAACATTGATCTTCTCTGAGAACAGTTGCATTTAAGTCTGAGTGATCAGATTCAGAGATGCTAAATTTTGTGTGTTTGCATAGCTATTCCCTGGTGTTCAAGATTGATCGGAGCACATTCACTCAGGTGCAACCATCTATTTTTGAAATGAAGTCTGGTCTTCTCTTTCAGCCACTGTGTAATGTCTTCAGTATTTCAGTTTATTCATGGAAGTCACATTAAAATGTTGTAAGTTCAATTTGAAAATTGCAGTACAATTACACTTAAACTGTTGCTAACTTTTAAGAAGTTGTCTACATGGTGGTTTGATCTGTTCTGACAGAAAGGAATTGAAACCAAAAAGAAAGAACACTGTTTTGATTGTTCAGTTCTTGTGTCTTCCTTGGTTTTCATGTCCATGTCCCTGTGTTTTGCTTTGTCTTTCTTTCCCAGTGAACTCAACCTGAAGTGACAGACTGCTCTACAGTAGTCAGTTGCTGAATGTCTTCTAGCATGGTGCAAAATGGTTTCATTCCTTCAAAATAGGCTTTTGCTTTGGAATATAACATGATGAGGGAAATGCATGTAACCTACATCCTTCCTTGAGCCTCTTGCAAGGTTCAGACCATCTGAGGAGCTGGGGGTGGGCGGGTCATTAGGAGGTGATTTGCCTGATCTGGGCTTTAGCCAGCCTGCTTTTGCTGCAGGGGGAGGTGAGGAGGATTTGGATGAGTTTGGGGAGAGATACACAAAGGAAATCAATCCCAAATAATCATTGGAAAGACTGATGCTGATGCTGAAGCTCCAATACTTTGGCCACCTGACGTGAAGAACCAACTCATTGGAAAAGACCCTGATTCTGTGAAAGACTGAAGGTGGGAGGAGAAGGGGATGACAGAGGATGAGATGGTTGGATGGCATCACCGACTTGATGGACATGAGTTTGAGCAAGCTCCAGGAGTTGGTGATGGACAGGGAAGCCTGGTGTGCCACAGTCCATGGGGTCGCAAAGACACAACTAAGCAACTGAACTGAACTGAACTGGGGAGAGACAGGGGTGGGAGAAGGGTGGTCTGGTGTTTGTCCTCTCTCTACCTGCTGGCCTTTGGGGGTCCTTGGTGAGAGACTCAGCTCCCTCCAGCTCCTACTGACAAAATATGACCCAGAGTCAGTGATACTTTCTCCTCAGTCCTTTAGAGACTACATCACCAGGCTATCATTGAGACCTGGTGTCATTGGGAGCATCCAGAGAAAGCCAGAGCATGGGCTTGGGCCATCCTGTGGTGGGTGCTGAAAGCAGGGCTCAGTGTAGCTGAGGGCAGAGAACATCAAAGAAGAGACCAAGAGAGAGGAGAAATGTGAGAGTGCCCCACTTGAGGAATGTAGCTGATATGGGAACCCAGATGAGACGCTAGCTGGGGGCACCCAGACTTAACCTGTGACACTTTTCACAGGTTCTAGAAGAGAACATGTTCTAGAAGAGGTCAACTCAAGGGTCAGAGAAATATGGGCTTTCCCTATTAATATGACTTCATTTATACTCATCTCCTGGATTAAAGACAAACAGAATGAAAACACTTTTATTCAGGAGTGATGGCTTATATTAGCAACAGAAATGCTTCCTGAGCTAAATAGGTCCCTATGTGGGAAGGTCAGTGGTGACAGGCTACAACATCCAGTCTTGGGTTTCTAGAAAGATTCCTAGAAATCTTGCACTGGAGCATAACAGTAAACAAGCAGTGTTTGGATTTTCACAGAGGATATGCCTTCGGCCAGCAGTCATCTGCAGAAAATCTTCAGAAATGCACATAACGCCAAAAGAGGTGTTGCTTTGGGAGTACCTTGTAATCAGTTCCAAACTCTTACCAAACAGCTGCACAGTCTATAATTTCTGTGCAAACTCAGCTCATTGTTTGCATCGTGTTATGTTTCTTTGCCGAGGATGTGTTATCCATCAAAAACAAGTTTTGGCTATTCAGACTAGGCAGTCAGCTGAAATTGCTGGAGGGAACGGTTGCTTTGTTCAACGGGGGTGGTCTGTTTGGGTGAGAAAACCGGGAGACTCAGGGTTAGGAAGCCTGGTGTCCTGACATTACTCATTGTGCAAGCCTGGACTTCCTGCCTTGTAAAATGAGAGCCTAAATGTAGGTTTTTATTCTGTAACTACTTGCTGAGTAGCAGATTTGTGCCACATATTTCCACAGATCTTTGTCAACCCAATCATCACCACTTCATTTCTGATTTCCAAGGTTCACTTCAGTCCTAAGAATTTAATGTGCCTGGGAACTTAAGTTTCAAATTCTTGGAGAAACTTACCTGGTGTGTAAAAAAAATGAGAACATCTCAATTATTTTTCCTGATTTTAGCTTGCCAGTTATAAATATTCACACAACCCAGAAATTTATAAAATAAAAACCACTTGGAACTGTCCCTGTCAGCGATAACCACAGTCCATATATTGGTGTAGCCCTGTCTAGACCTGTTTCTGTGGAGCCTCATATACATTTATTTTTCCTAGGGTATTTTTAGAAGTCTTCCAAATCCCCATGTGTTTTTCTCCCTCATTTCATATTGTGTGGGTATCTTTTCACATCAGTGTGAAAACTTTTCATGTCAAGAAATGTTGACATAGACCTTTCATCATCATTTTCAATGGTTTCAAAACACTCCATTATATGGTTAAATCATAATCTATATAATAGATTGTTGATAGATATTGAGGTTGATTTCACTTATTGTATGAAAACAAAAAGAAGATGAATATCACTGTATATTCATCTTTGTGAATATATATCTTCATTTCTCTATTTTTCCCCCTTAGATGAATTCCTAGAACTGGAAATCCTAATTCAAAAGTTACTTAGTGAGCTTGTACCAATTTACATTCTTGCCACAGTGTATAAGAATGCCCATTTCTCTAAACTCTAGTGATATTGCCATTTATTGTCCTTTAACATTTTTACCAAATGCCAGACAAAAGATGGTAAACTTTTTTTTATTCCTTTTATTACTAGCATAGTTGAACATCCTTTTTCTGTGTTTATTGATAACTTTATTATTTTCTTTTGTAAATTGTCTATCTATAACTTTCTTTCATTCTTTTATAGGAAAATATTTTCTTAATGCTTTGTAAAGACTTTTTCTATATTAAGGATAATCTATAAGTGCTAATATAGACCACATACTTTTATTCTCAAATTATTCTTATTAAATATTCTTATTAAAGCTCAATTCATTCATTAATATATAATATATAAATGGAAAACTTGAGCTATGTTGAGAGGAGTAAATTGCTAGATGAAGGTCAAGCCTTATTTTACATAATAATTTATTTCCAAATTTTTACTTTTTTCTTAAATTTCACTCCCACTCTTTGTACATAACCCTTTCTGAGTCCCCAACTCCCACTTCAGTTCCCCAAAAGTGAGGCTATTAAGATACTGAGTGATTAGAGGGTTTGAACATTTTGAAAGAGAAGTAGGTGGTGATGGCACGTTATTGAAACTTGAAAGAAAGCCAGTGTGATATAATTTCACACTGAGAGCTGATCACTATGGCAACAAAGAACAAATTTTGAAAAATAAGGTTCAATATAATAGAATTAGGGGAGAAAATTGATTAAAATAAAAGGACTGTTTATCTTTTGTTTTTTGTCTCAACTTGTTTATCATCTGCACGAAAACTCTACATGAGCCCCCCAAAACATATTTCTGCTTTCAAAAGCAAACTGATCTTAATTAGTTTACATTATATGAAGTCACAAGAAGGTAATACTTTTGGTAATATTGTTTTCGTTTCTAATAATAGTGACAGTATATCTTTGGAGTCTTTTATTTGAGAAGAAATAGAGTAATTTACAATACATACATGGGCTTCCTTGGTGGCTCAGTGGTAAAGCATCTTCCTGCCATTGCAGGAGACAAGAGTTTGATCCCTGGGTTGGGAATATCCTCTGGAGAAAGAAATGACAACCCACTCCAGCATTCTTGCCTGGAAAAATTTCAGGACAGAGGAGCCTGGCAGGCTATAGTCCGTGGGGTTGCAAAAGAATCAGACATGATTTAGCAACTAAACAACAACAAAATATACATAGCTTTGAATTCTTTCTTTTTTTTTAACTCAGTACTTCTATCCACACATTCATTCATCCAATGAATACTTACTGAGCCACTGTTAACTGAAAATACAGTGTTAAGGAAATTCAAACTTGGTCTCCATCTTCAGGAAGCTTACATTCTATAGGAGATATTGTATCATATTCTTTGAAACATGAATTTGATAGTACCTAATATTCCAGTATATGTATACATGATAACTTAAATATACTATTGTTTTACATTCAGGCTGATTTTAATTGTTATGATAATAGATGATTAAATGATGAGCAAACCTGTATATTAATATGAGTTGCTAATTATATCCTTAAGATTGCCTCCTAGAAAGGGAATTACCAGTTAAAAATACCTAAACTTCTCTCTTAAAAAAATAAAAAACTTATAAATGATAAAAATCACACTTTTCCCAGTGAAAAGATTATCCTAATGTAACATTATTTCTGGAAACACAACATGGTTAGGATAGGGCAATAAATTACTTTTTTAAATTAGTATCTCCTGAAGTAGGTGTGGAGTGTCGAATTTTGCTTAAGAAACCAAACTGAAGTTTAATAAATGTCAAAATTCAATCAGTTCAGTTCAGTCACTCAGTTGTTTCCGACTCTTTGTGACCCCATGGACAGCAGCATGCCAGCCTTTCCTGTCCATCACCAACTCCCAGAGCCTACTCAGACTCAGGTCCATCAAGCCAGTGATTCCATCCAACCATCTCACCCTCTGTCATCCCTTTCTCCTCCTGCCTTCAATCTTTCCCAGAATCAGGGTCTTTTGTACTGAGTCGGTTCTTCACATCAGATGGCCAAAGTATTGGAGCTTCAGCTTCAGCATCAGTCCTTCCAATGAATATTCAGGACTGATTTCCTTTAGGATTGACTGGTTTGATCTCCTTGCAGTCCAAGTCCGAAATTCAATATTACTATTCATTGCATAGAGGCTTTGTAGAGAAGGTCGTCTTTTGATCAGAAAGAAAAAAGATGCCATATCTATGCATTAAGGGAAAACATGATCCAGTTTAGATATTAATCTCCTTTAGGAGATAAGTCTTTGTAGTCAACAGGCAAATTAGGAACATCAGAGTCCAGTGGTCTAAGGAGTTAGTCAAGAGTTGATTGTCTTACTGGTCTGTCATCACTCATGACCATAACTCCCCATGATGAGTGATAGCTTCTTGTCACCCCATTTTTATCCCATGAAGACTTCTCATTCCTTCTGTCAATTATGTTGTTTTCCAAAATAGAGAGTATTCAGTTGGAATCTATTCTACTTGCTTGAAAGACATTTCCATTACATTTTACAAATCATCAGACCCACCAAAATAGCATTGTACAAAATTTGCATTTGCAAAAATCAAAATGATAAACTCTGCTTCCTTTCATTTGGCTCAAAACATATGTACTTCAGTAAGTATTTTTCAAGTAATTACTTTTCCCTGATGAGGAAACAAGAAGGAAACTGCACAAATGTTAAGAGTCTAGGGTACTGTTGTTGGGTCTGAATTTATATGATTTCAGGCAAGTCACTGGGTCTCTGCACCAGGATTTCCCCAACTATAAAATGAGGAGGCTGGACTCAAAGATTTCTAGTCATGTCTAGGGGTCCTTCTTTTCCTTTTCATGCCCCCCACTTATAGTTTATCCCCATTTTTCAATCATACGGTAATTTTATTCCTAGCTTTTCAAGGAACCTCCACACTGTTCTCCATAGTGGCTGTATCAATTTACATTCCTAATGTATTGCTCTTCATCCTGTTCATGATGCCAACTGTCTTGCTGTTCATACTGTCCACACTGTTCGCTGAGCCCAGGGTAGGCAAGGATCTAGCTGAGAGGCTGGAAGGAGCCATAGGAATTGCAGACAATTTTATTCTCTCCTGGCTGATCTGGCAGCCGAAGCACAGCCTCTCTCCTGGTTGACACAGGAGCTGTAGCAACGGCCACAGCATCACCATAACAGAGCCATAAAGGAGCCATAACATAACCTCATATAACATAATCATGATGCCACTCCAAGGCAGCCCCAGGGCAGCAGCAGCTGGGGCTTTCATGGTGAAGCTCATACCGGCACACTGCACACAGTGGCCTGCAACCAAATGAGTACCTCGTGACAAAGCAAGTACTTCGTAGGGCATATGCACAGTGCTGAAGTTACATAGTCATTATTTACCAGACATTAGGTGAGCGAGAGGCTGTGAGAGAGAGCCTGACCACACCATCTTGGCTAATTTGCTCTTGTCCTACACCTACCAGTAGTGTAGAGGGTTCCCTTTCCTCCACATCCTCTCCAGCACTTATTGTTTGCAGAATTTTTGATGATGGCCATTCTGACCAGTGTGAGGTGATATCTCATTGTAGTTTTGATTTGCATTTTTCTAATAATCAGCAGTGTTAAGCATCTTTTCATGTATTTATTGGTTATCTGTGTGTCTTCTTTGAAAAGATATCTGCTTATGCCTCTTGCCTAATTTTTGATTTGGTTGTGTGTTTTTCTGATATTGAACTGTATAAACTGCTTATATATTTTGGAGATTAATCCTTTGTCAGTTGCTTAATTTCAATTATTTTCTCCAATTCTGAGGGTTGTCTTTTCATCTTGTTTATGGTTTTCTAGTACTGATAAACGTATTTGCAGAGAAGGAATGGAAGTGAAGAAGTAGAGAATGGATTTGTCGACACAGTAGGAGGAGAGTGTGGAACAAATTGAGAAAGTAGCATTGAAATGCATACACTATCATGTGTAAATTAGATAGCTGTGGGAAGCTGTTATATAACACAGGAATCCCAACCTGGAGCTTTGTGATGACCCATTGGATGGAATGGAGGGTAGGAGAGGGAGGCTCAAGATGGTAGGGATACATATATGATTATGACTCATTTGCAAGGAGATCCAACCAGTCCATCCTAAAGGAAATCAGTCCTGAGTGTTCATTGGAAGGACTGATGTTGAAGCTGAAACTCCAATACTTTGGCCACCTAATGCAAAGAACTGACTCATTTGAAAAGACCCTGATGCTGGGAAAGATTGAAGGTGGGAAGAGAAGGGGATGACAGAAGATGAGATGGTTGGATAACATCACCAACTCAATGGACATTAGTTTGGGTAGACTCCAGGAGTTGATGATGGACAGGGAAGCCTGGTGTGTTGTGGTCCATGGGATCGCCGAGAGTCGGACATGACTGAGCGACTGAACTGAACTGAACTGAACAGCAGAAAACAACACAACGTTGTAAAGCAATTTTCCTCCAATTGTAATAAAAATCTGGATCTCCTAGGAAGCATAGGGGTTGATTATGCAGGAAATAGCAAAAGTGCTAGTAAGGCAAGGCTAAACTAAAGAGAAGGGAATACATATGCCCTTGAACTTTTACTCACGAGGAACTCTCAGACTCTAAGTCCAAAGTTTGTGAAGAAAGTTGATGTTGAAAAAGATAGGGGATAAATTCAACAATTGGTTGAGGATTTTTTTCCCAAGGAGAAATCTGAAAATGACTTTAAAATAAGTATGTCTACAGATGGCCAATAGTCACATGAAAAGATGCTCAATATCACTAATGATTGTGCTGTTTGCTCAGTCTCTCAGTTGTGTTCAACTCTCTGTGACCCTTTGGCCTGCATCCTACCAGGCTCCTCTGTCCATGGGATTTTTTTAGGCAAGAATACAGGAATGAGTTGCCATTTTTCTCCTCCAGAGGATCTTCCTGGCCCAGGGATAAAACCCACATCTCCTGTGGCTCCTGCATTGCAGGCAGATTCTATTTCTACTGAGCCACCAGGGGAGCCCTCACTAATGACTGGACAAATGCAAATCAAAACTATAATGAGGTATCACCTCATACCATCAAAATGGCCATCATCAAAAAGTATGAAAAACAAATGATGGATAGGGTGTGGAGAAAAGGGAACTCTCCTGCACTGTTGGTGGGAGTGTAAATTGGTATACCCACTTTGGAAAACACTATGACGTTTCCTTAAGAAACTTAAAATAGAATTACCATATGATCCTGCAATCCCACCCTTGGGCATATATCTGGAGAAATCTCTAATTGGAAAAGATACATGTACCCCAATATTCATATTAGCACTATTCACAGTAGGCAAGACATGGAAGCAACCTAAATGTCCATCAACAAATGAATAGATATAGTATATATACAATGGAGTACTACTCAGCTATAAAAGGAATAAAATAATGCCATTTGCAGTAATATGGATGGACCTAGAGATTATCATACTAAATGAAGTAAGTCAGAGAAAGACAAATATCATATGATATCACCTATATGTGGAAGCTAAAAAAGTGATACAAATGAACTTATTTACAAAACAGAAACAGACTCCAGGCATAGAAAACAAATTCATGGTTTCCAAGAGGGAAGGGAAAGAGGGATAAATAAAGAGTTTGGGGTTAGCAAAGCTATATATGCTGCTGCTAAGTCACTTCAGTCGTGTCCGACTCTGTGCGACCCCTTAGACGGCAGCCACCAGGCTCCCCCGTCCCTGGGATTCTCCAGGCAAGAACATTGGAGTGGGTTGCCATTTCCTTCTCCAGTACATGAAAGTGAAAGTGAAGGCGCTCAGTCGTGTCCGACTCTTCGTGACCCCATGTATTGCAGCCCACCAGGCTCCTCCGTCCATGGGCTTTTCCAGGCAAGAGTACTGGAGTGGGTCGCCATTTCCTTCTCTGGTAAAGCTATACATAAATATATGTAAAATCAACACTATATATATAAACAACAAGGTCCTACTGTATAGTACAGGGAGCTATATTTAATATCTTGTAATAAATTGTAATGGAAAAGAAAATGAAAAGGCATATATATAGGCATACATGATATATACATATATATGTAAATGAATCCATTTGCTGTACACCAGAAACTAACACAACATTATAAATTGACCATACTTGAAAAAGTTTTAAAAATGTCTAAAATCGACAGAGAAAGGAAAAACACTCATTTGAACCTTGCAATCACTAGGTATGGTGGTGTCAATTTGTTCTTTGGTAATTAAGAATCTAAGGCTTAGACAGATTAAGGGGCTAGCTCAGTGTCCCACAGCCAGTAAGCAGGAGAAGCCAGGTGTCCCAGTCAGGGCTTTGAGTACAAAGCTAATTACTTAAGCACTGTTTTTTTATCCCTATCAGTGTCTACAGAGTAAAATGTCTTTACACGTTTTAGACCATCCTAAAGGAAGAAATACAACAGAGCACCCCTTGAAAAATAAATTGGGCATGCAGAAATTTGACCTCCACTGCTGAACTAGAAAATAAAAACTCATCCCATGGAATTTCAATTCAATAAATGTTTACTGAGCATCTACATCTTTTCTGTCTCCTTGCTAAGTGCTGTGAGGGTGGGTGATGGTGTTGAGGAAAGGAAACATAAGAATCTGAAGTCTTGTAGAGGGAAGGACCTGGGCCTGTCCACCAGTTTACAATAATGTTCAGCAAGATGAGCTCATGGGAAAAAGAATGGTGTGGCCAATCAGACAACCAGGATGCCAGAGAACTCAGTGGCAGGGGAGGCATTCAACTACAGTATTGAACCGGGGGCACAATCTGGATGGAGTGATCTGCCAGGGACACAACTCCAGGGAACAGGAATAACGTGTCAAACGGAAAGAGGTAGGGAAAACAGAGCCACTTTCAGGGCCCAGTAAATATACCAGATTAGCAATTAGAGAAGAAAGATTCCACAGGAGGGGCAAAAATGCATTTGTACAGATCAGATTAAGTTCAGGTTACACGTATCCCTCACTTAATGAGTATCATTCATTCCTGCAAATCTTACTATTAAGTGAAAAGCCAGTAAGGGAAGAAATTTTTTCATTAATTTTAATAGGAAAAATTAGAATATGTTCCATATCAGAGCTAAGATGCCCAATGTGCAGAGGTAGAAAGCATATCAGTTGAACAATGATACCTTCATATAGGTCTTAAAGAACAATCTTAAGGTTAATAAATACAATTTGTACACGGCTCACAAAAGATTTTGGTCCCCAGGATGGAAGAGAAGATGACAGCTCGTGGTAGTTAATGGAGGAAAGACACCATGACGTCATTTTCTTTCTGCTCCATTTTCTTTATCAACTTTTCAACTTTTGGGGGACCCAAGATTTTCTTGCACTAAAACTGCACAGGAAAATAAAATTTTAACTCAGAAAATATCTTTTGGGAGAAATGAAAGCTTTGATGAAACACCTGGAAACAAAGGCTGCACAGCACAGATGGAGGAGTTGTCAGAGATGGCAGTTCTGCATCCTTCCCACTCAGTGGGATCTAGGCAAAGCCAAACATCTGCGAGTCACCTGAACACGTACCCCTAGCCTCAGTCATCCCCTAAGGGAGTCTGTGGGTAAACTCACGAGTATGGCTTTGCTTGAAATGTAATGTTCAGCAATCTATTTTCTATTTAAGTTTGGGGGTTAAAACTCATCATGTTAGAAAAGCAGAAACTGGTATTTGCAGAGTGAACCTTTTCAAGAGCCCTTAGTGTGAGAAGTCACTAAGGAACAATTCTTAACCTTGTGAAATAGGTTTGTGCTTGTGAGGTGGGGATTTCTGGTGAGATAATTAAACTCTCCCTTTTGGAGACAGATGAACTACTAATACCTGCTTCTACTTGTGTACAGGGAACCTCCAATTGTACTTGGAGGCAAACAGAGACAGTGGCCTCAATCCTCAGAATATTCTGGTGGCCCTTTTCTATCAATATCTAAAGAATGGGATGCTTGAATTGCAAACAATTATGTGTTACATATTCATAATATTTGTGGTCTTGTGAAAAGTGTGTTACTTCTGTGTATAACCTTTTTGATAAATATCTGCTGAAGCCCTGATGATCTTATTATTAAAATAGCACAACAAAATTATGAAGCCCAATTTATGTGCTATAACAGGAGTTGTTTGATTTTCTAGGTTGATATATAGCTAAGACAAATATTGACTTCACTTTCAACTTGATACTTCCAGCATATATGCCACTAACCTCCTAATGAGGGGACATTTGCTCAAAGGGAGAAATTAAAGAAAATACAAAGTGAGAGGAAAATTCTTAGTTACTATCATGAAGAAGGAAAATAGATAAGTAATCTTTAGTAATTGTTTTTTTCTTTTTGATCATTTTCAGTGTTTCTCTTGATTCCAGTTTCTCAAATATAGAAATAATCATGTCAAACCTGGTGTAGGCTTTGCAATAGGCTATTCCTCAGAAGAAAAGGGTAGTAAGTCTGCTAGTCTTATCTCTAATTTTGAATATTGCATAGTTTTTTTTTCATCTCTATCAAAATGAAAACAGATGTATGATGAGGTTGACTTCATTCATTGCTGAATTAAATAATAACTTGAGAAATAAGAGGGCTGCTTAATGTTTACTCACACTCCACTACTCTACTAAATAATTAGTTAGGGGTTCATCATTTTATGGTTAATAATAAGGATGATGACAATAATTAGTTATGCAGAAGTGATGCATAAACTTCGAGGCATCATGAGCCATCTTCCCTACTGAGATGCAGAGAGCTTTTGAGGTCTCTCTAAATTAAGGTTAATTTAGCCTGAAATAACTATGGGCAGTGGAACAATTACATCAAAGGTATTTGTATCTTAATATAAATTGTAGCTCTCAGACCTGGGATCCCTTGAGGTGTATGTATTTTTCAATCTTGATGTAGAACACAAATTTGACCCTAGTTTATATTCAGGAAGACTCTGACTGAAGAATTCTTAATAATTAATGTGTGAAAACCAAGACCACACATGTATATTAATGGATAGACAATTATGTTAATGGATAAATAATATTCTATCACACATTTTAATTATACATTTTATTGGCAGGTTGCTTCTAGAAGTGGCTTTCTCAAAACAAGCCACTTGAACTTGTTACTCCCATTTAGCACAACGGAGAGCAACAGGCGCATGGATCAGGTAACTTCCTCAAGGTCAGAGAAGTAAAGTAGGAAAAGGAGTTCACAGCCCTTGAGCTTGAGTTGTTTGGTTAGTTCTTCTTTGTTGCTTCTGGTCTGTTGCCTAGAAACAGAGGTGCTTCCTTGCCCAACAGCATAATATCTGTAAAGCATGCTATTACCAGTGTGGAGTTTTTAAGTGGAACTCAAATTTTTGTTACATTAGTTGTTTGAATTCTATATATGGCAAAAACAAAAAACAAACAAACAAAAAAACAGAAGTTCTTCTGAAACAATCATAGTTTGTAGAAGTTGAATTCTGCCAAGGTCTGAAAAAAGAATTTTTATCCCAAGAACTTATTTAGTGTCGCTTTTCTTTTGGAGTTTCCTTTTCTTTTAATTTGCTATTTATCTTTTCAATTTATTTAATTGTTTTTAAGAGGCGATATCAGTATATCACAGCCAAAAGGAATCTGTTTCTCATAGCAGGGAATAATAATAAAGAACTCTGAAAGCAACAAGAATAGTAGCTGGTAATAATTGGCCATTTACTAGATGCCGACACTGTTTTCTATATTTAACTTGTAAATGGTGGCATCAGAATTTGAATCTAGGACTCTGGTACTGATGTGAGACCATCAGTCTCCTGACACTACCTTAGAATAACACAATGGCCAGGACCATGAGCTCTGGGGTCAGTCTCAACATCCTGTCCTGGCTGTACTCTTTATTACTTTGGACATATTGTTCTAATGCTATTGTCTTTCTTCAATGCAAAAAAGGGAGGGTAAATATATTCGCTGTTAATATATTAGTTAGGAGGGGTTGAACAATATAATGCATGTTAAACACCTTATGCCTGGCACATAGTAGGTGTTCTGTGCTAGTTATCACCATTGTTATCTATAGTATTAAAATGAAATCTATGAACAAAATGCCTTTCAGAATTGAAAGGGATCTTTAAATTCATTGTTCAACCTCATCAATTTCTGATGAAGAAACTGAAGTGGGAGAGACTAAGTAATTCATACAAGGTCCCCAAATTAGATAGTTCCCAAGTCAGTACTGGTCAATGTTCTCAAGATGTGTTAGCCTTCAAGAGTGGGAGGGTGTGTGTGTGTGAACACAGGTAGAGGTGGGGATGCAGAAATGTAATGAAAGATTCAGGCAGGCTTTGAGAACCAAGTTGGGAGGTGTACATGTGTGTTTGTGTGGGTGGGAGCATGTTTTTCCAGGATGCCAACTTGCTATAGCACAGAGGCTATGGAATAGTACAGGGTTTGGGTATGCAGAAAATCCTATCTATGAATACATCGGATGGACACTGGAGGATGCAAATAAGGCCTGGCCATGGAAACGGGATTGTCAGACACACCAGAAGGAGACCCTCCTACGTGGTCAGAGAAGAGGACGGAGAGAAAGATGGGAATTATAGAACCCCAGCTAGCCAAGGGATCACATGGCTAGTCCAACAGCCACCCTGTAGGTTTGCAGGGGTATCTACTTACTGTGCCCAGAGAGGTCTCTCCCTGGACCCTGCTGGCTGCTGGGTCAGAGATTGGGTGCTCACTACTAGTCACTGCAGAGACCCTGGGGCTTACACTTATTAGTATATCATGAATAACTTAATCACATTATGAATAAGTTAATCATGTTATGAATTACTCAAATCATGAATAGCTTAATTTTATAATCCCAACTTCCATCTATCTCAGACTTTTTCCTAACTGACTATTATAGAATGTAACCTTGGGAAAGATATTTAAATACATGTAAAACAACTAAACACAACCTCCAAAATACTACAATTTTACTCCAAGATCTTCATTTACAGCATTTAATTTCAGCTCTAAGCTCTTTAAGAGACTGCTATGCTGTTCTTAGTCACTTAGTCGTGTCTGACTCTTTCACAACTCCATGGACTGTGGCCCTGCAGGTTCCTCTGTCCATGGGGATTCTCCAGGCAAGAATACTGGAGTGGGTTGCCATGCCCTCCTCCAGGGGATCTTCTCAACCCAGAGATTGAACCTAGGTCTCCCTCATTGCAGGTGGATTCTTTACCATCTGAGCTACCAAGGAAGTGTAAGAATACTGGAGTGGGTAGCTTATCCCTTCTCCAGGAGATCTTCCCAACCAGGAATAGAATAAGGGCCTCCTGCATTTCAGCAGGATTCTTTACCAACTGAACTACCAGGGAAGCCCCTTTAAGAGATTAAGTCAGCTCTAATCTGTGGCTCTTCATCCATTACCATGCTAACTTGTCCTTGCTGGGTATTGTTTGGGTTTTTTGCAGGCAGGTAGGAGCCACCTCTCCTAGTGGGGGTGCTGGGCTGGACAAATGCTCACACAAATAGCATTACTAGTATTGTCGGAGAAAACTGCCCAGAAGACCACAGCCACACCTGGGACGACCACAAGGAGAGTTGGGCTTGGGGGACAGGGTGACGATGGACAAGCAATGACTAGTGAGATGGGAGAGAAGTACTTGTAGGGGTGGGAAGCCTGCTAGGGTGAAGCTTGCAGGACTGACTGCAAATAGACATGATTCATGTGAGAATATGACATGTAAAAGGAAGCTGCAGGTTTCTTTTACTTCTACCTGATGGAAATTAGAGGTGTTTTTTTTTTTTAATTGTTGTTTAGTCGCTAAGTCATGTCCCACTCTTTGTGACCCCGTAGACTGCAGCACACCAAGCTTCCCTGTCCTTCACCATCTCCCAGAGCTTGCTCAAACTCATGTACATTGAGTCGGTGATGTCATCCCACCATCTCATCCTCTGCCATCCCCTTCTCCTCCTGTCGTCAATCTTTCCCAGCATTAGAGTCTTTTCCAATGAGTCTGCTCTTTGCATCAGATGGCCAAAGTATTGGAGCTTCAGCTTCAGCATCAGTTCTTCCAAAGTATGCTGCTGCTAAGTTGCTTCAGTCATGTCCGACTCTGTGCCACCCCATAGACGGCAGCCCACCAGGCTCCGCCATTCCTGGGATTCTCCAAGCAAGAACACTGGAATGGGTTGCCATTTCCTTCTGCAATGCATGAAAGTTAAAAGTGAAAGTGAAGTTGCTCAGTCGGTTCTGACTCTTTGCGACCCCATGGACTGCAGCCTACCAGGCTCCTCCGTCCATGGGCTTTTCCAGGCAAGAGTACTGGAGTGGGTTGCCATTGCCTTCTCCCCTTCCAAAGTATACTCAGGATTGATTTCCTTTATGACTGACTGGTTTGATCTTCTTGCTATCCAAGGGACTCTCAAGAGTCTTCTCCAGCACCAGAATTCAAAAGCATCAATTCTTTGGCACTCAGCCTTCTTTAGAGTCCAACTTGCACATTCATACATGGCTACTGGGAAAGCGATAGCTTTAATTATACAGACCTTTGTTGGCAAAGAGATCTCTGCTTTTTAATATGCTGTCTAGGTTTGTTATAACTTTTCTTCCAAAGAGCAATTGTCTTTTAATTTCACAGTTGCAGTCACTGTCGACAGTGATTTTGGAGCCCAAGGAAATAAACTCTGTCACTGTTTCCATTTAAAAAAAAAATACACTAAGACATTTCAGAGTTCTCCTTTTGATAGCCTCTCCTGAAAATGGTGTCTTAGGGCATAAGACCGTACTCCAGATTCTCCCTCAGGATTAAGTGTGGCTGCATATAACCAAAGACACCAGTATGCAACCTAACAAACTAGAGGTTTGTTTCTCACTCATATAAGTTCTGGAAGTAGGCAGTGTAAGGCTGAGATCAAGTAGTTGAAGATCATGTCAGGGAACCAGGCTCAAACAATCCTTCTGCTCCACCATTTCAGCAAGCATCTTCCATACTCAGATGTCCTCATGATTCAAGATGGCATATGGAACTTCAGCCATTAAATATGAGTTCAATGTGGAATTCAGAAGTAGAAGAGTGGAAGGGTATACCTCCCAGCTGAGTCAGTCCCCTTTATGAAGGCATATAGGAGCATCATTTTACCTCTGTTTACATCTTATTGGTCACTTCTAGCAGCAAGGAAAGTCCGGGAAATGTAGCCTTTGAACTAGACTATACTACAGTTCTATTAGCAAGGAAGATGGAAAAATGGATATTACAAAGACAACCAATGGTCTCTGTCACACCATCCCCACGTCCTTACCATCTTTCATTCATGTCTCTCCTTACTATATATCAAAAATTTCCTGACTTATCTCTGATTCCTAACTCTTTGCTTAGAATTTTTTTCCTTAACATGTTAGTGGTTAGGAGGGCTTAATATTCAAGGTTATCTGGAGGATGAATGTTAAATGTCATAATTTCAGGTAACTATGGTGATCTGAAGATAAGATGAGGGGAGAAGAGAAATTATTAAGTGAATACACTTTACACATAGAAGACTTCACTGTATGTCACCTCCTTCCCCTAGTCTCAAGGACTTGCTTGCCATCATTTCCCCTTTTTGTAATTTTCAGAACTGGATTAAACAGTGCTTCTCACCTCAAGCTTTGGGCTGCTCTGATTTCCAAGTCAGTGAATTTTAACTCTGGCTATGCTTGAGGACCCTGAGGAAATGGCAACCCACTCCAGTATTCTTGCCTAGAGAATCGCATGGACAGAGGAGCCTGGTAGACTATATATAGTCCATAGGGTCCCAGAGAGTCATGTCTCACTCTTTGCACCTAAATACACACATGCATGCTTGAGGAATACCTCTCTGTCCACAGCACATGTATCTGGGTTCCATCACACTCTCTGAGGTTTTATCATGATCACGTTTATTTTGAAAGAGCACTCCAGTTTATGCTGGTGGGCATTCTGTTTTGAGAACTACTGCTTTTAGACATTTCTGATTAAGGTGGGAATTTTCCTTAATGCTTCAGCCTCATATCAAAAATAATGAGGGGAACTTGGCATTGAGAATGCCACCCACCCCAACTCTTATTACCCTGACCAGGGCAGCAGTGCCTGCTGGACCACGGAACATCTGGAGTTCTCCATCAGGGACTGAATCACAGAGCCCTGTCATTGAGTGGTCCCTGCTCTGAGAATGGGGAACATCTGTCTGAATTCCTGGAAAGGGAGTCTGCAGTTTGATGAATTAGACTTTCCTTGAACTCAGCTCTGAAATGATGGCTATCTTGATTATACAGCTTACCATAGTGAGCATCTGTGATTTGTGTCTGGGAACATCTCTTTCTTGGGAATTTATTTCACTTCCTGATCTATGTGATTCTGGTGGGGCTGCCATCAGAAGACACTGTTGCCATGCCCACCACAGGGTTGACACACCATATCAAGCAGGGTTGATCAGACTCTTTTCCACAAATTTGAATCATTAGCAAATGTGGCTGGAAGAGAATCTTCAGGAGATAGTCTATACATTCCTAAAGTTGAGGGTCCTGAAACTTTTTCCAAAGTTGGGTTGTTAAGAAGTTCTTTTGATTTTGTGTTATTGAGTTTATTCCTGAGTAGCCTTTTTTCCTACTTGGGTTAGTCAGAATGAATTGTTGTTATTTGCTTTCAAAGAACTCTGAAATATACAAAAATTGACAAGAAAGAGAGTAATAGATGGATTGCATAATATAGATCCTCAAGGAAATGGGTATTATTAGAATTCATTATTAAACAAATTTTAAAAGAATGAGAAATTCTGGGAGCATAGGAACATCACGGTTTCTTCTAACATCATTGGATATTTTAATAGCTGTATCAAACTTTGAGATTATTACCACAAGACTTGGGATAAAATTCAGAATCTTCATGAGATTGTGGTTGAAACCATTATTATGTAGTCATGGCCAAGGATTTAAAAATAGCATAGAACAGAAGAGAAAATATCAAGGTACATTACATACAGCTGCAATAAGAAATATTTCATTTAATTTTTCATTCAGTTGTATGTATGTATGAACTTATTTGTGACAGAGAATTTATTTTACATGAATAATGTAGGTTATGGCCAGAAGTGCTTGAAAAACACTGGATATTTGCAGCTTGCTTTTGGATTATAGACATGGGGCTAAAATAGCTAAAAATGAAATTCGCAGACTGACTCTGCAGGTTGCTAATTTAAGTACCAGTTTCATTTACAATCTGACCAGATCTTTTACTAAACATTAGGACTTTGACCGGGGACCTCAGTATTTGAAATAGGAGATACAATGAGATTCAATGAGCTTTTCAGATTCTCCAGTCTTTCTAAAGGCAGCATTTCCCTTGACAGAGGAATCTTCTGTGTAGAAGAAAGATAGTTATTTTCCACATTCCCCATCTCTTATTGATGTTCCAGAGGTCACCAGGATTTAAACATAATATGATTAGGAAGATGAAGTGCAAAATTTATGCTGTGTTTAGGAGAACCTGAAAGGATTTGTAAATCTATATCATTAAAAGTCTAGATGAATTTTGAGAATGCTTCATCAGAGATGGGACTCAAAGTATTTAATGGGTGTATTTACTAGAGATTCAGTGTAAAGTGGGCTAGGGTCAGCTGACCAGCTGTGGTTCTACTTGTTTCCTTGGTTTTCTTATATAATCTTGGATTGAATGCTAGCCCTTACTCAATAACACAGAAAGGCCAATAAAGGTCTTATAATGCAGGAACAGTAGTTTTAAGAATTTGTGTAACAGACGCTGAACTGGATCTATCAAATACGCCTTGCCTGCCTCCTTGTTCTGTCTCCAGATAGAACTGAGAAGACTCTCCCTCTACCCTTGCTAGGAAGATTATGTTGATGAGGGAAGCATCACAATATTTAGAAAGAGCTTTACAACCTGTTCTTGAGAGATCAAAAATGCTGATGAAAAATCCTTCCATTGAGTAAGCTTCTTGATTTTGGTGTGGTTGAAGGCAGCTCAGAATGCCTGAGTTCAAATGACAGCAGAAACCAAGTGGATGTGGTCATTTTATTTTGCAGCAGGGCAGGCACAGTGTGACGATTTTAAGAGAGCCTTAGTTTAAGGCATGTATACATTTCTGGCTGTGGTTTTTAAATTATGAAGTCCTTAGAAATGAAATCAACAGGCAGCCCATGAATGAAGGGAAAGAGAATTTGGCTCAAGCTGTTACATTAGAAAATAAGATTTCTTACCCACCGCCATAGTATGAGTCAGTCAAAAAAATCCAGAGCCTCTTGAATAAAGGTGAAACTGAGTACTACTAATGAAATGATGTGCTGTATTATAGCATACATCTAACAAGTTCCTTCTGGCATCCCTGCTGAATAATTGTGGCTATTTTATTATAAAAGCTATTATATGCCAAGTTCAAATGAATTCTCAGTAGTATAGAATGCTATTGTAGTTTACTGATCAGAATAATTGACTAAACAGACTAAATAGTATACGGAAAGCAAAATTTTATTTCGAGGAAAATTTCAGAGGTTATATTACAATCAAACATTTGAATATGAATGTCTAATGGTCTTTATTGCATTCTGCATATTTCCCAGTTTGGCAAATTTGAAAAATGGAATGATCCTATACAATAAAGATTAATTATAAATTTTATTGGGTAGTAATTTCCATTGTGGATGCTCATCAACACTAAATTTTTTTACTGGAGGAAATTTATAAGCCTCTTGCATTTGATGAGCAGCTATTTAGTTGGTTTATATTTTTTAATTTGTTTCAATAAGTGGAGAACACCAGAAATATCTTGCTTTTACCTGACAGGTCAGCAATATACATTCGCCACCCTCCAGCAGGGATGTATCAACTCTGACTCTGTGCCCTAGTCTAATTCATAAAGATTGAAACCACATTATCATTTTAAAGTAAATATCACCAACACTTGCACTAATGATATTGGGCTGATAGAACATGGAAAATAGAAAATAGCAGATTCTTTAGTTACTCTAGTAAGGCAGGTGAAACAAAGACATTGTAAAATAACTTATGTAAACTTTCTGGAGCTCCAATGGGCTAGGAATGATTCAGTTATTATCTTTTTCAGTAGGAAACAAATGCTGCTTATGATTATGTCTCCTACCACCAAGAAAGAGGCATGGTCCACAATGAACCTCTTTGGATATTGGTTGTTCTGTTTGGACCAATTTACCAAGGACTCCAAAGCTGTCAGCCATGTATGGAGGGCAGAATAAGATATGGCCCTCCAATGGACTTGCCTCAGAACATTCAACAATTTCTAGACTATCTGTGACATATCAAAATGTATATGAAACTTATGTCAAGTCCTGATGGGAGAATCACTACAGAGATCCCTTCATACAGAGCAATGTTATGTTCCTATAGGCAAGTAACTGTGCTCTTTTGAGAAACAACTTTTGACTTGCTACTGGGCTTTTAATTAATTAATTATTTTTTAAATTAATTAATTTATTTTAGTTGGAGGCTAATTACTTTATAATATTGTGGTGGTTTTTGCCATACATTGACACAAATCTGCCACAAGTGTACATGTGTCCCCCATCCTGATCCCCCCTGCTACCTGCCTCCCCACCATCCCTCTGGGTTGTCCCAGTGCACCAGGTTTGAGTGCTTTGTTTCATCCTTGAACTTGGACTGGTCATCTGTTTAACATATGTTAATATACATGCTTCAATGCTATTCTCTCAAATCATCCCACCCTCGCCTTCTCCCACAGAGTCCAAAAGTCTGTTCTTTATATCTGTGTCTCTTTTGCTGTCTTGTGTGTAGGGTTGTCCTTACCATCTTTCTAACTTCCCTATATATGTGTTAATATATTGTATTGGTATTTTTCTTTCTGACTTACTTCACTCTGTATAATAGGCTCCAGTTTCATCTACCTCATTAGAACTGATTCAAATGTATTCCTTTTAATAGCTGAGTAATATTCTATCGTGTATATGTACCACAACTTTCTTATCCATTCATCTGCCGATGGACATCTAGGTTGCTTCCATGTCCTAGCTATTGTAAACAGTGCTGCGATGAACATTGGGGTACATGTGTCGCTTTCAGTTCCAGTTTCCTCAGTGTTTATGCTTAGAAGTGTGATTGCTGGGTCATATGGTAGTTGTTTCCAGTTTTTAAGGAATCTCCACACTGTTCTCCATAGTGGCTGTACTAGCTTGCATTCCTACCAACAGTGTAAGAGGGTTCCCTTTTCTCCACACCCCCTCCAGCATTTATTGTCTGTAGACTTTTTAATGGCAGCCATTCTGAATGGCATGAGATGGCACCACATTGTGGTTTTGATTGGCATTTCTCTGATAATGAGTGATGTTGAGCATCTTTTCATGTCTTTGTTAGCCATCTGTATGTCTTCTTTGGAGAAATGTCTGTTTAGTTCTTTGGCCCATTTTTTGATTGGGTCGTTTATTTTTCTGGTATTGAGCTGCATGAGCTGCTTGTATATTTTTGAGATTAATTCTTTGTCAGTTACTTTGTTTGCTATTATTTTCTCCCATTCTGAAGGATGTCTTTTCACCTTGCTTATAGTTTCCTTCATTGTACAAAACCTTTTAAGTTTAATTAGGTTCCACTGTTTATTTTTGTTTTTGTTTCCGTTACTGTGGGAGGTGGGTCATAGAGGATCTTGCTGTGATTTATGTCAGAAAGGGTTTTGTCTATGTTTTCCTCTAGGAGTTTTTTAGTTTCTCGTCTTACATTTAGATCTTTAATCCATTTTGAGTTTATTTTTGTGTATGGTGTTAGAAAGTGTTCGAGTTTCATTCTTTTACAAGTGGTTGACCAGTTTTCCCAGCACCACTTGTTAAAGAGATTGTCTTTTCTCCATTGTATATTTTTGCCTTCTTTGTCAAAGATAAGGTGTCCATAGGTGCATAGATTTATCTATGGGCTTTCTATTTTGTTCCCTTGATCTATATTTCTGTCTTTGTGCCTGTACTATGCTGTCTTGATGACTGTAACTTTGTAGCATAGTCTGAAGTCAGTCAAGTTGATTCCTCCAGTTCCATTCTTCTTTCTCAAGACTGCTTTGGCTGTTCAAAGTTTTTTGTATTTTCATACAAATTATGAAATTATTTGTTTTAGTTCTGTGAAAAATACCATTGGTAGCTTGATAGGGATTGCATTGAATCTATAGATTGCTTTGGGTAGTATACTCATTTTCATGATATTAATTCTTCCAATCCATGAATATGGTATACTTCTCCATCTATTTGTGTCATCTTTGATTACTTTCATCAGTGTTTTATAGTTTTCTATATATAGGTCTTCTATTTATTTAGCTAGATTATTTATTTAATAAAATAAGTATTTTATACTTTTCATCACAATAGTGAATGGGATTGTTTCCTTAATTTCTCTTTCTGATTCCTCACTGTTAGTGTATAAGAATGTAAGGGATTTCTGTGTATTAATTTTGTATCCTGCAACTTTACTATATTCATTGATTAGCTCTAGTAATTTTCTGGGGGTGTCTTTAGGGTTTTCTATGTAAAGGATCATGTCATCTGCAAACAGTGAGAGTTTTACTTCTTCTTTTCCAACCTGGATTCCTTTTCTTTTAAATTTATTTTTAACTAGAGGGTAATTGCTTTACAATATTTTGTTGGCATCTGCCATGAAAGTGAAAATAGCTCAGTTGTGTCTGACTCTTTGTAACCCCATGGACTATAAAGTCCATGGAATTCTCCAGGCCAGAAACCTGGAGGGGTTTCCCTTCTCCAAGGGATCTTCTTGACCCAGGAATTGAACTTGGGTCTCCTGCATTGCAGGCAGATTCTTTACCAACTGAGCTATCAGGGAAGCCTAGGTGCATGCTGTGTGTGCTTAGCTGCTTAGTTGTGTCCGACTCTTGTGACACCATAGACTATAGCCCACCAGGCTCCACTGTCCATGGGATTCTCAAGGCAAGAATACTGGCATGGTTAACCATTCCTTTCTCCAGGCATCTGCCATACAACAACGTGAATCAACCATAAGTACATATATGTCCCCTCCTTCTTGAACTTCCCTCCCACTTCTTGCATTTGATAACTGAGGCCTGACTTCATGGGTGGAGGATGGGGTGGTCAGAGAGAATCCAGTTCATGACCATGCATTTAGATCACATAGCCAGCATATATTTTACTGCTGCTGCTGCTAAGCTGCTTCAGTTGTGTTCAACGCTGTGCGACCTCATAGACGGCAGCCCATCATGCTCCTCTGTCCCTGGGATTCTCCAGGCAAGAACACTGGAGTGGGTTGCTATTCCCTTCTCCAATGCATGAAAGTGAAAAGCGAAAGTGAAGCTGCATAATTGAAAAAGATGCATGTACCTCCAATGTTTGCTGAGCACTATTTGCAATACCTAGGGCATAGAAGCAACATAGATTGTCATTCCATCACTCTAGGTTGTCACAGAGTACCATGTTGAGTTCCCTATGTTATGCAGCAACTTCCTATTAGCTATCTATTTTACTCATAGTAATGCATTTGTTTCAATGTGACTCTCTCAGTTCATCCCACCCTCTCTTTCCCCTTCTGTGTCCAAAGTCTGTTCTCTAAGTCTGCATCTCTATTCCTGCCCTGAAAATAGGTTCACTAGTGTCATTTATCTAGATTCCATATATAGGCATTAATATATGATACTTGTTTTTCTCTTTCTGACTTACTTAACTCTGTATAATAGGCTCCAGGTTCATCCATCTCACTAGAACTGACTCAACTGCATTCCTTTTTATGGTTGAGTAATATTACACTGTATACATGTGCCACAACTTCCTCATCCATTCATCTGTCCATGGATATCCAGGTTGCTTCTATGCCCTAGCTATTGTAAATAATGTTCAGTGAACATTGGGGGTTCAGTTATGGCTTTCTCAGGTTGTATGCTGGCTACATGATCTAAATGCGTGATCATGAATTGGATACTCTCTAACCACCCATCCCCCACCCATGAAGTCAGGCCTGTTATCAAGCATAAGAAGCAGTTATAGTAGTAGGCCTGGGCTGCCTTTGAAGACACAAATAGATCTCATGACCACGTGGTTCAGACTTCCCTCCACACATCTGTCCTTCTTTCAGCTCACACAAGTGACCACATGGAGAGTTCCCTATAACTGACCTTTTAAAAAAACCCAACTTGATCTTATTCATAGATATTCCTTCCAGACTTGCCAGCCTCCACCAGCATGGGTAATGAAATCATCTCAATATGAGAGTAGTGAAGAAGAAATAGAGATCCTTTTGATGAAAGTGAAGGAGAAGAGTGAAAAAGTTGGCTTAAAACTCAACATTCAGAAAACTAAGATCATGGCATCTGGTCCCATCACTTCATGGCAAATAGATGGGGAAACAGTGGAAACAGTGGCAGACTTTATTTTTTGGGGCTCCAAAATCACTGCAGATGATGAGTGCAGCCATGAAATTAAAAGATGCTTACTCCTTGGAAGAAAAGTTATGACCAACCAACACAGCATATTAAAAAGCAGAGACATTACTTTGCCAACAAAGTCTGTCTAGTCAAAGCTATGGTTTTTCCAGTAGTCATGTATGGGTGTGAAAGTTGGACTATAAAGAAAGCTGAGGGCTGAAGAATTGAACTGTCATGTTGGAGAAGATTCTTGAGAGTCCCTTGGACAGCAAAGAGATCCAACCAGTCCATCCTAAAGGAGATCAGTCCTGAGTGTTCATTGGAAGGACTGATGTTGAAGCCGAAAAACTGCAATACCTTGGCCACCTCATGCAAAGAGCTGACTCATTTGAAAAGACCCTGATGCTGGGAAAGATTGAGGGCAGGAGGAGAAGGGGACGACAGAGGATGAAATTGTTGGATGGGATCACTGACTCAATGGACGTGAGTCTGGGTATACTCTGGGAGTTGGTGATGGACAGAGAGGCCTGGAGTGCTGTAGATCATGGGATCGCAAAGAGTCAGATACAACTGAGCAACTGAACTGAATTGAACTGAGTAAGGGAAACCCTTCCTGTGAGCAGGATTTTGAACAGTGTATTTCTTTGTCCACTTTCCTAGAAGGTGAGGTATGTGAAGTAGTAAGGATTTACTCTGATTGCTGGATGGCGGTTCTGGACACATAATCAGGGGATTGGAAAGAACAAGATTGGAAGATCTGACCAAAGAAGTCTGGAGAAGGAACAGTCTTCTTAGAATGTACCCAAAGTATGAGAATTTTTGTATCTCATTTGGATGATGGTGAAGAACTTGTCTGGAAGTTCTCTGGGTCTCCCAAGGTATAGAATGAAGTTAAGGTCATAGGAGACCCTCAACCTCAGAGGAGAGCATGGAGGTAGAGTCTATAATCATGAAAGCATTGTGGATATATAGAGCTGCCCAAAGTTTGGGGAAGGAGGAAAAGAAAGTTTGCACTGGTGGAGCACAGAATAATACAGAGTAGGAGGCTCTAGGCTTAACAAGGGATTTACATTCTGGGTTTGGACCAAGGTTAATAGAGAGGTAAGACATGGTAGGTTTATTTGTCTGAGGGAATCCTAAGTCAAATGAGAGTTAAATCCAACTAGTTGCTAAGTACAACTAGGACTCCAGCTGGAGAAGGAACCCTGACCTCTATAGAAGGATCCAGACATGTTCAGGAATAGTGGTTCAGAGTTCTAGGGAGTGATTCCAATCTGGGGATTGATACCACCCGTTAGCAACTTTGTTCTTCTTTCTTATTAACATAACCCAGCTTTTGTTCTGGATGGCAAGTGCCCCTCCCCAAATCACTTGATTTCTCAGGCTTCCTAGAGATAGGAATAGCTATGTGACAGACCAGCAAGTCCATAAGTAAGGCTTTTTGGAGAGCTATTATTTTCCTGGTGAAAAGAAACACTTCACAGGCATGCTCTGCTTGTCCATTGGCTGGCCCCCTTTCTCTTGCTGAACCCAATTGTGATGCCATCTTGTTACCAGAGGATCAATGCTTCATGAAAAGGATGGTCGAGAAAAAAGTTAGGGGCATCTTAGGTCTTTGATGATCTCTGCAATCTACTATAGCAGCTCTGGACTTCTTGGTCAGTGAAGGAAATTAACCCCTTACTTGTTTAAGGCACATGGTTGTCATCACTAGTGATATCACACTCATCACCATGTTTATTGCCTTCTTGTGATGTCTGTGCATCTTTCCTCTTTTGATATTAGCTTAATGTTTGTTATGAATCAGATTTAACTTAGATACAATAGTTTAGGAGTGGTTGTAGCCTGAAAGAGTAGACAGAAGTTTGATTACCCATGTAGCTGAATGCCTTCTTAGCTGAAAAATCTCTGTAGGTGAAGATGGATGCCTGGATAGAGGCTTGAGGGATTGGAAACTGTTCTCCAAATGTTGAAATAATTTTCTTTCTCAGTGTCTCATTGTTGGAGTTGGGACACGATGAGAAGGTGATATTGAGGTTGAAAGGAAAGGACACCAATTCGGTCATTTGGTGAGGTATGGGCTTATTCAATCAGTTCAACAAATAATGAAATGGTAGCAAGGCCTCTTGGTAGCCAGCAGCACCAAATCAACCATATCGCCACACTCCTATATATTGTGGATTCTGTCTACATCCGAGTCCTGATCTTGGAAGACTTAAAGCATGGGAGGCAGAGCAGAGACTGGAAGAACTCCACGTGACCAGGCTCACCAGCCAGCAAAATCACCTTACCTTTTCAAGCGTAGAGTGGATAAGGGAAGCCTGTATTGTGCTCTGAAGCAGAGGCATTGACTCCAACTGCGTTCACACTTAGACCTTCCAAACCTGCCAAGTTCTTTCTTATGACTTGCCCAAGAGTTTAGAGCCCTAGGCCCCCTCAGGCTCATAGCTTATTCCATCCATCATGTTTATGAAAATGTATGTAAATCGCCAAATATGCAGAGCCTGGCCCATAGTAAATGTTCAGTATGGTAAGAGGGCATCATTTTTTTTTTCTGTGAATAGTATTAGTAAATATGGGAAGCAGTCTGTGTCATAGAAAGATTATGATGCAGGGACCTGGGGTGTGATCCCAGTTCTGCTGTTAGTAGCTAAACAACCTGGAGAACCCAGCTTCTCTAAGGACCTTGCTCTCTTCACCTGTGAGTGTTCAATAATCCGTGTGCAGCACACAATTCTTTGAGTCATTAATACATAGAATACAATGTAAAATGTATCCCCCGGAGCTTGGCAGTGTGAAGGGCCTGCAGTTGTTAGCCTCTCTCCATGCTAGAGCCCAGGAAGAATTGTGACTTTGCTTGGCTTGCAGTCAACACTATCTGATTGCCCTCCCTGAAATCATGGTGTAATCTATCAGTCAATGAGATGTGCTTGAAATCAGGGAATTAGTCAACCTTGCTGTAAGGAGCTTCAGGCTGGTGAGCCTGTATTATCTGTCAGGTGGAAGGAGAGAGTATAAATCTAAGAAGGAACCAGAATGCCTACACGTGTTCTGAAGTTCTGATCTCTACAGGAGACCACTGTGTTCTTGGACGTTGAGCTTTCAAGACTCCTGAGGTAATCTGACAGGCTACAGGAACATCACTGGAAACAGGGTGAAAATAGGAGGCCAGTTGATGCTGAGAGAAACTTGAGGCTCCTGTACACATACAGGTGAATTAACTACTGGGATGGTCATCATCACTAGTGACATTACTCCTCTCCCCCTCCTCACCACCATGTTTATTGCCTTCTTGTGATGTCTACACGTCATTGCTCTTTTGATATTAGCTTGATATTTGTCATGAATCAGATTTCACTTAGACACAATCATTTAGGAGTGGTTGCAGCCTGAAAGAGTAGAGAGCAGTTTGATTTCCCAGTGTTATTTAGAAAATATACAATCCAGATAGCTCTGTATAAAGTTAATAGTCCACTTTTAGTCAAGTAACAAAAGATGACATTTTGATTGGAAGAAGTTTCCAAAAGAAAATACCTAGAAAGTATGCCCTTTATGAAGGTCCCATTCTATGCTGTACTCTGCTGTTATTGTATTCTGTTTATTCCAGAGTGACAAGGCTAGGTTCTTATTGCTGTTCAGTTGCTAAGTCGTGTCCAACTCCTTGCGATTCATAGACCGAAGCATGCCAGGCTTCTCTGCTCTCCACTATCTCCAGGAGTTTGCTAAAATTCATGTCCATTGACTTGGACATGAATCTAACTATCTAACTTATCTAATTATCTCATCCCCTGCTGCCCCCTTCTCCTTTTGCTAGACTACATTTTAAAATAAGCACAGGCTTCCCATGTGGCTTGGTGGTGAAGAATCTGCCCTCCAATGCAGGAGACATAGGAAACATGGGTTTGATCCCGAGATTGGGAAGATCCTTTGGAGGAGGATATGGCAACCCACTCTAGTATTCTTGCCTGGATAATCCCATGGACAGAGGAGCCTGGTGGGCTACAGTCCCTGGGGTCACAAAGAGTAGGACATGACCGAGCACGCACACACATGACATTTTAAAGCAAATAATGTGGGTACATACAAAGTAGATGTATGTTGCTGCTACAAACTGTTACATCCATTGTCTCTCCACTTGCCCCTTATGTCCCATTAAAACATCCTTCACGCACTTCCCCTCAACTGTCAGATGCATTAATAAAATAAAACGCAGTAATCAAATAATATAATCCCTACTCTGCTGCTATTATATTCTTAGCAGATGTTTGAGTGGATGTTTCTGGTTGTGCAAGATCCCAGTGATTTGTTGCAGGGAGACTTTAAAATAGAGTTATATAAAATTATATTTTGATAAGTGTTTAACAACTGATTATCTAGGGGAAAAAAAGCAACCAAACCCTAATTTTAGTATTTGCCAATATCTCTGGTGTAAATACTCCCACTGTGGCCAATTTCAGGCTACCAAAGTGCTTCCCCTGGATGCAGAGTTGGGAAGAGAAGCATATAAACAACTCCCACAGGCAAGTATGAGCCGCTGTCACACCACCAAACAAATTTCAAAGCTCACTGTTTAATGCAGGAGAATTTCAGACAGCTGCCAACAATTTGGCAAAATCTAAAATCCAAGAGGATTTAGTTCAAAGGGTAATGTGTTCAGAAAGCAAAGCCAGACCCAAAGGGTTCAGTTCTACCAACTCATGGATAAGATTAACTTGAGCTTTTGAAGAAACAGAGGATGGAGCAGAAATCATAATCCTTTAGCAAAGTATCTGAAAATCATAATAAACATCAAATTATTACTTGAAAAACTTCAGCCATATTTGGTTATTGACTTTACTCTTATTTACTTCAGTATCTTAGTTAATTTTATTTAATTCATTTAAAAAACTTAGCTTCATCTTAAGCAACCATATTCATTAAAGCATGGAGATGGTGAGGTAATTATGCTTTTAAATATACATTTAAACAAATATATAACGTCTAAATTAAACATTCATTGTAGAGGGAGGGATAAATTAGGAAGTTGGGCTTAACATATACAGACTACTATTTATAATAGAGATAACCAACAAGGACCTACTGTATAGCACAGGGAAATATAGTAAGAATTTTGTAATAACTTCTAAGGGAAAAGAATCTGAAAAAGACTATATACACGAGTGTGTATAACTGAATCACTGTGCTATGCATCTGAAACTGGCACAATCTTGTAAATCGACTATATTTCAAAGAAAAAGAATTTATCAGATAGGGCCTAAAATCACTTTGTATACTGTCTGTGGTATCTGAACAGGTACTAGGGCCGTATTTTGTGAGACAATGCACCAAATAAATGATGTCTGTTATTAATATTTACCTTTGGAGTCTGAGTATTGAAAGGCTCTGTCTAATAATGCAGGTGGTAAATTCTCAGTCCTATATTTAGAAAAATGATCAGAAAACCTGGCTCCAAGTATCCTGAAAAACCTTTAGGAAAAATATATGTGACCTTTCTTTAAAAGGTCACTGCTGCTAAGCGCATCTTTCTTCTGGGATGCTGACTACATTTCTTAGGTCTTATTAAAGCACCTGCCTTGGTGAGGTTGAGGTGGAGGTGGAGGAATGCTTTCTGTTTGTCTGATACACTGATACAACAGAAGCCCAGAGAGGACCACAGGACTGTATACAGAAGTGTTCCTGAATTTCCTTCCCTGCTCTTGAACATCTGTGGAGGTTTGTGCTGTAGGCAACACTCAGTAAATTGGAAAATGAAGAACTCCATGTGTCCACCTTGGGCCGTCACCTCCTCGCTAGGTAATCACTGGGCAATCGTCCAAACTTAGGTTCCCTGTTGGTCAAACCAGTTAGAGCAGGAGCCTGTTTCCAACTGTGGGGAAGATCAGATTTCAGAAATGGAAGATATTTTGCCCCATCCTCCCTCCTGAGTTGATCAGTGGTAATTATTAATGGCATCAACAACTGTGGGTGATTTTCCTTGAATTTGTTGATTTCTAACCGTGATAGATAGAGCTCCTCCACTGTAAATCTGGAAGAGAGGTACTATGCTCTAGAATTTAAAAATTCCCCCCTGCCCCATTTTAAGAGAGACTATTGCATTCAAACAAACAAACAAACAAAAAAAAACAAATCAAAATCCAGTTTCTTCAGGTGGTTAATTGAATCAAAAGAAGAGTTGCTCATAATCACCAGCTGTCTCCTGATTGCAGAGTTATCTGTATTCATCTATGTCTAGTGAATTCATAATTTATGAGGCCCTACACAGCCACTTGCCTTAATAGCTTTCATTTGAAAAAGCTGATGTCTTCCAGCCAAAGGATGCTTAACACAATGTTTACTAATGTTGCTATTCCTTGATCAACTGTTCCTGAAGTAAGTGCCTGTAGAGAAGGAAGTCATTTCTGATTCATCTCTGTGTCTCTTTTGGGTCAGTCATCTCCAGCTCTTTCCCCCAACCACAGAAGCATAAGTCTGGAAGGTATAGGAAACCCTCCAGTTGTTGAATTTGACTTCAATGAAGACGCCAAAACAGTTCAGTGCATCTTCAGCCCTCCAAATATTAGCTGGCGAGTGACTGGTCCTCTAACATGTCACATTTTCATGTTCAATAATTAAAATTTCTTTTTTGGCAAGAGATTACTAGAACTTCCAGTTTCTCAAGAGATCTGGAAAAGGGCCCAGCAGGAAGTGGACTTTTGCCTCTGGCAGGATTTGACCACAAGTTTAGAGCAGGTTACAGTCATGCTTTCTGTAAAGAAGGCTGTTTCTGGATCCAAGAGAAAGCCTGTGTCAGCAAATCTGAGCAAAAACGGCCCATATGGATGCCACAAAAATGCCAAATGCACTGCAGAGAAGACTCTCAGGCAAAATGGATTTAACTCGTGGGCAACTATGATCTAAGAAAATATTTAAAGTCTCAAAGATTCAGACTTAAAATTCTCCTGAGTAGGAGGGAAAACTACAGTCTGTATGATGCACGGGGTTGGCAGTGACCTGGTTAGACCTGATGTTACCACCTACCTTTGTGATGTTAGGCAAGGCACTTAACTTTTTCTGAGTCTCTGTTTTCTTTTTTTTATCTCCAAATATATTTATTTTTATTATTTTTTTTTACTTTTTTTTTTTTTATTATTGTTTTTGCCATACATTGTCATGATATCACCATGGGTTTACATATGCTTCCCCTCCGGATCCCCCCTCCCTCCTCCCTCCCCTCCGGGAAATCTCCCTGCACCAGTCCCGAGCATCAATCCTGGGCTGGCGATTGATTAGACACATGACAATTAACATGCTTCAATGCCCTTCTCCCAT
>ML661897.1:19413097-19592416 GCA_007570785.1 Antilocapra americana
TCCTATCTCTTCGTCTTTTGTTTGGTCTAGGGGGTATTTATCCTGTTCCTTTACTTGCTGGGTATTTCTCTGCCTTTTCATCTTGTTTATCTTGCTGTGTTGTCCCTTTATTGTGGGGATTCCTCTCTATGGGAGGGGTTGGATGCGTGGTTTGTCGAAGTTTCCTGGATGGAAAGGCTTGTGTGGTTTTCTGGTGGGTGAGTCTAGGTTTCCTCACTGTTACTCAGGGCTTCCCTGCCGGGGTCCAGGGATCTTGAGGGATGAGTGGCATCGGCGGAAGAACTGAGCTGAGTCGATGTGTGGTGATGGAGCAGTCTCTGAGTCTCTGTTTTCTAAGCAGAAAATGAGTTGGACAAAATACTTTCTGAAATATCACTCAATTATGCATCTTTACTTCTGGAATCTCTCTTACTGCTCTGAACAATTAAGTAACATTTCCAACAGAGATTGTAGTGTCTAGAAGTTAAGGATATTGAGATTAAGAGATCCTAGAGTCTCAAATTTCCTCCCCAAGACATTTCAGTACTGCCTTTTAATTTTTTCTTCTGGGCTTAGTATTCACTGCCCAAGAATGCCATGGATCATATCTGAACTCCTTTCTGCTCAGTCTCACCAATGAAAAATGGAAGATGCACCTTGGCATAAAAAGAATGTAATAAGCTTTGGAGCCAGAGACTTAGGTTCAAATTCCAACTCAATTGCATACTCTGATGTTAGGTAATATTCAAGGTACCTTGCCATGTAACATGGACATTAAAATGTCATGCCATGGGAACTGTTGAGAGGATTAAATGCCCTTCATATCTCAAAGGTATTTAATGGCTCACCCATTTAAAATTCAGTTTCCTACTTCATTCTTGGAGATTTCCACAATCAAATGAAAGATCTGTCTTTCACATTAGAAGTTCAGTTCCTCTACCTCTTCACATTCATTGTTTTGTTTAATCCCAACTAAGCTATTGACTACTATGGTCAAAACATGAACTTTACATCATCCTTAGGAACAGGATCACTGCAAATCTTCAGTATCCCATTCTCTGACCACCACCTTCTACCTCCCTTACTGGAGAATATCCGCTCCAACAATTCTTCATCCTCAGCAAAAACTCTAATCCTTTGGTCCTATTAGATTTTCACTATCAGGAATTTATCATATTCCCAGGCTAGAGTGCATGGTCCATTCTCTTCTTGAACATGCCATGGACTTTTGTAGACCCTCTCCCCATTAGCTCACTTGTTTAGCAAACCTGAAATCTTGATTAAACCCAACTCTCCACCTCTTCTGTAGCTTCACTGCATCAGCTAGTTATTGCTGGAAAATAAACACACAACTGTGGACTGATTCTTGCTTTAGTTTCATGATGACAAATCTTTATTATACATTCAATGTCAACCTTGTGAAGCTTTCCTAATGGCTTTGTTTTCCCATTTAATTCCACTGCTTCATACCTTCTTCACCTGTCTTTTACAAATCTTTTACATTCCTCCCTGTCTGCCTCATATTGAGTTGAGGAAAAGGAACCCCTTAAGCACACACTCCCTTATCTGTCTACGAATTCCTGTTAATTACTACGAAGGAGGGTCAACACCTTCACTTTGCTCTTGGGTTTCATCTCCTCTTATCTGCTCAAAGGTTTTATTTTTGCAGTTGCTGAGCCTCCCCCTCCCCAAGTCCTCTCCTCCCCACCTTGTAACCTGCTTTGTGAGAAATTTTGAGCTGACCCTAAAGTATAACAACAAACAAGACACCACCTCTTCCCCAAGGCTCTCCTAGAAAAGTGCCTGGACCGCTAGCTGGAAGACTATGGGATTGGTGCCTTCCTTAGGGAATGTACAAAGATCTGTGTGGACATAGGTAGTTCCAGGGTACTTTGGGGTTAGGGAGTGGGGCTCAGGGAAATAATTCCAGTATTCACTGAAGATTTAGTAGTAAGGCCATAAATCATCTTTGTCTGTTGGGGCCTATTAACTTTCCCATTGTTAGTAATGATAATCTTATTCTTATTCAGACTCTGGACTCCTTTTTACTTTTTATAAAGTGAAATCCTTCTCATTTATGTATGATCAGTCACCTAAATTGGTGGGGAATCATTAATAAACCAATGTCTGTGGTGTGAATCCCAGGATTTTTCCCCCCATTTTTTAACTTGGTTTACTCACATTGTATGATCAGAAACTGTAACATTTCTATGAAGTCTAATTTATCTATTGCTTTATAATTTTGTGTTTCATTGTCTTAACATAAGAAGACCTTTCTTCTCCAAATCAAAATTTCCCACTCATTCATTAATGGAATGCCTACACTGACAGAATTTTTGTTGGTCCAAGCCTATATATAAGGCAGTCTCCTTTGGACCATTTGTTGTTTTAGTTGGGAAAGGGAGACAATAATATTTGAATGATAATTCAGGATTGTCATAAAGGCTTTGTAGGACACAAATAGAATGATACCTCTTGGGGAATGGGCCACTTGAGATGGAATGCTAAGATATCTGAGACCTAAAGGACAATGAGGAACCAACCAGCCTTGTCCCCTGAGGGAGAAATGTACTTAGGCAGAGGGAATAGCAAGGACAACAGTTACAAAGAGAAGAAAAGCATGGTATCTAGAAACAATAAGAACAGATTGTTGCAGATGAAGTTGTGTGAGCCAAAGGCAAGAGTGCTGAGATGAGGTTGGGGCTTAGGCAAGGCCTTGATGGATTGAATTCTAAGGCCAGTGGGAAACTGCTGAAGGATTTTAAGCAGATGGCAGCACAAGAGTGCACTTGGACCCCAGCAGCTAAGAAGGTATCAGCTCTGTCTAGGTAGGAATTCACTTGATGAGAACTACCTAAAAGGATCAGGGAAATTTTCAAAAAAAATTTTTTTTTTAATTGAATGCCTTCTATGCCAAAAAAATTTTTTTGTCTGGGGACCCAGAGCCAAATCTTTTATTTCTGTACCTACTTTTTAGATCAGGGTAATTACATGAAAATAGATTATATTACTCCTCTGCTTTCAACAGAGGGATATATTTAAGATAAGACACTGGAGGTTCTGCTTTAAGGAATGGTCTATTTTAAAAGTAAACTGCAGTAATTTGGATGGTTCATGAACTCAGAAGCAGGATTCTTTCAACAGATAAGTGTAATGAATACAATGAATAAGATGCTATGCTCTAAACATAGTTTTATAAGAAGCCATCTTTGTCCTCTGGAGTCTAAAATCTATCAGTGAAGATAAGACAAGAGCATAGGCAGGTATATGCTTAGTCACTGAGTTGTGTCTGACTGTTTGTGATCCCCTCTGTCCATGGGGATTCTCCAGGCAAGAATAAGACAAGAACATAAATGCCTATGCTATGTGATAAGGCTCTGAAAAGAGAAAGTCTTCTTTAGTTCAGGGAGAGCTGGGAAGACTAGGGAAGACTTCCAGAAGCAGACAGTGTTTAGGCAGGTTCTCAGGAAGCTCCACAATAGATACAACCAAGTGGGGAGCATTTCCTGCCATAGGAAATGATGTTATGCAGATAAGAAATGCTAGTCTATGTGGGTATGTCAACAGAACATCTGGATGAAGGTTGAGGTGGATCCAAGGGATTAGTGAGATGCATGGCTTCATGGTGGCTGGTTGAAGACAGTCCAATTGGCAACATTGTGGACTCAGGTTGGGGTATATCCAAAAGGGAAGGTGTATCTGAAACTGAATACTAACTCCTCGGTTTTCCTGGGCCCTGTTTGTCCTCTGCCCAGAAATCTTCGGTCTGTTGCTTTTACCATACACTTACATTTTTTCCAGAAGGGATATGTGGTGCTTTGATCCCCACAGATTCAGATCTGGTTCTCTTTTTCAGAGGAATACCCTCAGGCTACTGCAGCCACCTCAAGGTCAAGATCAAAGAGTTAGATGTTCATGTCCCTCTCTGGCTCCTCATGAGGATAGATTGTAAAAGCTCCCTGGCCTCCAGAGTTCCCTGCAGGGTGACGCTGAATCTACTCCACCCATCTTGGAGTGCCTGCCCTTCATTTATTCCTCTTCCTTCTGCTTTCCCCACTTAGCCAGGTTCCTTGGAGAGACTTCCTTAATAAATCATTTGGAAATGAATTCTTGTCTCTGGGTCCATTTCTGGGGTACCAGCCCTGAGACGCTGGCCAAAGTCTACTTTCATTTCCCCAGCTTGTGAAGGACTGATCCAGTGTGGGAAGGCATTATGAGTGACCTTGAGAAAAAGGTTTAGTGGAACAATGAGTCTAACAAGCAAAGGAGTGAGTGCTGAGGACAGTTTGTCCTTTTTGGGTATCCTACAGGTGGCGCTAGTTGTAAAGAACACACCTGCCAATGCAGGAGACACAGGAGACATAGGTTCGATCCCTGGGTTGGGAAGCTCTCTTGGAGAAGAAAATGGCAACCCACTCCAGTATTCCTGCCTGGAGAATCCCGTGGACAGAGGAGCCTGGTGGGCTACAGTCCGTGGGTTTACACAGAGTCTGACACAACTGAAGCTGTTTAGCATGCACACACACTTCTTGAAAGTCTTGTGATATTTGGGTTCTTTCTGGCCTTTTGCATCTTGCTTCACCAAAATCATAGCAGAACTCAGAAAACTGAAACTCCTAACCTCTTTTTCACCTGGGATGCAAGAGTGTGACTGACCCATGCAGCATTGATGAGACATGCCCATATTAAATATCTGCTCAGAAACAACTTGGAAGGTGATCACAGTGATAGGGTTGGCAAGGAGAATAACTTTTTTGTCTTGAGATAAAAAAAAAAGAGGGAATAAGGTTGTTAAGATCAAGAAAGGGGATAGATCAAGAATTTCTCTTTCTCAGCAATGTAAAAGTCAAGCAAGAGCATCTACAAAGATGGAGCAGGGCTAGACTGAGTGGATCTATGTTTTTTTGTTTTTTTTTTTTTAGTGAGTCTATTTTCTAAGCTAACATTTACTGAGGGTTGATTTTGTGCCTGGCATTGTGTTAGCTTTTTCCATATATAATCTCATTCAATTATTCTATCAGCATAACAAGACAGGAGCCATTTGATTCTTAATTTTGTAGATAACAGAGCAGAAGCTGATAGCAATTAAGGAACTCATCAGATAAACTGGTTGTTTTGGACATGGAGGCTAAACTCCACCACTTGCTACACCCTTTCAGTGATTTACTAAGGACATCTACTATGAGAAATTTACATAGTAAATTTCATAGTGTGAGTCTATGTGAGATGAGCCAAAAGAAGAAGGAAAAGATTTCTTCAGGAAAATATAGGACATTAGATATTCACAATTTCAATGGTGAATTGCACTGAAATAAAATAGCCATAAAAATAGAGTATATCCTAGCTGTTTAAGGAAATTCTTGGGCATTATGTTTCATCTTTCCTGATGGAGTTGCATTAGTGATCAAAAAAGCAAGCCACCAATCCTTTTTCCTTGTCTTTTTCTCCCCTGTTGCACAAAATCTGTGGTCTCTTCATGTGTGCTCAGTAATAAGAGAAGCCAAGGCCTCCTGTGGGTCCTAGGAAATGAATTATCTTATCTAGAAATAGACAAGAGCCCATTGTCTCAAGCAGAAGTAAATCCTATATACTAATCTGGCAGAAAGTGATCTAGCCCTTTAAAAGATTTATTAGTTCCTGATCTTCTCTCTATACATGACTATTTTTCATCTCATCCCGTGATGGATAAATCGAATTAAGCAAGAACTAAAATAACTTCTTTTTTAGGATATGTAAATCTCTGCGATCTAGACCTTCAGGTTTTGGAGGCCTCAAGGTATTTGGAGACTCAAAGCATTAAGTGAGAAGAAAGAGAAAAGTAACAGTTATTATAGAAATAGATGAGTTCCTAACAGTGTGTGTTGTAAATGCTTAATAACCAGCTTTCAAAAACTATGTAATATTGTCAGGGCTTGGGGAAGGCACTTATGGGGATAATTGCTAAAGGGTTTGGGTTTTGGAGGGAGGATAATGAAAATGTCCTGAAATTTGTGGAGATAGTTGCACTATGTAGTGAATTCACTGCGTGTGTTTGTGTGTGCTCAGTTGTGTCCAACTCTTTGCGACTCCATGGACTGTAGTCTTTCAGGCTCCTCTTTTCATGGAATTTTCCACACAAAAATACTGGAGCAGGTTGCCATTTCCTGCTCCAGGGGGTCTGCCTGATCTAGCGATCGAACTCGGGTCTCCTGCATTGGCAAGCAGTTTCTTTACCACTAGCAGCACCTGGGAAGTGAATTCACTAGACATCAAAAACCACATAATCTGATTTTTAAATGATTAGAAGATTTGAGTAGACATTTTCCCAAAGAAGATACACAGGTACATACAGATGGCCACCAGGTACATGAATAAATGATCAATATCACTAATCATTAAGGAAATACTAATCAAGACCACAATGAGATATCACCTCACATCTGTTAGAAAGCCTGTTATCAAAAAAAATCAAGAAATAACAAGTGTTGGTGAGGATGTGGAGAAAAGGGAACACTTGTACACTATTGGTGGGAACAAAAATTGGTACAGCCACTATGGAAAACAGTATGAAGTTTCAAAAAATTAAAAATTTTAAGTACCATATGATCCAGGGTATTTATTTGAAGAAAATAAAAACACTAACTTGAAAAGATAAGATATAAGCACCCCCATCATTGCAGCATTATTTACACAAGCCAAGATACTGAAGCAGCAGAAGTATCCATTGATAGATGAATGGATAAAGAATATGTGATATAGGTATACACAATGGAATACAACTCATTCATAAAAAAGAATGAAATCTTGCCATTTGTGATGACAATGATGACTTTGAAGGCATTACACTAAGTGAAATAAATCATACTGCTGCTGCTGCTGCTAAGTCGCTTCAGTACTGTCCAACTCTGTGTGACCCCATAGACGGCAGCCCACCAGGCTCCCCTGTCCCTGGGATTCTCCAGGCAAGAATACTGGAGTGGGTTGCCATTTCTTTCTCCAATGCATGAAAGTGAAGTCACTCAGTGGTGTCCGACTCTTAGCGACCCTGTGGATTGCAGCCTACTAAGCTCCTCTGTCCATGGGAATTTCCAGGCAAGAGTACTGGAATGGATTGCTATTGCCTTCTTTGAATAAATCATACAGAGAAAGACAAATACCATATGATCTTGCTCATACGTGGAATCTTAAAATGACAAAACCACCATAGCTCATAAATACAAAGAATAGATTGCTGATTGCCAGAGGTGGGGATTAGGGGTGGACAAAAATGTGTGAAGGAGGTTGTAAGGTACAAACTTCTGGCTATAAAATGAACAAGTCATGGGGATGTAATCTACAGCAGGGTGACTAGAGTTAATAACACTTCATTGCATATTTAAAAGTTGCTATGAGAGTAGATTTTAGAAGTTCTCATTATAAGAAAAATGTTTTGTAACTATATATAGTGATAGACGTTAACTAGACAATAAACTAAATCTAGATAATAACTCTAACAGCAGAAAATGAAGAGGAATTAAGGAGCCTCTTGATGAGGGTGAAGGAGGAGAGGGAAAACAATAAAAAACTAAGATCATGGCATCCAATCCCATCAGTTCAGTTCAGTTCAGTTCAGTCGCTCAGTCGTGTCTGACTCTTTGCGACCCCATGAACTGCAGCACACCAGGCCTCCCTGTCCATCACCAACTCCTGGAGTGCACCCAAACCCATGTCCATCGGTCCAATCACTTCATGGCAAATAGAAGGGGAAAAAGTGGAAACACTGACAGATTTTATTTTTTGGGGCTCCAAAATCAATGTGGACCACGACTGCAGCCATGAAAGTATAAGACACTTGCTCCTTACAAGGTAAGCTATGACAAACCTAAAGAGCATATTAAAAAGCAGAGACATTCCTTTGTTGGCAAAAGTCATCTAGTCAAAGCTATGGTTTTTCCAACAGTCATGTACAGTTGTGAGAGTTGGACCATAAAGAAAGCTAAATGCTGAAGAACTGATGCTTTCAAATTGTGGTACTGGAGAGGAGTCTTGAGAGTCCCTTGAACTGCAAGGAGATCAAACTAGTCAATTCTAAAGGAAATCAGTCCTGAATATTCATTGGAAGGACTGATGCTGAAGCTGAAGCTCCAATACTTTAGCCACCTGATGAGAAGGGCATACTCATTGGAAAAGACCCTGATGCTGGGAAAGATTGTGGACAGGAGGAGGTGGCGACAGAGTATGATAGACTTGAATGGCGTCACCACCTCAATAGACATGAATCTGAGTAACCTCCAGGAGATAGTGAAGGACAGGGAAACCTGGCATGCTGTAGTCCATGGAGTTGCAAAGAGTCAAACACAGCTTGGCAACTGAACAACTACAACAGACAATAATTAGACAGTAAGATCATTTTGCAGTACACACAAATGTCAAATCATAGTTTTTGTACAGCAAAAGCTAATATAATGTTATATATCAACTATATTTCAATGAAAAATAAATGCTATGCAAATGCATTATTTAAGTAATCTTGCTTTTCCTATTTTCCATGGGAAAGCTGACCTATGGTAGAAAACTGCTTAGCATTTGATTAGACATTCTCATCAACTTTAGGTTGTGTTCAGAAGGATGGGGGTGGGAACCAGGGTGGGGAGAGAATGATCAACCTCCAAAGATTTATTAGGATATTCTTTCTTACAGTAAAGTAAAAGCTTTCCTTCTTTCTAGAACTTGTGCTAATTTTGATTTTTGGGCTTACCTCTCCATACTTTCTCAATATTTTCTAAATGACAACACTTTATTCTATTACATATTGTCTTGTTAGATTTCCCTATCTTTCTATAGCATCCTATAGTATCCTAAGTATTCTGAAAAAGAAAAAAAACAAAACTAGAATGCAAACATAATTACTTGTTTACGTTAAAAAAAAAAAAGAAAATATAAAGAATTACACCAACATCCTTAAGATGCTCTCTCTAGATGGTGGCATTTTGGGTGTACAATTTTCTGTATTATGTAGATGAACTACAAAAAGCAGGCATTTTTGTATAATCAGGAAAAACTGAAAATCAGCATATAAGAATTTTGAATAGTCCATATATTGACATTTATATGTAAAAAAATATGAACAACAAAAATACCAGATTGCCACTGTTGTATCTGGATGTCAGCTACATTGAAGACATTTTTCCCCTTCTGTTTTTTTTCCCCAAGTTTTCTATGATGAGCATGTTGAAACCTTAAATATATATATTTTTAAAAGAATGCATTGCCTGTAAATAAAATAGTTGCTGTGAATGTGTTTTGTTTCAAATAATTATTCATAAGTTATTTCTTTCCTTTCAACTTAAAAAATTAAATTAATTTATTTATAATGCTGGGTCTTTGTTGTTGCTTGCACTTTTCTCTAGTTGTGGTGAGCAGGGGCTACTCTCTAGTTGCAGCATGAGGGCTTCTCATTTTGGTAACTTCTTTTGTTGCTGAGCACAGGCTCTAGGGTGTGTGGGCTTTAGTTGTTGCGTTAGGACTCTGTAACTGTGGTTTCTGAGCTTTAGAGCAGAGGCTCAGTAGCTGTGGCACACTGGCTTAGTTATTCCATGGCATGTGGGATCTTCCCAGGCCAGAGATCAAACCAGTGGCCCTTGCATTGGCAGGCAGATTCTTTACTATTGAACCACCAGGGAAGCCTCTACAATTTTTTAAACTTAAGATGAAACTATAGGTGATCATGTGTGTACACATGTGAGTAAGTAAAATTTAAAGTAAAGTTGTAAACTTTTTTTTTTTTACATGTTATAAGACTCACCAAAGAAATCAGCCATTCCCCAGTGTCGCTGTTTCACTGCTCAGCAGCTGCTGGCTTCCAAAACCTAAAAGGGGGACACTGGGTTTTCAATAACCATGAGTCAGGTACAGGCTTCAGAAGAGAATTCTGACCTTCCACTTTATAGGGGAAAATGCCTTTTAAGACATGGTCTCTGGGCTGATCAGATCATTAATTTTAGTTAAGCATGGTCAATGCAAAGGAAGCAAGTGGTGACTTGTGTTTTAATTTTAGTGTATTAACATTTCTTTAAATTTTCTTTTGGGGAATGGTGGTTTTTATGGAGTTAATGAAAAGGAATTCTGATCTTCACTTATAATTAATTTCTTTCTATTCTCATTTGCATTTTATTTGTGAAAGTCCTTGCTAAGCTACATTTGAATGAAGCAAGAAGTACAGTGGACAGGTGTGCTCTCTCCTTATTTGAAAATCTCCTTGTGAAAGAGAGAATGGGGAAACTTGGAATTAATGTTTTCGCACATTTGCATCCTGTATCCCAAAGAACTTTTCTGGCTAAAAGCTATTTTGTGTAAATTTTGATGGCTGAGCACTTAGAAGCACAGAGACACCTGAAACTTGCATGTGGCATAACCTGATGGCTCCTTGCAATATTTTACTACCTTTGTTCAATTTCTTTGTGAAAATCCCAGAAATTGGAATCTTTTCATAAATCAAGCTCTCCTTTTAAGAACCTGTGGGCCACATTTCCAAAGCTGCACTAAAGTCACCTTTTGAGATCTGAAGCTATTCTCTGTATCTTTCATATACTGCAGCTACAATCCCAGGACGGGGGAATTCTTTTCCTTCAGCTAAAGAGACGCCATTACCTAAGCTTCCCTCAGGTTCTTGTGACAGGAAATGGCAGGACTTCTATGATAATGTGTTCAGTGTTGCTGAAGCACTGCCTCTGGCTCTTTTAGTCACTGGAGCTCTGTGTTTGTTCAGCTGGAGAGGTCAAATGATTTGTTCTTCCAGGAGTTAATCATTTATGACAAACGTGCTTGGTTGACACGTGAGTGCTGGATTGCACCCTAGCTGGAGAAGGGCAGTAGCGTGCATTTGTCTCTTAAAACACGCTCATGTTCTTCAGGGCACCCCCGCCCCATACACGCCTCAGGCTTCTAGTGTGTTCTTGTAACCTTCTCTCCGCTGTTTCCTTCTGTCCCCTCTGCTCTCCCATTTTCCTCGGTTGTCAATTAAGGGTCCAGAACTTACCTTCACCTGCCAGGGTGCATCAGGGACACACACCTGATTTCTCATGCTTGGTTGGAAGTGGATTTTCTGAGGAAGTTTAGGGACCCCTGGCTTGCACTGGCCCTAGCAGCGCATTCACAATGTCAGGTAGTGTGAAAGGTGCAAGCGCCACATACTTTGGCCTATTTCTACTTCAACTTCTTCTCAGGTACATCTCCTCTCACACGGCTGGAGGTCGAGGCCGAGAGATTTTTGAGACACATCTGAGGGAAAGTTGAGTTGAGGATCCATTTAATTTGGGTTTAGTGGTCTTCTGAGTGTCTACAGTTCGTTATTACTCCTGTCCTCATGGAGGAATGACCCACTCTGCTGCTCCCCTGGTGAAGAGACATGGAGGATCCTGGGACCTAAATATGTGGGAGGAGGGGGAGGAGCACTGTCAACAGGGTGTGGACCCTGGAGCCAGTCTGTGAAGAAAGCTCATATGTGAAGGCAACTTGATAGAAATCTGCCAAATTTGACAAGCAATTCTAAAACATGATCAATAATGGTTGTGATGCTGAAGAGATGTCTAAGCTCTCAATTCAAAAAATTTGATCAACCATGCTACAGAAAAGATCTCTGATCTTGTATTTTCTGTTACAAAACCTTTGTCATATGAAGAGGTGATCAGAAAGCATGCAGCCAAAAATGTAGAGAAGAAAGTATTTTTGAGATGTGTCAGGACTTTATTACTTTTTATATTATTTTTCTCCTGGGTTTTATGATGCTTGTGATATTCATCAGTTTTCTAAAATTTGTATTTTGTTGTAATTTCTGATTTCCCTCACATACTACCCAGTTTTGCACCTTTTCAGAAAAGAGGAATCCTGAGGTTGTTTAAGCTTTAGAGGCTTCAGCACCTAGATCTATCCCTGGTTTCAACTGCTTGAAACCCACTGTGATACTTCTGAAACAATGATTTTTTAATAAACCTTTTAAATCAGGTAGTTTCAACTTGTAAGTTAAAATTTTGACGGCAAAATTCCTCTTCTTCATCTTTCTCATCTACTGTGTTCCAAGGCACTTGAAACCAATATTATGAGTTTGGAAAGAAATCTGTTGATATTAGAAACTGCTATTCTGAATCCAATCTCAGATATTTCTAGCTTCCATAGAATAAGATTTCAGCTTAGAGGACATCCACTTCCACCTGTTAGACCAATACTCAGAAATCTCTAAAAATATAAAGTAACAGTCAGTAGGAAGGAAGTCATGTCACAAGGATAATTTGGCTGGTTCTTAAGAACAGTTAGTAACTGGGCACAGCCAAAAATCTGTGTGTTTGTCTTCTAACAGATCATAATACCAGGTGGCCCAGAAAAAGAAGGAGAGGAAATGCATGTGGCATGTTGCAGAGGGGATCGCCATATTATACAAAAGGCACAGATCCCAGAGGAGGGAGGTGCCATTCCTGTTGTTCAGATGGTGCTTGTCTGGTGCTTAGTGGCAATGACTGGGGGATATCTTCCTGGGAGAACCTTCTCGGGGGAGGAACCTTATGAACTCCATGGAACCTTATGACTCCACTTGTGAGTAAAAGATTAATGCCTTTGGGACATAAAGTAATTCAGATCCCATCATAATGTTGTTCTCAAACCACATGGCACCTGGAGGTCTTGTTCAAATAGACTGTAGTCCCCACCCCAAGAGTTTCTGATTCAGTAAGTCTGGCATGAGGCTTGAGAATTTGTGTTTCTAGCAAGTTCCCAAGGGATTTTGATGCTGCTATCCAAGTTCCACAGGAACCACTAGTAGCTGATCACATTTGCCTTGCTTTTCTTTATTCAACATGTGCTGTAGCAAAGAACATCCCTCAGCACTTACATGTTGACAGAGCTTCAAAAGCAGGCAGAGAAGTGGGGAAGCTTTAGCGTGGACTGACTAGAAGTGGGCATCCTATGTGATTAGTTCCAGCTACATATATTTAGCTTCCTCTGGCTGGCCCTTAGTTAAAAGTGGGATGAATATTAGAGATGCTGGCCATTATAAATTAAGTCCTAGCTATTTAGGGTCAGTTGTTAAAGGGGTTATTGTTTGGCATCCTGATTGAATTACTAGAGACAGTCATCTGATTTCCTACCTGTCTGACTTACAGATCTATAGACCAACTGGTTTCTTGGGCTGGTTACTGTAGATTGTGGGAAAAGGTTCTATTTTTACATATTGTTTGGTCATTGTCCATTTTTACACTACATCTCACAGCTATTCAGTAAAAGTTTATTGCCTCAATGAGCAAAATCATATTGACATTTACAGCAGCTGAAAACCAAGTCCTTGTTCATTCATTAGCTCTTAAATATTGGTTAAGCACCTGTTTCATGTCACACACAGCATGTCAGCACTGGGGATACAGTGGGGACTTACATAAACTGAGCCTCTGCCCTTTTGGAGCTTACAGTCCATATAGAAATAAAGAACTTTAATGGAGTCAATATAGTGAAACATGATGAATGAATTCATTAAAGAAATATACAGAGCTCTGCTGTATGGGGAAAGAAGTTCTGGAGAAGGAGATGAACACTGAAATTCAAAGAGAAATTGAAGTTAGGTGAAGCTTAATGGTGCTGGGAGGTGGGGATGAAAAAGTGGAGAGAGCATTTTAGAGGTTGAGAGGTCGCCAATGCTACCTGCTACAATAGGAAACTTTTCCAAATATCAATGATGTAACAAAATAGATGGTTGTTTCTGATTCATATCAAGTCCAAGGTGGACAAGGTAGGTCTTCAACATGACTTGTTTCCATTCAGTGACTCTGGGCCCTCAGTTCACGTCAGTTGCTCAGTTGGGTCCGACTCTTTGTGAACCCATGGACTCTATGTATCACACCAGGCCTCTCTGTCCATCACCAACTCCTTAGTTTACTCAAACTCATGTCCATCGAATCGGTGATGCCATTCAACCATCTCATCCTCTGTTGTCCCCTTCTTCTCCTGCCTTCAATATTTCCCAGTATCAAGGTCTTTTCCAACGAGTGAGTTCTTTGCATTAGGTGGCCAAAGACTGGAGTTTCAGCTTCAGCATCAGTCCTTCCAATGAATATTCAGGACTGATTTCCTTTAGTATGGACTGGTTGGATCTCCTTGCTTTTTAAGGGACTCTCAAGAGTCTTCTCTAACACCACAGTACAAAAGCATCAATTCTTTGGCACTCAACTTTCTTTATAGTCTAACTCTCACATCCATACATGGCTACTGGAAAAACTGTAGCTTTGACTAGATGGAACTTTGTTGGCAAAGTAATGTCTCTGCTTTTTAATATGCTGTCCATGTTGGTCATAGCTTTTTTTTTTCCAAGGAGGAAGCATCTTTTAATTTTATGCCTGCAGTCACCATCTGCAGTGATTTTGGAGCACAAAAAAATAAAATTACTCACTGTTTTCAATGTTTCCCCATCTATTTGCCATGAAGTGATGGGATGAGATGCCATGATTTTAGTTTTTTGAATGTTGAGCTTTAAAGCAACTTTTCCACTCTTCTCTTTCACTTTCATCAAGAGGATCTTTAGTTCTTCTTCACTTTCTGCCATAAGGGTAGTGTCATCTGCATATTTGAGGTTATTGCTATTTCTCCTGGCAATCTTGATTCCAGCTTGTGCTTCATCCAGTCTGGCATTTCACATGATGTACTGAGCATATAAGTTAAATAAGCAGGGTGACAAGCCCTGATGTACTCCTTTCCTGATGTGGAGCCAGTCTATTGTTCCATGTGCAGTTGTAACTGTTGCTTCTTGACCTACATACAGATTTCTCAAAAGGCAGGTTAGATGGTCTGGTATTCCCATCTTTCAGGATTTTCCAGTTTGTGGTGATCCACACAGTCAAAGGCTTTGGCATAGTCAATAAAGCAGAAATAGATGTTTTTCTGGAACTCTCTTGCTTTTGTGATGATCCAGAAGATGTTTGCAATTTGATCTCTGGTTCCTCTGCCTTTTCTAAGTCCATCTTGAACATCTGGAAGTTCATGGTTCACGTACTATTGAAGCCTGGCTTGGAGAATTTCTAGCATTACCTTGCTAGTATGTGAAATGAGTAAGATTATGTAGTAGTTTGAACATTCTTTGGTATTGCCTTTCTTTGGGATTGGAATGAAAACTGACCTTTTCTAGACCTGTGGCCTCTGCTGAATTTTCCAAATTTGCTGGCATATTGAGTGTAGCACTTTCATAGCATCATCTTTTAGGATTTGAAATAGCTCAACTGGAATTTCATCACCTCCACTAGCTTTGTTTGTAGTGATGCTTCCTAAGGCTTACTAGATGTCACATTCCAGGATGTTTGGCTCTGTGTGAGTGATCACACTATTGTGATTATCTGGGTCATGAAGATCTTTTTTGTGTAATTCTTCAGTGTACTCTTGCCATCTCTTCTTAATATCTTCTGCTTCTGTTAGGTCCATATCATTTCTGTCCTTTACTGTGCCCATCTTTGCATGAAATATTCCCTTGGTATCTCTTGTTTTCTTGAAGAGATTTCTATTCTTCCCATTCTACTGTTTTCCTCTATTTCTTTTCATTAATCACTGAGGAAGGCTTACTTACCTCTCCTTGCTATTCTTTGGAACTCTGTTGTCTTTCACTTCTCTTTTCTTAGCTATTTGTAAGGCCTCCTCAGGCAACCACTTTGCCTTTTTACATTTCCTTTTCTTCTTGATGGTCTTGATCCCTGCCTCCTGTGCAATGTCATGGACCTCCATCCATAGTTCTTCAGGCACACTGTCTATCAGATCTAATTCCTTGAATCTATTTGTCACTTTGACTGTATAATCGTAAGGGATTTGATTTAGCTCATACCTGAATGGTCTAGTGGTTCTCCCTAGTTTCTTCAATTTAAGTCTGAATTTGGCAATGAGGAGTTCATGATCTGAGCCATAGTCAGCTCCTTGTCTTGTTTTTGCTGACTGTATAGAGCTTCTCCATCTTTGGCTGCGAAGAATATAATCAATCTGATTTCAGTACTGAATTCTGGTGATGTCCATGTGTAGAGTTTTCTCTTGTGTTGTTGCAAGAGGGTATTTGCTATGACCAGTGCGTTCCCTTGGCAAAACTCTATTAGCCTTTGCCCTGCTTCTTTCTGTACCCCAAGGCCAAATTTGCCTATTGCTCCAGGTATTTCTTGGCTTCCTACTTTTGCCTTCCAGTCCCCTATAATGAAAAGGACATCTATTTTGGGTGTTAGTTCTAGAAGGTCTTGTAGGTCATCATAGAGCTGTTCAACTTCAGCTTCTTCAGCATTACTGATCAGGGCATAGACTTGGATTATCATGATATTGAATGGTTTGCCTTAGAAATCCAATTTGCCTTGATTCATGGACCTAACATTCCAGGTTCTTATGCAATATTGCTCTTTGCAGCATTGGACTTCACTTCCATCACCAGTCCCATCCACAGCTGGGTGTTGTTTTTGCTTTGGCTCTATCTCTTCATTCTTTCTGGGGTTATTTCTCTACTGATCTCCAGTAGCATATTGGGAACCTACTGACCTGGGGAGTTCAGTTCATTTTTCAGTGTCCTATCTTTTTGCCTTTTCATACTGTTCATTGGGTTCTCAAGGCAAGAATACTGATGTGGTTTGCCATTCCCTTCCCCAGTGGACCAGAGTCTGTCATACCACTCCACCATGACCCGTCTGTCTTGGGTGGTCTCACACAGTATAGCCTAGTTTCATTGAATTAGACAAGGCTGTGGTCCATGTGATCAGATTGTTTAGGTTTCAGTGATTTTGGTTTTCAGTCTGTCTGCCCTCTGATGGAGAAAGATAAGAGGCTTATGGAAGCTTCCTGATGGGAAAGACTGACTGAGGGGGAAAGTGGGTCTTATTCTTATGGGCAAGGCGAGGTCAGTAAATCTTTAATCCAATTTTCTGTTGATGGGTGGAGCTGTGTTCCCTCCCTATTATTTAACCTGGAGCCAAACTATGGTGGAGGTAATGAAGATAATGGCAAACCTCCTTCAAAAGGTCCCAGGCAGGCACTGCTATACTCAGTGTCCCCAATCCTGCAGCCGGCCAACACTGGGCCATACCTCCACTGGAGACACCTGGACACTTCCGGGCAAGCCTGGGTCAGTCTCTTATGGTGTCATTGCTCCTTTCTCCTGGGTCCTGGTGTGCACAAGGTTCTGTTTGTCCCTTCCAAGAGTCTGTTTCCCAGGCTTGTGTAAGTTCTGTCAGCTCTATGTGGGGTTAATGGCAACCTCCTCCAAGAGGGTTTATGCCGTATCCAAGTCTGCTGCACCCAGAGAGCCTGCCCCTGTAGCAGTCCACTGCTGACCTGTACCTCCTCAGGATATACCCAAACACAGTTCTGTCTCAGTCGCTGTGGGAGTCTCTTTGTCTTGGTACACACAAGGTATGTTTGAGCCCTCTGAGTATCTCTGGTGGGAATGGGGTTTAATTCTAAACACTGTTTTGCCCCTTCTACTGTCTTGTCTATCTAGTGCTTCTCCTTTGCCCTTGGACATGGGCTATCTCCTCAAAGTCACTGCACAGCTGCATGCCCACCGCTCCAGCACCACACAGCTGCCGCTCCAGTGGAAGAATGGAGACCAGATAATTTGGGAACTTGGGAGTCATTTTGGGGAATTTGAGCTTCACTCGAAGGACAATGGGAATCATTGAAATGTTGAAAAAGGAAGTGTCCAGATCACAGTTGTGGTTTTTAGATTGTTCTGGTTTCATCCTGGATAATGGATTGGGGCAGAACAAGACTGAGCAAAGAGAAAACAATGAAGCATGTTAATATTCTGTAAAAGACAGTACTAATGAATATTTCTTTACTTGACAGCAAATACTTAGAGCTCAACATAAATGTAGAATTAATTTCAAGGTTATCTGCTTCATTTAGATTTTTTTTTTTGATAGCTAGTTTTATCATGAGTCTAGTATGCTTCAAAAGTATGAATCTTCCTTTGCAGGTTACATCTGATCATGATCATTTTTCTTAGGAAAACAGAACACATTGCATTTATCATCTGATGGGGATCCATTTCATTTTGAGTGAAGGGAACTTGATATCCATAAACCTATAATTAATTGATTTAGCACAGAAAACCCTCACAATGGGAGAAATCATCCTAAAAATTTGTAATTCAAGTGGTAATAGATTCTCACTGTTCTCTGGCTTTGTCACAGTGTTATGTCTGTTTTTGAGTAAATTGCTTGCATGCTTGAGCATTCTCTTGGCTGCCCCATCAGAAACAAGAAAAGACCCAACCACAGATTCACTCTGTAGGCATAGGAGGTAAGCAAAGTCAAGTGAATATCTCCCAAAGGGCATCAATGAAGTAAATGCATTCTTCTAAGCATGTTTGCTACATGATCCAGGAAACATTATCAGGCCACTGGATGAGAGTTTAGAGAGTCTTTCTCATCTGCCCATTTCCCCACCTTCCCACCCACAGTTGCTTTCATCATTCCATAAATGGGATAATAACTTATCTTTTCTGATTTAACCACAAGGCATCTTATTGTGCAGAAGAGTCTGGTAATTTCTTTTATTTTTTAAAATTTTCAAGAGTAACACAATACAGGAGATTTTTTAAAGCTTCACTAACTCTGTTGCATTAGGTTTACTCATGAAATAATTTCTGTAGCTACATATTTCAAAATGGTTGGAGCTATACAAAAAGTCAACAAATTGAAAACTGTTTACTTCTTTTGCAGATTCTTTATACCAACAGTCTCTTTAGTGATTTTCAGGATGTAAAGAAAGAACTGGTGAATGGCTGCGTTGTCTTTTTTTTTTTTTTTTTTTGAAGTCAGGGGAGCCTCAGGAAACACAATCCATGGAAAAGATCCATGCCTCAGTTCTGTTGGCCTCTGTTAAGATCATGGCCACATTATTTCCAGGTCTTGGCTGGAAAGATTAGACTTATTGAAAATCTGTTTTTCACATTCTATTAGGATTTTTAGAAAGCCTTAACTTACAAGTTAATAAATAAGACTATGATTGTGTAACTTCACAGGGCACCCCTCATACTTCATGAGGCTCTGATTTCATGGCAGGGATGGAAATTTAAGATAAAAACCATATGTGTGTAGAACTCTTAAGAATTTGCTTTTTACTTGATTATAAAAGTAACTTAGGCTCATGCTCATTGTCTTAGTCCACTGGGTTACTATAATAAAAATACCATGGATGGGGGTGGCTTATAAACAACAAACATTTATTTCTCACAGTTCTGAAGGCTGGGAAGTCTACGCTATGGCACTGGCAGGTTTGATGTTTGCTGTAAAATGTTAGTTGCTCAATTGTGTTCAACTCTGTGACCCCAGGGACTGTAACCCAGGCAAGAATACTAGAGTGAGTTGTCATTCCCTTCTCCAGGGGATCTTTCTGACCCAGGGTCTCCTGCATCAGGAGGACCATCTGAGCCACAGGAGAGGCTTCCTAATTCATAGAGAGCACCTTTCCACCATGTTCTCACATGTTAGAGGAGATGAGAGAGAGCTCTCTGGGGTTTCTTCTATAAGACAGTAATCTTATGAGAGAGCTCCACCTTCAGGACTGAAGGACCTTGCAAAGGCCTGCCTCTGTACTGCTATCACATTGGACATTAGGATTTCAACATGCAAATTTTGTGGGGCTATAAATATTCAGACCATAGTACTTACTGAAAGCAAAACAAAACAAAAATTGCAAACAAGTCAAGTGAGATTTTAGAAAGTTTCATCTAATGTAGACTGTATTGTGTACCACTGACTTTAGCATGACTATTTCTTCCATTTCATTAATATTTTTTTGCAGATACTTTTAATGACTATAATATTCTATCTTATGAAATTTTCGTAATTCAATTAACCATCTATTGGCTGATGCTTAGGTTGTTTCTAGTTTTGACAGTTACATATAATACTGTAATGAGGAAGTTCCCTGGTGGTCCAGTGACTAGGATTTAATGCTAGCACTACCAGGGGTCCAAGTGCAATATCCAGTCAGGGAACAGATAGGTATCAATGATGTGATTGCTTTAATCATTATCCGGATTAGTTCTGAAGCAATATATTTGTGCATTATGTTTGTGTTGGTGTGTTTACAGTTTGCTAATGCAAGGCCTTTAGCTTTGCTGCTTTTGCTTCTTGAGATATTGCAATAATATCTGCCCTTGGTCCAGATATATGCTATGTTAAGAGTCACATGTTCTGAGATACAAGTTTACATGTCATGAATTTGATACAGGAAGTCTACTTACCAACAGATATTCCTCATTTGCCTTTTCCCCCTCTTTTTCCTCCACCTTTTCCATCTCCTGTTCTCTATTTTTCTAAAGTCCTCTTTTTCTTACCATCACCCATTTGTGACTCTATAAGCCACTAAAACAAGCACTGGGAGGATTTTTACTTCAGGAAGGTAAATCTACTTTCAATGACTGGGAGAATGAGTTGGGCTCCTGATGGAAACTCAATCTTGGTATGAAACATGGTGGGATTCTTCATTGTCTTGAAGTTTTGGAAGGTTGGGAGATGGGGCTTGTGGTGGGGGTGACAGTGGGATGTCCCCCATCTGCTTCCTCCTCAGTTGCTTCCCCTGTACTCTCCCCTGCCTGTACATCCCTGCAGGACTCACCCTCATACTTCCTTCAGGCCCCAGTGGTGCCTTATCAGAGGCTTTTCTGTCGGTTGTATAGAGGAGAACAACACCCTCTCCATTCCCCAGCTGAGCCTCCGCTTTGTTTTTCCCCATAGAACTTATCAGTCAGCACTCCTGTAAGCTACTTATCTCATCTGCTGGAGTATGACTGGTTTGCAGGCCTCTGTATCCTAGCATCTGGGGCAGTGCCTGAGTACAAGGGGTACTCAGCGGGTGTTTGCTGAATGAATACATGTTGACAGTGTCCCTGAAATTTAACAGTTGCTGCTGCCTTTGTAGATGTTCCCACTGACCTATGCTTGTGCACTGATAAAGATCTAGACACACCAGCCTTTCTGAACGGTGCATATGGGTGAATTCTCCTTGCACTTGTGAACAGAGGTATTCTTTTCGGGAAATACCATTGTCTGTCTTTCCCTTGTTGGTGTGCTCCTGGGATGCAAACTTGATGAAGAATGCCCAGAAGATCTGGGAACACCCACAGTCTCTCAGAGTATTGCCACCCCACCCACTCACCCCCCGCCCCCCAGGCTCCAGAGGGAGCTCTATGCACAAGAGAAGTACAGGAATATATCTTTCATGATTGATTGACAGTTTATCCCCAAATCCTAGTTTGAAAGAGTTGAACTGGACAGCAGGGACAGGCAGATCACCTTGGGTGAGAACTTGAGTGTTTCAATGCAGTGACTGTCTGAGGCTGCCGTGAGTAGGCATGGTTTTAGCTGTCAGACATGCAGAGGTGAAAGCGTATATAAAATAGAGAGAATAGTATATTGAGGGATATGGCGCTGGATGGTGGTGAGGACTGACTGTGGAATTCATTGGAGTTTGGGGGGGTACTTCTAGAGGACTGCATATATATCAGTTGTCATATTGGATGACTCAGGTCAGCCACCTTCCAGGAAGGCAGGTCTGTAATTCTCAGCCAGCTGATGGGCACCAGGCCCTGTGCATCTTAGCCTTCTCTAGAAGCCCCCATTGGGTGCAGTCTGAGACCCCTTCATGGGTTGTTTGGAGAAGGAAATGGCAACCCACTCCAATATTCTTGCCTGGAGAATCCCATGGACAGAGGAGCCTGGAGGGCTACAGTCCATGGGGTTGCAGAGTTGGACATGACTGAGTGACTGACACTTTCACTTTTCATGGGTTGCATGTGTACTTTGCTGCCCTGAAGGAATTTAGGATGGGCCCTCAGCTACACGCAAATGGCAGAGTTGTTCAATGTGTGTTGCCATGAGACACCCAGGGTCTTCAGCTGTCATCAGTCCCTGTGGCTGTCATAGATCCTGCAAAGAGGCCTATACACCCTGGGGTGGATTTTGCTGGCGTTCTTTCTGCCAGGCTCACAGAAAGGCTATCATGAGCAGCAAGACACTGGAGGCTCCTCTGCTTATAGTGGAAGACTTAAAGTTAAAGTGGCTCAGTCATGTCTGACTCTTTGAGATCGCATGGACTATACAGTCCATGGAATTCTCCAGGCCAGAATAGAGTGGGTGGCCATTCCCTTCTCCAGAGAATCTTCCCAACCCAGGGATCGAACACAGGTCTCTCACATTGCAGGCAGATTCTTTACCAGATGAGACACCAGGGAAGCCCTGGGAATCCACCAGGGAAGGTTTAAATGTAGATGAAAATTGAGAAGAATTTTAAAAATGGAAGGAAAAGTCACCATGATAGTGTATATTTTACTTCAAATAATTTTATTGAATATCTTATCTTGAAGGTTTTAACACTAGAGTCTGGCTGCCTCATTTCTGAAACCTGGGGTCTTTCTATTCTACTGTGCTGAAAGGGGCTGGCAGGTGCAAAAGTGCAGATGGACTGAAGACCCAGCCTTGGGGATGTGAGTCTGGAGACGGGACAACTATAAGTTTTTCCTGAATATGAAGTTGAGGTTGTCAAGAGGAGATGGTGGGGGACACACAATTAATTTGGAGCAGGAGGGTATATTTATATCTGTGTTTCAAAGACCTGAGCATATGTCTTTGATCAGGTATTTGAAACCCATGACCTGAAATTTGGGTAAAATGCATTCAGAAACCACAAACATCTTGTCAGAATTAGAAAGGTAGGCAATGTTTGAGAAGGATATTTCAGTCACTAAATTTGAAGGGTCAGTGGTGATATGGATAGTCATGTAGAAGGAGCCAATCCAGAAGAGAGAGGGCTGGTGCTGGAAAGAGTTTGGGTGATGTAGAGAAGACTACTAGTATGTGGGAGATTCATATTGGTCTTGGTGACTTATAGGATGTGAAGAATCTCAAAAATGACGCCAGCAAGTGACTACTCTTGTGGTTGAAAGAGCAGGGTATTTGGAAGAAAATAAACTCATCCTCCATCAGGTCTCCCTATTGTGGAAACTGTTGCTTTCTTGTGGTTAGCGGTCTTGCTCTCAGAGCCCATGAGAGGAGATATTTAGGAAGAGAGAGAGGAGATAGTGTCAGAGATGCTTTGCCTCATCAATGTATTGATGAAGAAGAGCAAAAATAAAGCAGAGAGATCTAATGTCTGATGCAAGCTGAGCCTTGATGAGTTTGTCTTTTTTAATACTTAGTCATGGTTTTGAAAGGGACAAAGGAATGTACGGCAGTGTGGTGTTTTTAAACCTTATCCACATATTCTTTGCTTTTCCTCTAATCAGGAGCCTAATTTCCCTACCCTGGAAAACAGACTCAGTCCTGATGAGCAGATTGTGGTCCAGTGACACAGTGACCCAGAGTCTGGTCTTCAAAGGTGATCACCTGGCTCTTTCTCCTGGGATTCTTGCTTTCAGGACCCAGCTGTCCTGCTGAGAGAAGCCCAGGATGCCTGGGGCACCATGGGCAGATGTTCTTCCAGCTGAGCTCCCAGCCAAAAGCCAGCATCATTTGCTAGACCTGTGAGCAAGGAAGTGTCCAGGAGATCCCAGCCCCTGTCCTCTCTGAGAGCAGGCTCAAAACAGACCCTGAGTGGTAATTGCCTAGCTGACTCAGGTCAACCCATTGAAACCAGAGAGACTGAACTTCTCTCCTCCGTTTCCTCCTCCTCTTCTTCCTAATGATAATTGTTGTGTTGTTTAGTTGCTAGGTTCTGTCCGACTCTTTTATGACCCCATGGACTGTAGCCCACTGGGATCCTCTGTCCACGGAATTTTCCAGGCAAGAATACTGGAGTGGTTTGCCATTTCCTTCTCTCGGGGATCTTCCCAATCCAGGGATCGAACCTGGGTCTCTATCATTGAAGGCAGATTCTTTACCTTCTGAGCCACTGGGGAAGTTGTTTACCACTGAGCCACCTGGGAAATGAAAATTGTTGCCATTTTATCTACTAAGTTTGGGCTGGTTTACTGCACAGTAATAGATAATAAAAACACTAATCAATGGCAGATTTAAAAAATGATCAAAGGCCTCCTACTAATCTCCTCTTAATGCTTTTTCTTTCTCCTTTATTTTTTTATATCTTTGGAAGAAAGTGTCCTGATGATAAAAGGTGGGCGGCAGTGCAGAGATGAGTTTTGACTAAGCATTGCCTCAGAGGCCCAGGATGTCTGACCTGGCAGCATCTGTTAGCATCTGTGAGCAAGACCAGGTTATGAAGCTGCTCATGTCCATTCAGAATTTTCCCTTGTTCTCATAAGGCAGTTCTCAGATAAAGGATGAGATATACTTGGGTGGATATTTGTTTCATTTCTTAAGATAATCATGATTCCTCTGCTTTGGTGCAGTTTCTTTCCATGACTTTCGTTGGATTTGGGGTCAGATTGTGGGTATCACTTGGCAGTGTGCAAACACGAAGTTTCTGAGGGAGGTTTGTGTAAGAGAGAGAAAAGCTCTAGATGGTGACGGTGAGAGGAAAAGTAGAATTCATGTAGGAGGGAGTAATAATAATTATTACTCCTATTGTACCTGTTGTCACATTCTTCATTTTACATAATATGTATTTTACCCTGTGAATAAGATTAAAAAACTTTCAGAACCACTTTTCTCACCTTAAATGGTGAATTTTTGGTATCATTAGATTTGCAATTATATAAAAGTCATAGCTATTTTATATCTGGTATAAAGCTCTTAGAAACGCCTCGCTCAGACATTCACCCCGCCTTCTGAAGAAAGAACATTTTTTTGGTTTCCTGAGAGTCTTGCTGATGAGCCAAAGAATAGAGTATTTGTGGAGTCCTCTTTAAAGACATAGAAGGGGGCTTACTACTGCCCGTGAGGCTGCACCCCTGAGGAGAATTCTGGAAGAATCGAAGAGGAACCTGACTGATACTCTGCCAACCTGAGCGAGATGGGCGAGGAATGGCTTTAAGATGGAGCTGCTGGGGGCTGTTGGCAGAACTGAGGAAAGAGGAAGAACATCCCCTTGTCTGCTTTCTCTAATCATTCTCTATACTTTCCACATTTACAGAGCGCTGTGCCACTGCAGAGGGAGACAAGACGAGTAGCTCAGCTGACCCTCTGTTTATCTGAGGACATTCTAGGTGCTGGGCGCAGGGGGTCAAAGAAGAGGATGACACAGTCCCTGCCCTAGACAGACTCATGAGCGGTGATCTCTATGTAATGTGCTGAGAAGTGAGTGGGGACCCCTCCAGTGCTGCGGCTTAAAGAGGCTGCTCTTACTGAGTGATTGGAATGCTGACATTAAAAAACATCACTCACCACCTTAGTGTACATTCTCTTTCTCACTCTCCAGAGGTTATGCTCCTATTTGTTGCTTACCAATTTTTAGGATGATCAACACCATTTCTTAGGAAATACAAGAGATTTGTGCATGTGACTAAACTAAAAAATTGTATTTGAGGCTTCCTGAGTGAGACACCATATGAAGGCTCCTATTGACAAGTGAAAGTGAAGTCGCTCAGTCGTGTCTGACTCTTTGCGACCCCATGGACTGTAGCCCACCAGGCTTCTCTGTCCATGGGATTCTCTAGGCAAGAATACTGGAGTGGGTTGCCATTTCCTTCTCCAGGGGATCTTCCTGACCCACGGATCGAATCCAGGTCTCCCATATTGCAATCAGATGCTTTAACCTCTGAGCCACCAGGGAAGATCTCCTATCAACATATTCTCCTTTAATCCTCAGAAGAACTCTGCTAGAAAGGCTCTATGGGTATCTTTATTTTACAGATGCACCATAGAGAGGTTCAGTCAGTTGCTCAAGGTCCCGCAGCTGGCAGAGGGTAGAGTTAGGGTTTGCATCCAGTTCCAGAACCTATTCTTTGTACTTCTGCTTCCAACTGAATGCTTGTGTCCCTCCTACTCATGAGATTTTATCACTCAGCTCATAAACTGATCCACCCACGGACAAGTAGTTTGGCGTCTCCTGAAGACCTCTTAGAGGTCCCAGGTAGCTCTCAAGGGTGCCTCCTGAGAAGGCAACTGCGTATGAGCTTACACATATGGGTTGGAGCCCTCACTCTCTTAGGACTTGGACCAGGGCCACATTGTACCCATCCTGAGTCTCTTCTAATTTTGGATCAGTATCCTTTCTTTCTGGGTTTTCCAAGTGGTGCTAGTGGTAAAGAACCCACCTGCCAATGCAGGAGATGTAAGAGATGTGAGTTTGATCCCTGGGTTGGGAAGATCCCCTGGAGGAAGGCACAGCAACCCACTCCAGTATTCTTGTGAAGAGAATCCCATGGACAGAGGAACTGAGTGGGCTACAGTCCATAGCATCGCAAAGAGTTGGTCACGACTGAAGTGACTACGCATGCATGGATCCTTTACTTTTTGGCTGATGTCAGGATTTAATTTGTTTTGAGATGTCTGTTAGGCTCATTGTCAAGCCAGAACCCTTTATTTTGCATGAGAACCAAGCTAGATTTGTCCTAACTGGCTGCCAAAAATATGTAAGTTGAAACAGAATTTTTCCGAATATTCTTATAGGACCGATTCTGCTTTCAGATATCCTGAGTCACAAAAAAGAGAAAAGTTACAAGGCACTTGTGGTTGATTAGGTTTCATCAGTTCAGTTCAGTTGCTCAGTCGTGTCCAACTCTTTGTGACCCCATGGAATGCAGCACACCAGGCCTCTCTGTCCATCACCAACTCCAGGAGTTTACTTAAATTCATGTCCCTTGAGTTGATGATGTCATCCAACCATCTCATCCTCTGTCGTTCCCTTCTCTTCCCGCCTTCAATCTTTCCAAGCATCAGGGTCTTTTCTAATGAGTCAGTTCTTTGCATCAGGTGACCAAAGTACTGGAGCTTCAGCTTCAACATCAGTCCTTGCAATGAATATTCAAGACTGATTTCCTTTAGGATGGACTGGTTGGATCTCCTTGCAGTCCAAGGGACTCTCAAGAGTCTTCTCCAACAACACAGCTCAAAAGCATCAATTCTTCAGCACTTAGCTCTCTTTATAGTCCAACTCTCACATCCATACATAGGTTGGTCATAACTTTTCTTCCAAGGAGCATGAGACTTTTAATTTCATGGCTGTAGTCATCTGCAGTGATTTTGGAGCCCAAAAAGATAAAGTCTGTCATTGTTTCCATTGTTTCCCCATATATTTTCCATGAAGTGATGGGACCCGATGCCATGATCTTAGTTTTCTGAATGTTGAATTTTAAGCCAACTTTTTCACTTTTATCAAGAGGCTCTTTAGTTCTTCTTCACTTTATTAGAACTTAACAATAGAAAGATCTTACCAGACTCACTCTCATAATTTACATTCTAAGATATTAGGATTAGTCAGAAGGTTTTTCAGGAAGGAGAAACTGTCTTCAAGCAGAATACATTGTTGTTACCTTATCCCTAGTACAGAGTTTAAACTGAGTTGTTTGTTGTATAATCATCAGTTTCAGACTTAAAGGAAAAAAAAAAAAAGTTTTATGTAACTAAGACTAAGGAATGTAGAGAAAGAAAGAAAGAAAAAAAAGTGTTGTTTCCTCCTCCTTGGGAATTCCAGACTCCTATCTCCTCCTCAAGAACCCCAGATTTCTCTCTCTTCAAGGACCCCCGGACTTCTTATCAACCTTCCAAGGAATTGACTTTCTCACTGACGTTTGTACACGTTACATTTGGACCCGTCTTTTGGTAGAAGGAATAAGGAGGAAGCCTCTCTTCTGTTGGGCCTGCTAATTTTGCTTATCATCAATGGATTTACCTTTTGCCACCTGGTAACTGAGTCTTTTATGTTCTCAGCAGAGGCCCAAGGCAAAAACAGCAGGGTGTTGTGGAAAGTTGATTCCATTTTAGTATGAGTGTACTCTACCACACTGACCACATTCCTTTGGGAAGCACTTCCAGGGAATTCTGAAGTTAATTATTATGAGATAATCTCTGAATTTATTATGAGTTTATGATCTCATAATCTCATCCATTATTAGAAGCAATGCAAGGAATTTAGAAATTTAAAATTCATTTTATTTGTATATTAAATATACACAAAAATGTGTATTTGCATTATTTCAATCTAAGAGGGACAAAAAAGGTATAGTAAATATCTCCTTTCAGTCCTGCTCCCTAGCTCCCCGGACTGCTTCAGAAGCAACTACTATTACCAGTTTCTGATGTGTCCTTTGGAGATTTTCAATGCAAATAGAAACAAATGAGCAAACATTTTCTTATTTATTTCTATTTTTTTCTTCATGGCAGCTAATATACACTAATCTAGACCTTGATTTCTATACCAGGGCATTATGGGCCCCTTCATTCTTTTTTAATGGTATGCCATTAAAAGTATACATCTGAATTTTTTTAACTAGTCCTTATGGATGGGCAGTTTTATGTTGTTTCTATTCATTAAGCATTTTAAAAAAGGATGAAAGATCTAGGATCCTCTGACGAATTTCATCTCTTCCTCCTTCTCTAGAATGACCAGTTTGATAATAATGTATATGTAATGAATTTCAACTGCTGTTACTCCAGCAACGTTTCAGTTCATTTAGAAAGGATTTTAATTTTACACATTAAAAGATACTTTATCACTAATTGTCACATTTAGACTCTTATAAAGTTTTATGAGCTTTTTATTCCTCTTTGCTAACCTCATAAAGTTTTTATGCTCCCAACTTTTGCCATTTTGGATAATGTCTGTTTTAGTGCAGTTGATGGTATGCTTCACGTTCTTCCACTACATCAAAGTATGTGTGTGTGTTCCTCATTCAGTCATCTCTGAATCTTTGTGACCCCACGGATTGTAATCCTTTAGGGTCCTCTGTACTGGAACTACGTCAAGGCTGTATATTTCACCCTGCTTACTTAAATTATATGCAGAATACATCATGAGAAATGCCAGGCTGGATGAAGCACAAACTGGAATCAAGATTGCCTGGAGAAATATAAATAACCTCAGACATACAGATGATACCACCCTTATGGCAGAAAGCCAAGAAGAACTAAAGAGTCTCTTGATGAAAGTGAAAGAGAAGAGTGAAAAAGTTGGCTTAAAACTCAACATTCAGAAAACTAAGATCATGGCATCTGGTCCCATCACTTCATGGCAAATAGATGGGGAAACAGTGGAAACAGTGAGAGACTTTATTTTTTTGGACTCCAAAATCACTGCAGATGGTGACTGTGCATCACCATTAAAAGATGCTTGATCCTTGGAAGAAAAGTTATGACCAACCTAGATAGAATATTAAAAAGCAGAGACATTACTTTGCCAACAAAGGTCTGTCAAGTCAAAGCTATAGTTTTTCCAGTGGTCATGTATGGTTGTAAGACTATAAAGAAAGCTGAGTGCCGAAGAATTGATGCTTTTGAACTGTAGTGTTGGAGAAGACTCTTGAGAGTCCCTTGGACTGCAAGGAGATCCAACCAGTCCATCCTAAAGGAGATCAGTCCTGAATATTCATTGGAAGGACTGCTGCTGAAGCTGAAACTCCAATACTTTGGCCACCTGATGCAAAGAACTGATTAATTTGAAAAGACCCTGGTGCTGGGAAAGACTGAGGGCAGGAGAAGGGGACAACAGAGAATGAGATGGTTGGATGGCATCGCTGACTCAATGGACATGAGTTTGAGTAAACTCCGGGAGTTGGTGATACACAGGTGTGCTGTAGTCGTGGGGCTGCAAAGAGCTGGACACAACCGGGCGACTGAACTGAAACTGAAAAAGGGTCCTCTGTCCATGAAATTCTCCAGGCAAGAATACTGGAAAGGGTAGCCATTTCCTTTTCCAGGGGATCTTCCTGATGGAGGAATCAAACCTAGGTCTCTTGCCTTGCAGACATACTTTACTATCTACCCCACCAGGGAAGCCCACATCAAAGTATAGGACTTAGAAATATCATTAACAGTGAAGTCATTTTCCATTAACAAATCCTGTCTTGGCCAAAATTACTTGCTTCAGCTGCTCTAGAAGCCAAGAATACCCTGTCTTGCTGGAGAAATACACCATACTTTTCATTAGTTATATACTTTTTAAAATTAAATTCAATGTATTGGCCTCATTAGGTGTTAAAATTTTAAGCAATTTTTGGGTAAAAATAATATCTTCCTTTTCTATGACTGTCTGGTTGTGTTGAGAGTTCATATTGGTGTTAATTAGATTCAGAACTACAGATTCTTATCATTGGGACTGAACATGAAGAGCATAAGATCTGGCCATTTGTACCACACCCAGGATTCCTTTCCCCTGACCAAAAGCTGTTTTTGTTTAGAACCTATCTGGGGGAAGGAAATCACCATCATTCTAGGAAGGTCATTCCACTTTTTTTTTTTAAGAGTTTTTAAATTCTTAGGCTTAACTATAATTATCTTTGTTTTAATCAAAATAACAGCATATACCAGCTCTTCTAGTAACAGAGGGATTAAGCTAAAAACAAATGATTGATAACATGAATCTAATATTACCATAAATTTAAAAGGCATGAGAGAAATTTTCAGAAGATATTGATCTTTTTCAAACTCAGGGTCATAAGTATCAAAAAAAGTCATGTTAAATTTTCTTTTTCTCTTGATTGCTCCTTAAAATTCTCCCAAATTTTATTTTTGGATGCTAGGAAGATTTATTGATGTTTGGAAGCACCATCTTATTTTGAAGATTATAACTCCATATTCTGTGTGGTCTTCATATCTTATATTGCTGTAAGTTAGGACAGGGCTAAAGGTTAAGAGTTATGTAATTTCCAGGTGCGATTTGAAAATAAGACTGCAAAAAAAAAAAAAAAGAAAGTAAAGAAAAGTAAATGGGATTGCTACAGCTGACAGTCAAAAATTTTACCTTTTCCATGGGTAATATGGGCATAATAATTCTAATGATGTTCCATTTGTACATAATGACCGTTGTTTTCGAGTGTCACGGACTCATCTTTTACTCCCCTGAAATTACATCTCAATTTGCCTTTGGAAAAATGGTACCTCTTCTATTGGGAATAATGTTGATGGGACTGGTGTCCTAAGCACCTTTCATTCAATTACCATAAGGAAGGCATGCGACCCTAAGTTCAATCACACTCTCTCTATGGAATCTGAATATTAGGTAGAGGTGGAAGGTAATTATTGTAGTATTCCTTTGTTCATCTAAGGATATTACCCCAGCAAGTCTAACATTTAGTGCCCTCCCAAGACCTGTTTCTAGCTTTGCCTCTCATTCTGTGAACCATTCACTAAATACTAGCAACTGTTGATGCTGAACTTGAGGTTGCTATGCCAGCCAATATGGGCTGTAGATCAACAGCTGGCTTTCCAGTTTTGAAGTCATGCTTAAGCCTCAAGATGAACTCTTCTCTTTTACCAACTTCACAAACTTTTGCTCCCTCAATTGTGCTTTAGTTTCTCCGGAGAGTAAACAGCTTGGATAAAAATTATGTTTATTAAAGTGCTTATGTAGTGAGCCCCTGGCCAACAAGAGTGACGTGACCACTGGGGAGTCTGTTTGGGCAGAGCATAAAGGTGTGAAGCTCTGTTATTCTTTTCCAGCACTGAAGTAGACTAACTAGTCTGCTAACTAGATATACTAACAAAGACCAGAGTAACTAGCTAAGTGTTTAGGAGAGCTTTGAATCACAGCCAGAGCTGTGTTCACCCAGGGGTTGAGTCAACATGGGGGACCTCTCAGAGGTTTCATGTGAATTCTTTCCTCAATAGAGCTTGCCTAAAATACCATCTTTCTTTCTTGAATTGACCTCAAGTTTCAGCTAGTTCTGAAACAGGTCAAAAAGAGTAGAGAGTAAATGAACAGCCAGAAAAGATGGCCAATGGCTTTGAGACACAGAGGCTGGCGTTCCCCGAAGATCATTCACTCTCTCAGAATGATTTTTAAAGAAGCAAAAATAGACACAGAGAAAAAGCAGAGGAGGAGAGTTTTACAAATTTGTTTTTACAAATAAGATATCCTATTATCTAAACACATAGAACTCAATATAGATGTGTTGGATATTGATAAGCAAAGTGAAAGTAAAAGTGTTAGTCATTCAGTAGTGTCCTACTCTTTGTGATTCTATGGACTGTAGCCCACCAGGGTTTCTGTCTATGGAATTCCATGGTTTCTGTCCATGTAATTTTCCAAGCAAGCATATTAGAGTGGGTAGTCATTCCCTTCTCCAGGGGATCTTCTTGATTCAGGGACTGAACCCAGGTCTCCCACACTGCAGGCAGATTCTTTACCATCTGAGCCACCAGCCAAGCCCACTGATAAGCAAAGCCTTTTCTAATTTTTAAAGTCAAATATTGTGTTTATACATATTTATTTGTTAATATTTTATTTTTACATGCCATCTTACAGGTCATGTTTTCACTTATTATCCTCTTAACAACAACCCAGGAAATATAGGTTGGGAATTGATAATATCCTTAAACAGAAGGGCAACTGGCTCAAGACATGCAGTTAGTTAGTCCCTGACAGTAAGGCCATGGCTCCCATTAAGCTTCCAACATCCATTGTATAGCACCTTGTCTCTGAGATATATTCTTCAGTGCATTTTTGAAATGGGGATTAATCATGAAATAGCATGCTCATTCTGAACATTTGGGCTTATCTCTTTGGATTCCCCAGTTCTGGAGGATGAGGGGACCAGGCAACATGAAGGGCTGGCTCTGCCTCTGAATGGTGTGGTCAGTGTGAATGTCTGATCAGTCACTGTCGGACCCTTGTTCAATCTGCCTGGTTTCATCCATGACACTCTCAAGTCTTGTGGTGTTTGTACTTCTGTGGAGCAACTGCAGGTCACCTAGAGTTATATATTATCCTGTGTTACTTTTCTCTGAGGGAAACATTATCTATTAACCACCTTCTCTGTGCCCGTATCCCTGCTAGGCATTGTGAAGAGTAGAGATGGAAAATTTCTGAATAATTTAAAACTATGATAAGGAAAAATCTGTTTTTTTGGGGAAGTGGGGTTTGGGAGGATGGGAGGGAAATCTATATGCTTAATTCTCCCAATTCTGTTAGTTTATTAGCATAAATATGTTCAGTTCAGTTCAGTTCAGTTGCTCAGTCGTGTCCGACTCTTTGCAACCCCATGAACCGCAGCATGCCAGGCCTCCCTGTCCATCACCAACTCCCGAAGTCTACCCAAACTCATGTCCATTGAGTTGGTGATGCCATCCAACCATCTCATCCTCTGTCATCCCCTTCTCCTCATGCCCTCAATCTTTCCCAGCATCAGGGTCTTTTCCAATGAGTCAGCTCTTCCCATCAAGTGGCCAAAGTATTGGAGTTTCAGCTTCAACATCAGTCCTTCCAATGAACACCCAGGACTGATCTCCTTTAGGATGGACTGGTTGAATCTCCTTGCAGTCCAAGGGACTCTCAAGAGTCTTCTCCAATACCACAGTTCAAAAGCATCAATTCTTCAGCTCAGTTTTCTTTAAGCCCATCTCTCACATCCAAACATGACCACTGGAAAAACCATAGCCTTGACTAGATGGACCTTTGTTGGCAAAGTAATGTCTCTGCTTTTCAATATGCTATCTAGGTTGGTCATAACTTTCCTTCCAAGGGGTAAGCATCTTTTAATTTCATGGCTGCAATCACCTTCTGCAGTGATTTTGGAGCCCAGAAAAATAAAGTCAGCCACTGTTTCCACTGTTTTCCCATCTATCTGCCATGAAGTGATGGGACCGGATGCCAAGATCTTAGTTTTTTGAATGTTGAGCTTTAAGTCAACTTTGTCACTCTCCTCTTTCACTTTCATCAAGAGGCTCTTTGGTTCTTCTTGGCTTTCTGCCATAAGGGTGGTGTCATCTGCATATCTGAAGTTATTGTTATTTCTCCAGGCAATCTTGATTCCAGCTTGTGCTTACTCCAGCTCAACATTTCTCATGATGTACTCTGCATATAAGTTAAATAAGCAGGGTGACAATATACAGCCTTGACAAACTCCTTTTCCTATTTGGAACCAGTCTGTTGTTCCATGCCCAGTTCTAACTGTTGCTTTCTGACCTGCATACAGGTTTCTCAAGAGACAGGTCGGGTGGTCTGGTATTCCCATGTCTTTAAGAATTTTCCACAGTTTATTGTGATCCACACAGTCAAAGGTTTTGGCATAGTCGATAAAGCAGGAATAGATATTTTTCTGAAGCTCTCTTGCTTTTTTGATGATCCAGTGGATGTTGGCAATTTGATCTCTGGTTCCTCTGCCTTTTCTAAAACTAGCTTGAACATCTGGAAGTTCATGGTTCACTTATTGCTGAAGCCTGGCTTGGAGAATTTTAAGCATTACTTTACTAGTGTGTGAGATGAGCATTAATTTAAATTGTTTATTAAACTCTTAAGCTAAGAATATTCTGGGATGTGAAAAACCATCAATATCTTTTGCCTGGGCTATTAAGATAGCTTTCTCATTGATTTCCTTACTTTCTGTCACTCCCTGTATAACACTTTGTTCTCCAGTTAAGTGCCCACATGAGTTTTCTATGCACAAATTGCTCCTGAGGGCACTTTCCAGCCCCCTTTTCCTCCTGGGAAAGGCCCATCTAGAACAGCAGTAAGACTCTAAGGCCTGGAGGCCCCCAAAGGCAATTGTGCCTTCTCTCCTCCTCACCCCTAGTGCTTCAGCCCAGGGCTGCTTAAGGACTTCCTTGAGTTTTTGGCCATGTCATTTTCTCTTCTTTAGTGCTCTCCTTCCAATTTTCCTCCTCTAATCATCTAGTGAGTTTCATTCTTTTAAATAGTGGAGTTCAAATATCCCCTTTCTAGGAACTTCTCTGCCTCTTCCTTTCTGATTTTTCCCTTGTCTGTTTCCCATAACTGTCCTGTATCCAGCTTTGTTGTAGTTTACTGGCGAAGTCCTGTCCAACTCTTGGCGACCCCATGGACTATAGCCCACCAGGCTCCTCTGTCCCTGGGATTTCCCAGGCAAGAATACTTGACTGGGTTGCCATTGCCTTCTCCAAGGGATCTTCCCCATCCAGGGATCAAACTTGCTTCTCCTGCATTGGCAGGCATATTCTTTACCACTGAGCCACCAGGGAAGCTTGTGTCTAGCTTTGGAGATGTACTTTTGTATCCTGTATAGAAAATTGCTAAATGACTCACTTTGGAGAGTGGAGTGTGTGTGACTGTGAGAGGGATGGAGAGTCAGAGTGAAAGGAAGGAAACACAGAGCTTGGGACACTGGAGTTTCCTTTCAGAGGAGGAGCAGTCCCTGCAAGGCACACCCTCAAAGTCCACGCTAGATATTTCTGTTGATGTCTATCTCTTTGAACTGCTTGTCCTCATACCAAGAAAAACTGACTAGATCACCGAGGGGACTGTTCCTTTCTAGAAATTCCTTCATTTCACTGGCACCTCCCTGAAGGTAAGGACTAGCCAGGGCGGTTCACCTGAATCTCCATCAAGCCTGGTCTAGAGCAGGGGCTCAGCAATTGTTGGTAAATGGATGACACAGTGGCTGCTGCTGCTGCTGAGTCGCTTCAGTCGTGTCCGACTCTGTGCGACGCCATAGACGGCAGCCCACATGGCTCCCCCGTCCCTGGGATTCTCCAGGCAAGAACACGGGAGTGGGTTGCCATTTCCTTCTCCAATGCATGAAAGTGAAGAGTGAAAGTGAAGTCACTCAGTCGTGTCCGACTCTTAGTGACCCCATGGACTACAGCCTACCAGGCTCCTCCGTCCATGGGATTTTCCAGGCAAGAGTACTGGAGTGAGGTGCCATTGCCTTCTCTGTGATACAGTGGACCAGAGCCTTTTCCTCCATCCTTGACTCTTCCACTGGCCTAGGTCCTGTCCCTGACTTTGTGCCTGAGACCATCTCTCTCACTTGCCCCTAGCTTATTCGTGGATGACTCTCATCAGCTGGGTGACTCTAAGCCAGCTGCTTGCACAAAGGCCTTGGCCAAATCAGACTTTGCTTGCTTCTCTGCGTGTGTATGTAGCCTGGTTGCTGGAAGTGTTTCAAACAACTGAGAGTCTGACTCATTCACCAACTCAGACTCTGTCTCCTGCCTTGATAGAGACAAATGTGGAAGTCAGCTCTTTTACCCATCCACAAGCTTCTTCTTCTTCTATCTCTTAGCTGTGAGTTACTTGTCCATGAGTTCTTTTGCCCTTCAGGAATGTTTTTGATGTTTTAATCTAATATCTTCTCCCTAAAGTAAACAAATAAAAGCAAAACAAACCCCCAGTATGGCCAAGCTGCATTCTTCTAGTTGTGATTCTGTGTCTTTAAAACACAAGTAAATTGATGTGAGGTCCTGAGTGAACTTCACCTCTTTTGCCTAACCATGCTTCATGCCTTGACATTAAAGCCTTAGGAAGTACTGATTAGAATCATAAGCTTGCTCAAATTTCACTCTTATCGATTTTTGGAGATGGGCCAGAAAAAGGTAGCTTGTTTTCAGCCAGTGTGAGTTGAGCAGCAATAATAGGTGTGGGGGATGTAAGAGTGGAGGAGTGGGTAGCAAGTGTGGTGTTAGTGCTAAAAGCTACAAATCTGAAAGATAAAGATTGGATTTCTAATCCTCCATTAATCTGCCTCCTTACCTGTTCCTAAAAGGATGGAAGGTATTTCTCTCTCAAAGTTGTTAAGCTCACCAAGTTTTAAGCATCAAGGCAAGAGAGAATTAAAAGTATTTCTAACTTCGGGAATTATTATTAATAATTTCTTTCTGTGTTTGAGCTTGTCAAATCGAACTTTTTAATCATCATGTTTGTTAGTAACTTCAACAAAAAAGGTTCCCTTCCCCACCCTCCATGTCTTTTTAGTACATAGTTGAAGAAAATAATCTGACTGGTATCATGGAGAAAACAAAGCTGCTGAATTTGAAGCATATGTTAATACTGTGTAAGATTAATGGAGAGAGAATTTTTAAAGGTGTGTTTATGATATCAGGAAGTGGATTCAATATGTCTTAAACCTTTTATTTGTTGATCATGTACTATATGCATTTGAAATTCCAAAAATGACCTTTGAAGCTGCATATTCAAGAAAAGATTAAAAAGAAGATTGAGAGATTTTTGCTTTTGACCAAGATGGAGTTAGCGGGGACTGGATTTATCCCCTGGCCTGAAATAACAAAAAAAAAAACCATACAAAAATATACACAAAATAGAAAACCAGGCATTTAACACACAGAGCGTTGGGTGATAAAGATGATGTGGGAAACAAAGAATGGAAGCCCTAAAATTGTCCCAGAGTGTTGTGTGAAAACAGTTTCCAGTCCTCAGTGCAGGGAAGGGGGCCTCACGTGAGACCTCATGGTCTCCTTGAACTGAGAAGAACTGTAAGTCTGGAGAAACCAAGGTTGCTACATTTTGCAGAGCAGAGTGCCACAGAGAGGAGACAGCTGTTCATAGGGGGAACTCGAGATCTGCAGTATTTAATTAAGTATTCCTCAGTGCATATGTTTGAGGTAACCAAGGCAACTGAGGTTGAGGGGATAACTACCTCAAAGGATAGGGGGCTCGAATTCCCTGGCAGTCCAGTGGTTAGGACTGAGTGCTTTCACTGCTGTGGGTACAGGTTAGATCCTTGATCAGGGAATTAAGATCCCACAAGTCTCATGGCAAGGCCTGAAAAAAAAAAAAAAAGGATGAGAGAAAACTATGTCCAGTGTTCACACAAAGTCAAAATAGTGCCTGTTATCAATCACCAGCCTGAAGAATAATCTAAAAAGCATCTTGTGTTGGGACTAGGGAAAAGGTAAGTGTAAATTAAATGCTGTTCTGGTCTTATCTATCAAACTGAGTTTTTTGCATAACTCAAAAAATTTAAACTTTTTTCAAGTAATTTATTATTATTGAATGATTTAACAAAAGCTCAAGAAAATTTATAGGAATATAACAATATCAAGACATCATGGTAAAATCCGTAATGTCTGGCTTCTAAACAAAAATTGCACAGTGATAGGATTAATAAACAAAGAAACAGCTAGTGTGGTTGTATTTCATATGTCCAAAAAGCCAAAGAAAAGATTATGTATGCTATGTAGAAATTGGGGGAAAAAAGGCCCAAATTGAACTTCTAGAGTTGAAAACTTTGATACCGAGAATATACTGGATGAGCTTAACATCAAATTAGACACTGCAGAAAAAAATATTAGTGAATTTGAACATATCAATAAAAACTATCAAAATAAAGTTAGAAAACAAAAGCAAAAAATTTAGAGAACATCAGTTAATTCCAGGACAACTTCAAGCAACCAAACATATATGTAACAGGAGTCTCCAAAAAAGAGGGGTCTTATAAAATGTTTGAATGGCCGTGGATTTCCCCATATTCACTAAAAACTATAAACCTAGATTTTAAAGCTTCATCAAATCTCAAGCATAAGAAACAGGAAGGAAATGACACAATGACACATCATAAGCATGTTACTTAAAGCTAGTGAGACAGAAAATCTTAATAGCAGTTGGAAAAAAAAGATAATTCTATATAGAGAAGAAAAATAAAAATTATTTTTAGAACAATGAAAGGTAAAAAACAGGATACTGAAAGAAAAAAACCTGTCAACCTAACATTCTTTACTGGTGAAGGCTTCTTTAGTCATATAAAGGTGAAAGCATTTATAACCATCAAACCTGCATTACACAACATGATCTATAAAAGAAAAAGCCAAAAGTTTTAAAAAGTGAATTTACTAAAATAAAAAACTACTGTTAGGAAAACAGTGTTAAAAGAATGAAAGGGCAAGACATGGACGTAGAGAAAATGTGTGCCCATCACGTATCTGACAAGGGACTTGTATAAATCATACATAATGAGTTCACAAAACTTCATAGGAAAAAAACTAAAACTCAATGAAAAATGTGCAAAACATTTGTCCAAGCACTTCCCTAAAGAAGATATATGGATGGCAAATAAATACATGAAATGTTGCTCAACACCATCTGTCATTAGAGAAATGCAAATTAATACAATGAGGTACAACTAAGTGTTGATGAGGATGTGAAAGAACTAAACTCTCATGTGCTTTTGATGGAAGTGTAAAATTATATAGTCATTTTGGAAAAGACCTTGGCAGTTTCTTCAAAAGTTAGCATATGCATACCAAAGGATCCAGTTGTTGAACACTTAGATATTTACTTAAGTTAAATACCATTGTATGTCCATACAAACATTTGTACACAGTGTTCATAGTAGTTTATGTTTAATAACCTGAAACTGGAAGCAACCAAAATATTCATCAACAGATGAATAAATAAACTGTGGTGAATTAGAATAATACTAGTCATACTAGTAAAAAGGGATAAGTTATTGGCATAAACAAAAAGGTGGTTGAATCTTAAGTTCATTATATTATGTGAAAGAAGCTAGAGAAAAACTGAGTACATATTGTGTGATTCAATTCATATAACATTCTAGAAAACTCAATCTAATTCATAGTGACAGAAGGAAGGTCAGTAGTTGCAAGGAAATAAAGGTGGGGAGAAGAGAAGTTTGGAGAAGGACAGGAGGAAGGAATTTTAAAAAAGACAAAAGGAAACTTTTTGGATGAATGTGCTTATTATCTTGATATAGTGATGATTTCATAAATGCACATGTGTTAAATTTATATTGTATATTATAAACATGTGAAGTTTAATATGTAAATTATATCTCAGTTAAACTGAAATAAAAAGAAGTGATACTTGTACCCCAATATTCATAGCAGCACTGTTTACAACAGCTAGGACATGGAAGCAACCTAGATGTCCATTGACAGATGAAAGGATAAAAAAGTTGTGATACATATATACAATGGAATATTACTCAGCCTTAAAAAGGACACATTTGAGTCAGTTCTAGTGAGGTGGATGAACCTAGAGCCTGTTATACAGAGTAAAGTAAGTCAGAAAGAGAAAAACAAATTTTGTATAGTAACGCATATATAAGGAATCTAGAAAAATGATACTGATGAATCTGTTTGCAGGGTAGGAATAGAGACACAGACATAGAGAACAGACTTTGGACACAGCAGGGGAAGGAGAGGGTGGGACAAACTGAGAGAGTAGCACTGAAACATATGCATTACCATGTGTAAAATGGATAGCCAATGGGAATTTGCTGTGTAGCCCAGGGAGCTCAACCCAGTGCTCTGTGACAACCTGGAGGAGTGGGATGGGGTGGAGGGTGGGGGAAAGGTTCAGAAGGAAGGGGACATATGTATACTTATGACTGATTAACATCGTCGTATGACAGAAACCAACACAATATTGTAAAGCAATTATCTTCCAATTAAAAATAAGTTAAAAAATTTTTTTAAAGGCTGTGATATAGGAACTCAGTCTAAGATTAAGGAAGGAACTGGTGTTTCTATGAACTAGAGACTTTACTCAGTGAAACCATAGAAATATTAAAATATAGCTATTACAAGTAATATAAAACAATACAATATTAGAATCCAATGAATAATGTTCAAGTCAGAAAATAAACACATTTTGAAAGCATATGGGTGAAGGTACTGTCTGTGTACAAGATTTGGTCATTCCAAAACTGTTGCCATCTGCTAAATAATTTTGTTTTAATAAGAAAGAATGATAACACAAATCTTGACATGATTTGGTAGTGCAACAAATATGATCAAAATTGGTTAAATCTTTTGAAAATTATCAAGCAACCAAAAAATTTGAAATGCCATTAACCAAGCAGTCATGGTACTATGGTCACTAACAGAAACAATGATAAAAATAAGATTGTTTTTTTCTTAAGAAAATACATTAAAAAGTTATAGTCAGTTTCAAAATACTTAATTTCAGACACATGTGTTATAAGCAATGAGTTTTTTATTTAAGCAATGAGTTTTTTATTTGACCAAAGTCCTAATGGAGTTGGCACTCAAATATTTGGGGGGGCAGAATTCTCTGATGGTCTAATGGTTGGGACCCAGTGCTTTCGCTGCCAGAGTCCCAGGTTCGATCCCTGGCCTGAGAACTGAGATCCGACAAGTTGTGTGGCAAGGCCAAAAAAAAAAGAAAAGAAATTTTTTTTTGAATAAATGAATAGGAATGTTCTTTACAGACTAAATTTTGGGTCTGGATCTTTTTCTTAAATTTTTGCAATTCACATTGAAACTAAAAGAGATAATGGCTCACATGAATGGAAATTACTACATTTGCCAGTCTTCTTCCTACCTTTCCATGGTGTTTCCAGAGCCCATATTAGTGCCTGATACTTACTTGATAGATCTCAATTGCTATGTTTTTTTAATGAATTAAAGGATTTTAATAGTAATAAAGCTGATCTAGGTTCTTCCATCATTGTCACTTATGCTGTGATTACTTAGCTCTGAGAGACAGACCTCTTTACTTTCCCCTCCTTCACAAATTCTTTTGTGCCTTCCAGTGAAGGCTTTCCTGCCATGCCTGGGCCATTCGTCATTTTGATATGCTCATCTAGGAAGCTGACAGCCTTCAGGCATTGTTAAACAAGGATCCTGAAACTTGAAACACAAATTTGATAGATGTCGTGCTTACTTAGCGCTGGTGGTCTTTTCTCTGAAGACCCAGACATGATCAAATGCTTATGATCATGAAAGCTGAAAGAAAGCAAGAGAAAAGGCACTCATTGCTATGGCTTTGGACTTTCTTTTCATAAACTACTTGGAGAAAAATAGATGTTGGTCTCTTTTCCTGGGAATATACCATAGGGAACACAGTTTGATCCATCACTCTGTGATTTTTGCCCTGAACAAATTACAAAAATGCACTTAACTTCCCAAAGGTTTTGCTATTGCAGAAAAGATCAATGTGCACTTTAAAGGCATTTGATTGACTTATTTCATTTCCAACATTAAAAAAAAAAAAGCAAAACAGGCTTTCCTTTTTGTGCCTGTTATTTAAATAATTAACCCAATACTGAAAATTTATTGAAATAGATTTTCAACAGTAACAGATGCCTTGGAGCACCCTATTAGGCTTTCTATTGTATTGGGCTTTCTTATAAAGATAGATTTTTAATTCCACAAAATAAAAAGTACCCTTAAGTCTCAACCAAATTAAAAAAAAGATCTATTCTGAAAATTCAAATGGTTTTACCTCTTAAACTTGATCTAATTTGAATCTCACAAATAATGCATGAGCTTTAGTGCATATGCAGAAGTGTGCTGCTGGCCTTGAGGCTGGCTATCACATAAACCCTAGAGGAGATACAAACCAATTATTAGGTTGAAAAAAGAAAAACACAATAAGATGGAAAGAAAATTGCTTAAATCGTTTATGAATATGGTGATTGTTGGTGAAGATTCCCTCATCTTATTGTTTATATACTGTATTAGTCAGCTGGAGCTGCTGTAATGAGATACCATAAATTGGGTTGCATAAGCAATAGAAAGTTATTGCTCATAGTTCTGGGGCTAAGAAATCTAAGATCAAGGTGTTGGCTGATTAGGTTCTCCAATGAGGGCTCTTGCCGGGGTTCAGCCCCAGCGGGGTCAGGGGGTCTTGAGGGATGAGTGGCTTTGGCGGAAGAAGAACTGAGCTGAGTCGGTGTGTGGTGATGGAGCAGTCTCTCAGTTTATTGTTGTTGGTTTACAGTTTTTATAGCCAAAAGACATCCCCATTACATCATTACATCACCTATCATTCTATACAATTTTTTGTTTTCTACCTCCCATAGCAACCTTATCATTGAGTTCATTCCCCAAACTATCATGAAACATTCCCTTTGCAGAAGTCAGATTTCTATGTAATTAGATTTAACAATAGCATGTTTACCATTTGAATGTCTTCAGTATACTTCATTCAATCAAGATAAGTACATCAACCTAAGTAGAAAGGTTACATTTCCCTTATCAGGTACAACTATGTAGAAGCTAGAGGGAAGGGCTTAAGCTTGAGACTGTTTATTCTAGAAACCTACTCAAGTTCTTACGAGAAGCGGAAAGAGGACAAAGAGACAGTTTAGAGAGAGGAAAGAGAAGGAAAGAGAAGTAAGAGACAGTCAAGCAGCACTGCTTTAGCAATAAAACCCTATTAACCTTACAACACTATAATGAATTCCTATGTCTACATATCCTAAAGCAATCAATATCTCCAACTATGCTGGCCACAATTATGAGCAATCCTAAGTCCCAGTGAGCCTGATTTTATCCAGGAAGAGAGCCTCCTCTGTGGAGTGGTCAGGGGAGTAGGAGGTGGAAAGGTGACCCAAGTACGAGCCTTTCTGGTGGTGGCCTTGCCATAACCTCCAGAGAACTCATGGTAAACTCCCCAGTAAGGAGTAGTAATCCATTTAAATGTCCCTTTCATTCCTCCATAGCCCCTGGGGAAGGTGATCCACCTTCCCGGATCCTCTGGTCTATAAGGTCTGGGGGGATTATATCAGGATGAATTCTTTCCAACTGTGACTGACCTACTGAGATGAGCCAATGTTCCAAGCATGGACAGAACTTCCAAGAAAAATACCAGGGTGGGGCTTGCCCAGGATGCCCCGATAAAGAAAGTCAGCTTTGCAATTACTTTCTTAGTCTCGTGACCTTGTCATCCGAGCAAGGGGGCATCCTGACGGCTCCCGGCAGGCTCTCTTCCTGGCTTGCTTCTCATTGTGTCCTCTCAGGTAGAGAGGGAGAAAGAAAGAGAGAGATGGAGAGAAATGAGGAGGGTAAGGAGAGGGGGCCAGGGGTGGGAGAGAGACAGAGTTTATTCTTTCTTCCTCTTCTTATAGGACACTAAATCCATCATGGAACCCCTACCCTCATGACCTTATTTAAATCTAGTTACGTCTCAAAGGCCTCACCTCCAAACATCATCACATGGGGAGTTAAGACTTCAACATACGAATTTTAAAGGGAAACAAACTTTCCATCTATAACATTCCACCCTGTACCCCCCAGTTACGTTCTTCTCACTAATGAAGTACACTCATTCTGTCCCAATAGGCTCATGAGTCTTGACTCATTCCAGTAGCGACTCTAAAGTCTAAAAGTACAAAGTCTCATCTAAATAATGATGACACCCAAGTTATGATCCATCCTGAGGCAAAATTTCTTTCCATTGTGAACCCATGAAACCAGATAAGCTATGTGCTTCCAAAATACAGTAACGGGACTGGCATAGGAGAGATATGTCTATTCCAAAAGGGAGAAATAGGAGAAAGGAAGGAGTGTTGGTTCTCTAGCAAGCCCCAAACATAGCAAGGCAAAGACCATTAGATCTTAAGTTTCAGGCATAATCCTCTTTGGTATGAAGCTCTGCCTTCCATGCCCACTGAGTCAGTAGTTCTGCCTCCACAGCTCTGGCAGTGGGGAGGATCTTGCCCCCTAAGTCTTGTGTGGCTCCATCTCCACAGCTTCTGCCCCCTAGAATCATCTATGCAAATTGCTGTCTGAAGCCAGGGCCACAGACTCCCCACAACCTCCCTGAAACTGAAGAGGCAGCCCTGTTGATCTCAGAATCTCCTTTGGAGACATCTGTCCTTCATTTTGAAGAATAGTGTAAGTTCCCAGCTGAATAACTCTAGGTTCCATCCCATAATATCTAAGAAGTCCAACAGCTCTCCCTCATTATGTCCCATCTCTGTCCCCTTCAGTTCAAACTGGCAGCGTTTCTGCTCATGTAATCCCGTAACCTCTTTGTCCAGTGATAGTCTTGCCACACCCTAGGTGCTCTCTTCCAAACTTGTTTCTCTCTCTCTCTCTTTTATTTTTCAATCTGACCTGGCTAAGAATTTTTGAAACCTTTGAGTTCTGGTTTCTTATTCAATTCATTTATCTTTTAAAAATTCTTTCATCAGTTTATTTCTCCCTTTCTGCATTTCACTGTAAGTAGCCAGGAAAAACCAAGGTGATACCTCAACACTTTGTTTAGGAATCCCTTCAGCTAATACCATTGCAGCATATGCAGTGTCAGACACCCTAACAATTCTTGTTAAATTTTTTGCTTACTTTAAAGAAAAAGTTCAGTAACCACTAGAGGTTTTGAAACACTTTCTTTACTTAGGACAAGAATACTCTCTCTCATTCCAGTGTCCCACTTTATCTTTCTGCCTTTTGTAAACATAATTTAAGGCCCGCTGCACAATAACCACTTTATTTCTAGCTCATTAAAGAAATGTGATGTAATTCTAATGCACTTTATATGCCATATATTTAATATTAATCTGCCATGATTTCTGATCTCAGTGTTTTCTCTCGATTATTTATTTTTGCTTAAACTTTACAGAGCCTGTCTGCCTATTTATTTTTTCCCAATGAAATGGTTCCTTACATATCATCAATCCAGAAAATTTTGCTGAAATGTCAGGGCTCTGCCTCATATGTTATAAGCACCTGATGGGTTAAATAGATAATTATTTATTTGTGCTTTGGACACTTCGTTATAATTAAAACTCAGATTTTGTTCATAGAACATTCCAAGTGTTTTAAAAGATATGTCAGCATTGCATGGTTATATTGGCAAAAGATGATCAACAAGAAAATGAGCGGTATACATTGCAGAAATTAGGATGCAGACCAGGTGAGTCACGTTTAACTGTTCTGTGTTTCCTTTATGTAGCAGTGTATTCTGAACAGAAAATACCATGGTTCCCCTTATCTGAGGTTTTGTGTTCTTTAGTTTCAGTTACCTGAAGTCAACTGTTGATTTGATAATATTAAATGGAAAATTCCAGGAGCAAACAATTTATAGTTTTATGTTGAAAAAAAAATCTCTTCAGCTAAATATCCAGTTATATCCCTCACAAGCTTTACTTGCCACAAAGCACTAGAACTTAAACACAACTCAGCCATGTTCTTTGCTATTTTACAAGGAGGATGGCCCTTTCCTCAGTTTCTGAAAATGTGTTCCTCACTTCCATCTGGGACCTCACCAGAACGGCCTTTAACATTCATGTTTCCACCAACATTCTGTTCATGATTATTTCTGTATTCTCTGAGGTAATGGAAGTGTTTTCTCTGGATTTCCTCTTTTCTTTCTGAACAATAGACACTTACAATGCTGGGAGACCTACTTGAGTTGTAATTCAGTCAATCTCAGAATGAGATTCCACTTTTGATTTTATGCTGTCTCAGCCCTGCAGCTACAGGAAATGAGGGTCTTCTTTACGTGTACATGGTGGCTTTCTGATCATTTATGTGATGCTTAAGCTTGGAATTAGAATCCCTGAGCTCATCCTTTTCTTTTACCACTTTGTCCAGTAACATTAGGAGCAACCAATCAACATCATTATATTTGCTAGATTTACAAAAATGTTTGAAAATAACAGATACACTGTCATCTAGATCCTTACTTCTTATAAGTGGTTAATGAGAAGTACCCAATGACTTATATATGACTACCAGGGCTCTCTTTAGTACTGGAAATATAGTTAATAGCATATTTAAATCTAATCAGTTCATAGACTGAAAGAATAAAAATATATTTAAAAATGTATATTTCTAGACTCCCTAGAACCAATTTAGAAAAGTCATCCTTCAAATTCTGTTCACTAGAGTCATTCTGGGTACAACAATCTGTATTAGTCTGGGTTCTCCAGAGAAATAACATACATTTGTATTCTGAGAGAGAGAGAAAGAGAGGATGAGAGGCTTTAGGAACTTGGTTTACATGATAACAGAAGCTGAGAATTCTAAGCTCTGCAGTTGGCAGGGTGGACACCTGGCAGAGGTGATGATACAGTTGTAGTCTTGAGTCCAAAGGCCTGAGAAGGAGAGCTGATGGTGTTAGTTTTAGTCTAAGTCAGGGTCCAAAACCTGGAGAAAACTGATGTCCTAGTGTGAAGACAGGCAGAGAGAGAGAGACAGAAAATTCTGACTTAGTCAGCTTTTTATTCTATTCAGGCTTTCAATACATTAGACGTGGCCCATCCACACTGGAGAGGGCAATCTGCTTTGTACAGTGTACTGATTTGAATGTTAATCTCATCCAGAAACAACTCACAGGTACAATCCAAAATAACATTTATCCAAATATTTGGACATCCTGTGGCCCAGTCAGTTGATACAAAGAATTAATCATCACATTTGCCAATTAAGGAGTGTCACCTGGATTCAATGGTTGGACTAAAGGACGAGCTCAGTCTAACAAAGAGGGGGAGGAGGCATGTTTCTCCAACAGTTGTCTGGGTGTCAGCCTGAGTCACAGCCAGGAGCAGCTGTGCCTGGGCCCAAAGTGCCCTTATGAGAGGATCATGAGCATGTGCTCAGTCATGTCTGATTCTGTGTAACTCTATGGACTGTAGCCTACCAAGTTCCTCTGTCCATGAGATTTTCCCAGCTCAGATCAAAGAGGAAGGAAGAGAAACTTTGCCAGTTACTCTTGTTGATTTCAGAAAAGCAACTTGATTCTCCTATGGGAAATGAAATTTGTAGGTATTTATTAAGACCCCATCCTCAAACTCTGCTCTGAAATGTGAGCCAAGCAGCCTTGACAAACAGATCTGGCCGCAGCCCTTTTAGAAGGTTGATCTTTGCAAACAGAAGGGAAAGACTTACTCTGGTCATCCAAAACCACTAAATTCATTGAGTTGATAACCAAACAACACGCATACATACATCCTTTGCCTTACTCAGTCCACACTTGTACAATTCTGAACCCAAGAAAACACTTATACCATTTTCTATTGCTTAGTGATCAAAGCAAGGTTTCCATTTTCTTTTTATTTTTTTCGTTGGGATGAATGTTATAATTTGCTTTCTCATTAGATGAGCTTAATATATGTTATAAAGTCTTGTTTCAAAGAGCTGGCCCTTCTTTTTTGGGAGGAATGGTGGTGATTAAATTTTTATTGAACCATAACATGCCTGAAAGAGTACATAAATCATTAAGATTAACTGAGTCGTTGTAAAGAGAATACATTTGTGTAACCACCACCCAATTTAATAAATAGAACATACTTTAGCCCCTTCCTAGTTCTTAAAACAAAAGACAAAACCAAACTTCTAAACTTTTATTTTTGATTAGTAGAAACACAGAGTAACAATGGCAGTGAGAGGGGGCGAGGCCCTGACGTGGAAACTGTACAGACTGGACCGGGTTGATTGGCTCTTGGCAGCACAAGCGTAACCTTGGCCGCAGCTCAGCAGTGTAAACATTCTTCAACAGGATGGTGGCTGTGGCTTCTGCCACAGGACAATCTTGAAGAAACTGGCAAAGTCTGGTGAGCACAAGATGGCGTGCTGGAGCTCAGAGAGATGGATGGTCAGTGTTGGCTCTCTTAGAGTATTGTCAGTGAGCTACTTCATCTCTGCAATGAGGCAACTCATGAGCCATCTCAGGCTTTTTTTTTTTTTTCCCCTCCTAATTCTTAAAATCCGAAATGTAAACCTATCAGTTAGTTTTACCTACATTCATACTTTACCTAAATAATACACAAGTAGATAAATAAAACATAGAATAATACAACATGCAATTTTTTTGCATCTTGAAACCTTCAGTGTATAGTCTACACAATGTCTGATTTATCTGAGTTATTGAATGCAGCACTAGTTTTTACATTTTCACTCTTCTGTAGCATTCTGTTGTATGAGTATGCTGAAGTTACTTATTATTGTGTTATTGTTGGACACGGGTAATTTTTGGTTTGGGGAATTAATGAATAGTTCTTCTATGAATATTATAAGATACTTGTTTTGGTGGGTACATGTATGTGTTTCTGCTAAGTCTATATTTAGGTGTGGAATGCCTAAATCATAGTGTATGGATGTGTTCAGTTTAGGAGACAATGGCAGCTTTCTGTAGTGGTTGTATCAATTAACACTTGTACCAGCTGTTGTATGAGAGTTTCAGTTGCTCTACATCGTATCATTGGGATTGCTATTCTTTTTTATCATAATGAATTTTGTGGATATGTAGTAGTGTTATTGGATTTTTAATCTGTATTTCTCTGATTATTATGAGGCTGATCACCTTTTCATATGTGTACAGACCACTTGGATAGTTTCTTGTGAAATGTATTGAGTTGTATGTATTCCCTTGGTTTCAGAAGATGCTAAACGGATCTAAGCATTGATCACGATTGATGGTATTATTTTGTAACTGAATATATTCATTTTCTAGGTGGGAGAGGTCTGATCTCTAACTGATAGTTAAATATGTCTGAGTAATCATCCTATTCTTAAATGAATGGATTAGTATTTACATTATGATGATATCCTCAAAGGTTATTTATTTTTTATTAGAGTATAGTTGATTTACAATGTTGTGTTAGTTTTAGGTATACAGCAAAGTGAATTAGTTATACATATACATATATCCACTCTTTTTTAGGTTCTTTCCCCCATAGGCTATTACAGGCTTCCCTGGTGGCTCAGACACTAAAGAATCCACCTACACTTCTTAGTGAAAACACCAAATGGCGGATGACACCGGTGCTGCGGGAGGGCCTGGAGGCCCCGGGGGGCCCTGGAATGGGAGGCTGCGGTGGCTTCCGCGGAGGCTTCGGTAGTGGCGTCCGGGGCCGGGGTCGCGGCCGGGGTCGGGGCCGGGGCAGAGGCTGCGGAGCTCGCGGAGGCAAGGCCGAGGACAAAGAGTGGCTCCCCGTTACCAAGCTGGGCCGCCTGGTCAAGGACATGAAGATCAAGTCCCTGGAGGAGATCTATCTTTTCTCTCTGCCCATCAAGGAGTCTGAGATTATTGACTTTTTCCTGGGAGCATCCCTCAAGGATGAGGTTTTGAAGATTATGCCTGTACAAAGGCAGACCCGTGCTGGCCAGCGGACCAGGTTCAAGGCATTTGTTGCCATTGGGGATTACAACGGACATGTCGGTCTGGGTGTCAAGTGCTCTAAGGAAGTAGCCACTGCCATCCGTGGGGCCATCATCCTGGCTAAGCTGTCCATCGTCCCTGTCCGAAGAGGCTACTGGGGGAACAAGATTGGGAAGCCCCACACGGTTCCTTGCAAGGTGACTGGCCGCTGTGGCTCTGTGCTGGTGCTCCTCATCCCTGCCCCCAGAGGCACTGGCATCATCTCCGCCCCTGTGCCCAAGAAGCTGCTGCTGATGGCTGGCATTGACGCCTGCTACACTTCTGCCAGGGGCTGCACCGCCACGCTGGGCAACTTCGCCAAGGCCACTTTTGATGCTGTCTCCAAGACCTACAGTTATCTCACCCCTGACCTCTGGAAAGAGACAGTATTCACCAAGTCTCCATATCAGGAATTCACTGACCATCTTGTGAAGACCCACACCAGAGTCTCCGTGCAGAGGACCCAGGCCCCAGCTGTAGCCACCACATAATTTTATAAAGAGAATAATAAAGTGAATGAAACTAGAAAAAAAAAAAAAAAGAATCCACCTACAATTGAACCAGGAGACCCCAGTTCAATCCCTGGGTTGTGAAGATTTCCTGCAGGACATGGCAACCCACTCCAGTATTCTTGCCTGGAGAATTCCCATGGACAGAGGAATCTGGCAGGCTACAGTGCACAGGGTCGCAAAGAGTTGGACACAATTGAGTGACTAAGCACAGCACAGCACATAGGCCATTACAAAATATTGAGTAGAATTCCCTGTGCTGTGACAAACCTAAACAGCATATTAAAAAGCAGGGACATCACTTATCCAACAAAAGTCCATATAATAAAAGCTATGGTTTTCCAGTAGTCATGTATGGATGTGAGAGTTGAACTATATAGACGGCTAAGTGCCAAAGAATTGTTGCTTTTGAACTGTGGTGCTGGAGAAGACTCTTGAGAGTCTCTTGACTGCAAGGAGATCCAACCAGTCCATCCTAAAGGAGATCAGTCCTCAATATTCATTGGAAGGACTGATGCTGAAGCTGAAGCTCCAAAACATTGGCCACCTGATGAGAAGAGCTGACATACTGGAAAAGATCCTGATGCCGGGAAAGATTGAAGGCAAAGGAGAAGAGGAGGCAGGCAATGAGATGGTTTGATAGCCTCATCGATTCAACGGACAAGAATCTGAGCAAACTCCAGGAGATAGTGAAGGACAGGGAAGCCTGGCATGCTGCAGCCCATGGGATTGCAAAGAGTCAGACACGACTTGCCGACTGAGCAAAAACAACAATCCTGTGCTATAGAATAGGTTCTTATTAGATATCCCTTATAAGGTTCTGTCAGTTTGCTGGTTAGCAAAGGGCTCATTTTTAACACAGGTTGGTTGCTGAAATTTTGTAGGATAACATACAGAAGCCCAGTAATTCATCATTGTAACACTGGTCATTATCAGCTGAACTGTGACACTCCTTCCAAATTCATATGTTGGAATCCTAACCCCTAGTAGCTCAAAATGGGAATGTTTGGGAATGGTGTCTTTAAGGAAATTAATTAAAGTAAGCTGAATTCATTAGGGTGAAGCCAAATCCAAAATGACTGGTGTCCTTGAAAGAAGAGGAGAAGACAAGTACAGAGGGAAGACCATGTGAAGACACAGGGATAAGATGATCATTTCCAAGCCAAGGAGAGAGGTCTCAGAAGAAACACACCCTTACAGCACCTTGATCTTGGACTTCCAGCCTCCAGGACTGTGAGAAAAAAAATTAGGCCTCCCAGTCTGCAGGCTGTGGTACTTTGTTATGGTAGCTCTAGCAAACGAATCATGTACTGACCAGACACTAAGAATCCATCCTGGGGAATCAAACCCACTGAAACTTTGGAAGTTTTAGTTCAACATTTTGGCTAATAAAACTTTAAAATTCTATTCTTCCAGGAATACAGCAATTATGACCCTCCAAAGAAGTCTTAGGCAGGAATATTCCATTTGACTCTCAAACTACTTTGAGAATGTCCTTTCTGTGAGTGTTCAGTTCTCCCATATTTAATATGATCTGCAATTTCCTTCCCATTCTTCTTTTTGGAGACTTTCCACTGCTTTAAAAAGCCAGAACACAAAATCACATCTCGAGTTGGTCCATTTAGAGCTGCTCCCAGCTGGAGAGCAATAACGGTATTCCTACCAACTGTGTTCAGCTGCTTTGTATCCATAGACTAACACGTTAGTACAGTGAATTGTGACAAGTTATACGGTGGTTCATTCAGTTCAACTACCATGTTTGTGTGTCGGGCACTGTACAGTGGGTGAGGGGTGGGGTGCAGAGATGAATAGAACACCATGCCCACCCTTAAGGAGGTAAATTACTCAAGTACTGTGAGGTGATCTGTTGACAGTAAGTTGGAAATGATACAATGGGGGTCCTGGAATTACTTAGCAAAAGTTGAAGGAATCATTTGGTGGCTGATATTGAAAAATGGCCTTCCTCTGCCAAGAAGTACCTATACACATTTGCCTGTAAGACCCCTGGTGCTGCAAGGTGCCAACCTTCTGAAAATGCACCAGGACTAGAGAGAAGCCTGGAGAAAAATAGATGTATAAATCTTCCTATGGAACCGGCATCCTTCTAGTTCTTTCTGGATCACTCTGGGTTTTGTCATTTCAGTTTTGAGTACTGCAATGTCTCGAGCACTTTGCTTGGCACAAAAGAGAAGATTCTTTGCTCCTAATGCACACATGCTACTTTTAAGAAAAAAATGAGAAACATCTCAAACACAGACCTGGGAGGAGGTAGGGATTGCACTGAAATTGTGGAGAAGCAGGAGGCAGGGCCTCAGAGGCCATGCGTTGTGTTCACCCTGGGGATGGGCAGGAGCCTGGAGGCAGCCTGCAATTTTTTTTTTTTGGAAAAGGAATTAGGAGCTATTTCTTGGTTTGTGAGCTTTGCTATCGTTTGGATTTGCCCTCAGAGGGCTGATGGTGTGGGTGGATGGTATTGTTTGATTTTAAAATGAAACAGCAATTGGTGAGTGGTTAAATTAAGAGTGAGTCACTGGTCTGACAGAATAACCTGTGTGTCCTGGCCCATATCCATGGAGGAAGGGAAGCCAGCACTGTATTTACATTTTAAATTGACTCCCTGAAGCTGATATTAGTAATTCTGTTTTGCAGAAGACAGATTTAGAGAGGTTATCTTCAGGGAAGAGTTGGGAATTTGAATTTAGTTTAGGTTGTGTGCCTCCCACCAAAGGATAGCTTTTATTTATCTAGTATTATTTTTCAATGCTAAAAAGAAGGAATTCAATGATATCGAGCAGAAGGGAGAAGAAAGTGCACAGGTGGCTGTACTGTGGTGTCTGTGACTGGCCCAGGTTTTCCTGGGTCGGCCCTCCCAGAGCCCCTTCTTACTGAGGTGGCAATGAGGTCAGCAGGGTTCCCCTTCATATCTTCACCCTTGGAGCAGAGACTCTTTGCTTGACAACCTTCACAAGGTCTGAAGTTGACAAGGGTGACTGCTATGATCTTTGGCCATCCTTAGAGGCCTTCCTCGGGCTAGGGAAAGCCATATGGGAAGAACTTCAACTGACCTAGAATAACCGTTATTTGAGGACCAGGCACTCAGGGGTGTGAAAATTGTTTCTGAGACACTTCCAAAGCAGTGGGATCCTCTCTTAAAATATTAGTTGAGGGAAATTCGATGGCAGTCCAGTGGTTAGGACTCCATGCTTTCACTGCTGAGGGTCCAGGTTTGATCCCTGGTCAAAGAACTAAGAACCCACAAGCTGCCTAGTGTGGCCAATATATATAAAATCCTCAAGTTGAAGACACATTTAGGGTGGCACACTTTACTCCCCTCCAGGGCCTAGGACCCATTCTCCATCTGGGGAAAATGGAAGCATAGATTTTACATATGGGTTAAGTCAAGTGAAGACTAAAAAAATACTCAGAGCCCAACATGTGACACTCCTGAGGGAATGATGTAAAAATGAGGTCCTTAGCAGAAGCCACTGCAAGTGTGATGATGTGTCACCTGCACAGCTGCTGTCAGGTGCTTCTTCATTCCCTCATGGACCCTGGATGCTGATAATTGATAGTTCTTTCTCCAGAGAGGCTGGTGATCTTTGAGTTCTAGTGGCACGTCTCTATGTGGGATCCACTAGGGCTCCATGCTCTCATCCAGAACCTTACAAACCCTCTCTGAATTTTAGTCTTAGTCTTCTTAATCCATATGTAAAAATCTATGCTTCCATTTTTCCCAGATGGAAAACAGGTCCTATACCCTATAAGGGAGCAAAATGTGCCATTTCAAAATGTGTCTCTTTGGCATGAGGATTAATTTTAGGCCAAGGAATTTTAAGAAAGAGAAGGCTCAATGTCTCTCTAGCTGCCTAAGAGAATTTAGATAAAAGGTTGTTTTGTTACTGATCTGAGCTTGGGTTGCTCACCCAAACCTCAGAATAGTCAGTCTGCTGACACTGGGTTCTGGTGAAGGAAAGTACAGCACTTATTGCAGGCACCAAGCAAAGAGAATGGATAGCTTATGCTCAAAAGACCTGAACTCCCTGATAGCTTTCAGGGATGAGTTTTTAAAGGCAACACTGTGGGGGAGGGCTGCAGCTTGTGGACTTTCTTCAGATTGATTGGTGGTAAGGTAATAGAGTGTTGTTTTGGGAGTCTTAATCATCAACCTTCTGTTTAAACAATCTGGACTCTATGAGCTTGTGGTTAGCAGTAGTTACCATCCTCTACCTGGGTGGGGGTCTTCCTTTCTGCAGAACACCTGAAAGAGATGCATCTGACCCTGTGATGTTCCTGGGCACCAAAGGCTTTCTGTCCCTTGTTTCTTATTTGTAAGGAAAAGATTCCAGCCTTCATGACCTTCCCTGAGTTCCAAGGGCAGATTTGAATAGTTGCTAGTCAGGGAGAGAAGAGGATGCAGAACCAAAAAACCATCTGCTGATGCTGCTATGTCGCTTCAGTCATGTCCAACTCTGTGTGACCCCATAGATGGCAGCCCACCAGGCTCCCCTGTCCCTGGGATTCTCCAGGCAAAAGTACTGGAGTGGGTTGCCATTGCCTTCTCCGAAAAACCATCTGAGGTCAGGTTAGAGAAACTGATCAAGATCGCAAGACCACCTGAGGTGAGACTAAAGGCGATCAGGCCTTGCACACACTCTGATCTTAACAGCAGCCCCACCCTTGAATGGTTGCTATAAAACTCCTCACCAAATTTTCTAAGCCTGGGACACATAATTTTCAAGGGGAGAAGCCTGCTGTGTCCCCCTTTGCCTGGCAAAACAATAAAGCTATTCTTTTCTTCTTCACCAAAAACTCTGTCTCTGAGATTTGATTTAGCACCAGTGCAAAGAGGCCCAGATTTCAGCATCACCTTGAAAAGAAAATAGGACTCTTTTTTTTTTTATCATTGAACTACTTTTTAAGCTATCACTACTTTTCTTTCTTGACTGCTTTTCCTTTGTTTCTCCATTCCTTCCTTTCCCTAATAGTTAAGTGCTTGAGTCTGCTCTTTGTAACTCAGGAAAGATCTAGGAAACTAAAGCCTTTTTCTATAAACAAGAATAAGAACAAGGAGGGACTTTTGTGCTTGGGAGGACCCCATAGGGTCCTTTTGGTTTCACATCCTAGAACAGAGATATCTCCAGAGATATCTGCAAAGAAGATGGGCTAGGCCTGGTAGGGGAAACTACAGGGTGTAGAGATCAGAGTCCACTCTGTCCCATTGTCTGTGCAGGGCTCAGGAAACATGTATTTACCAAACATTTGCTTTTCCATCTACTTGTGAATTGCCTTCCTCTCCTTTTAAGTCCCAAACCTCTACCCCCAACATCCTCTTCTGTCTTTAGCTGAGATGGTATTTAAGGTAAGGACTTCAGCCATTTGGGTGAGTTTCTCAGTTTCCTTGGGTATCTCCCATATATACATTTGTTTAATTTTTCCTGTTAATCTGCTTCCTTTTAATGTAGTTCTTAGGTCAGCCAGAAAGCCTAAAAAGGTAGAATTGAGATGGAGCAAGACCCTATGGAGGGGCTTCTCAGGTGGCTAAGTGGTAAAGAATCCACCAGCAATGCCAGAGATGTGGGTTCAATCCCTAGGTCAGGATGATCCCTTGGAGAAGGAAATGGCATTCCAATATTCTTGCCTGGGAAATCCCATAAACAAAGGAGTCTGGTAGGCTTCAGTCCATGGGGTTGTAAAGAGTCAAGCATGACTTAGTGGCCAAGCAATAACAATAAAAGACCCTATGGGGCCCTTCTGGGTATAAATCCATTCTGTGCTCATTTCTTGTTACTGAACCAAACTTGGGTCTGGTAAGCCATATGCAGTAAAGCTAATCTACCAACACTTGGTCAACATTCAGAAAACTAAGATCATGACATCTGGTCCCATCATTTCATGGCAAATAGATGGGGAAACAGTGGAAACAGTGTCAGACTTCATTTTTAGGGGCTCCAAAATCACTGCAGATGGTGATTGCAGCCATGAAATTAAAAGACACTTACTCCTTGGAAGGAAAGTGATGACTAACCTAGATAGCATATTGAAAAGCAGACACATTACTTTGCCAACAAAGGTCCGTCTAGTCAAGGCTATGGTTTTCCAGTAGTCATGTATGGATGTGAGAGTTGGATAGTGAAGAAAGCTGAGCACTGAAGAATTGATGTTTTTGAACTGTGGTGCTGGAGAAGACTCTTGAGAGTCCCTTGGACTGCAAGAAGATCCAACCAGTCCATCCTAAAGGAGATCAGTCCTGGGTGTTCATTGGAAGGACTGATGTTGAAGCTGAAACTCCAATATTTTGGCCACCTCATGCAAAGAGTTGACTCATTGGAAAAGACCCTGATGCTGGGAAGGATTGGGGACAGGAGAAGAAGGGGACGGCAGAGGATGATATGGCTGGATGGCATCACCAACTCGATGGACATGGGTTTGGGTGGGCTCCAGGAACTGGTGATGGACAGGGAGGCCTGGCGTGCTGTGATTCATGGGGTTGCAAAGAGTCAGACATTACTGAACAACTGAACTGAACTGATCTGTGTCTAAGGAGAGTGCAGCATTTATTGTAAAGGCACCAATTTACAAGGAGAATGAGTGAATGACGTTCTAAAATCCCCAAATCTCAGAGGGTTCAGCAAAGCATTTTTAAAGGCCTGGTTGTGGGTGGGGAGTGGCAGGTTGTAGGATATGGGATCAACTCATGCACAGGTTTGTATGATTGGTTGATGATGAAGTAACAGGGTGGTGGGTGGTATCACGGGCATTAGCATCATCAATCCTAGGCTCCAGGAGGCCTGAGGGTCATGTGCTGATTGTTTTAGACAGTTGACATCTTCATTTGGTGGGAGTTTTCATATCTGTAAAACAACTCAAGAAATATGCATTGGATTCATTTATCTAGGTACTTCAGAGAGGAGCTAAAGCAGAGGATGTGGAGGAAGAGTCTCAGAGGGTCCTTCTTGGTTTGTTCCTACAATGTTTGTAGGAAACAGCCTTTATTCAGTCTCCTTGACCTTGCCTGAGTTCTTTAGGGCAGATTCAAACAGCTGCTAATCAAAGAAGGAAGGGAATGCAGAAACAAAGGAATCAAGAAACTAATGCAATGATAAAGCAAGTTCCTCCTCAAGGAATATGCATGACAATATCTTTGAGTTCCTCTGCAGGAATTAGAACCCCTTCAAAGTAGAAGATGGTAACTTTAGGCTTAGCACAAGATTCCTAGAGCACTGCCCTGGTACCTCATTGTGAACCAATCAGAAGAAAGTCTACATATGGTGGAAGATAATGAAGACTCTGACCACCCCACTTCCCCAAATGATTCTCCCTTTAAGAACTTTCATGGTCAAGCAGAATTTTCAGAATTGGTTTTTGGACATGAGTCTACTTTCTCCCCAGATTGCCAGTCTCTTGGAAACCTTTTCTTTTCAATCAACATTTGCCTCTCTAGTATTGGCTTTTGAGGGCTAAGCAACCAAACATGAGCTCAATAACAGTGGAAAATTTCTTCCTTGACATCACTTAGAAAGGGTCATAGTTAGAAGAAGTAGGAATACCTCTCTTGGGTTTGGATGGGTTGAGAGGAACCAACCTCAAAGTTCAAGTTAGGCCTCGCTCCCCTGACCCATGCCATCTACCTCAGTGTGCTTGCTAAGGAGTCCTGTTTCTACAGGTACAAGAATAGACAGACAGCTGCCTTGCTGAAACATCACCTTATTTGTTCCTGTTGCCCTCACAGGTCCAGCAGATGTGTGCTGTTAAAGCTAGCTTCTTGGCACAAATGCTTCAGTGTTTTACGTACTTAAAATTCTATCTGCAAGTTCAGGCATGACCTGGGGGCTTGTCAATTCAGTTTGAGCTCAGCCCTCCTAGGGATTGGGCTTGTGTTACCTGAAAACTGGATTCGCCTCTTGGTGGGTGTCATGCCAAAAGACACAACCAAACAAAGATTGAGAGAAGGAAGGATTTATTACTTGATGCAAATAAGGAGATCCCTGGGGATCTTTCCCAAAGCAGTGTTTCCTTGAACAACAAAGTTTGGGAATTTTTAAGCTAAGTGTGCATGCATATTCATGATGGGGCTTACTCAGTCACAGAGTCCAAGCTTAGTTGGTTGAGGTCTTGAGGATCAGAAAATGTCAACATTGTCATCCTTTAGGTTTGAGCTGATCTTTTGGTTGAGAGCTTCAAGCTAATCATTACCACTGAAACAGAACTGGGAGCCTTTAAAACTGATGTATCATTTTTGCTATTGCTACATTTCTTGCCATGAAAACAGTCTTCTGAAATCTTTTGTTCCTTACAGTTGTTAACTACTGAGACCTCTTTCAAGGGCAAACGTTATGGCTGGGTTTACATCACAAAATGGCTTAGGCCCAAAATGGCTCCTCTTCTATCAAGGAAACCATGCCCGTTTCTCTTTCTCTGAGGACCCCCTACTTATCTGCTTGCTCTTGAGAGAATGAAGTCTTTCTCCCTCTCCCTCATATACCCACTCTGCTGAGTGAGCAGCTCCATCTGCCCCAGACCATATATTCTGGAATATGTCATTGATAAATTTGGGAACTTTCATTATCCTCACCCAACACTTATAGAGAATAAGCCAGGAGATTCTAGAGGAACCCTTTGGTCTCTGAATAAAGATGGAAGACTTTTGAGAAAAGGTGAGTTGGCCTTGTTAGCACTGGATAAACTTGCTGGTGACACAACCCAGGAATGGAGTCAAAGCTGGTGAATTTCTGGAAACCCAGTACAAAATATCAGCTTCCCTTTTCCTAGAATTCAAAGCTACTAGATAATAAATGAAGGGATGCACTGGGGACTGGAGTCATGCCACCCACATCCCCATTCAAAGGAGGACCTGCTCCCTGTGCTGCTGCGAGTGTTGCAGCGTATGGCCCTTCTGGGAACATTTACAAGGAACTGTCATATCCAAGAGCACACACTTCCCAGAGTAAGCTATGCTCAGTAATAATCAAGGCAGGGTTATAAAGACCATCTCAGCTGGCAATGACTCTGACATCAACTACCCAGAGTTGGGCCAAACCTCACAGGTTAAGGGCACCATCTCCCATAAGAATGCTCTTACTTCAGATATAGCCACAAGTTTGGAGACTCCCATGTTACTGAACTGAACTTGGGCCTACTCACCCAACCCACAGCAAAGCTAATCTACTGACACCAGGTTGTGATGAAGGAAAGCACAGCACTTATTGTAGGTGCCAAGCAAGGAGAATGGGCAGCACATGCTCAAAAAACCCAAACTCCCTAATGGCTTTCAAGGGAGGATTTTTTTAAAGGCAATATTTGGGATGTGGATTGTAGCTCATGGACTTTCTTTCTGGTTGGTGGTAAGGTGACAAGGTGGTGTTTTGGAAATCTTAATCATCAATCTTCTGGTTCCAAGCATTCTGAGATCTACATGCTTGCGGTCAGCGAGTAGTCATTATCCTCCACCTAGGGCAAGGGATCTTAGCTCCTGCAGAGCAACTCAAAGATATGTCAGACTGTTACGTATTTCTTTTCCTTTGCTTCTACATTCTCTCACTATTTTGTAACTTGGAAGGCCTAGGAGGCTAAAGTTTTTTTCTACAAACAAGAAACAGAAGACATGGATGGGCTTTTGTACCAGGGAGGGCCCTGCAGAGTCCTGTTTGATTTTGATTCTCTATTTTCTTTGCTATTCCTCCATCCTGAGGGGAACAGGGACAGGACAAGAAAGGAAACAGAATTTTGGATGAAAAGTTAATCATAAACAAAGCAGGGGGACTCAGTTTCACCGAGGCCACTCTCACTTCTGGTTGGCTACAAATTTGGATGTTCCCACTAACCTTGTAGTTTTGATAATTTTCTTAGAACAAATTACAGAACTCAGGAAAGCTCTATATTATGGTTAAAGTTTTATTATAGCACAATGAATACAAATCAGGACCAGCCATAGAGAGAGAAACATAACGTAAGGTCTGGGAGGATCCTATAGGTAAAGCTTCCTGTTATTAGGACTTGTTACTTTGCAGCACATCAACAGAAGACAATACACCAAACTGGTCAGGGAAGCTCCCTTCAGTTTTTTTGTTTTTTTTTTAATATTTATTTTTATTTATTTATTTACTATTGGCTATGCTGAACCTTTATTACTGTGTGTGGGCTTTCTTTAGTTGTGGATAGTGGGGGCTACTCTCTAGTTGTGGTGAACAAGCTTCTCATTATGGTGGCTTCTTTTGTGGAGCACAGGCTCTAGGGCATGCAGTCTTCAGTAGTTGCTCATCATGGGCTCCATAGCTGTGGCTTGTAGGTTCCAGGGCATGGGCTCAGTAGTTGTGGTGCTCGGGCTTAACATGTGGGATCTTCCTGGACATCTCAAGGTGGTTTCTTAACCACTGGACCACTAGGGACGCCCTCCTCCAGCTTTTGATATCCATGATTTGCAGCAGGGCTTTCTTATGGAGGCATCATTGATTAAATCATTCACCATGTGGCTTAATCTCTAGTTTCATTCTGCTCCTCCAAGGTCAGCCTGATTCCTGTGGCTCAGACACCCAAATCTCTCAAGCTGGTCTTTCAGGTGAGACCAACTCCCATCCTTAGTCATCTCATTAGCATAAGCCATCAGGTGTGGTCTAGGAGACTCACAGTGAATAACAAAGTCATTCTGATCATTGGAGAAATTCCAAGGGCTTAGAGGCTCACTCTTCAGGAACAGGGTACAAAGGCCAGCCAAGTTCTTTGTTGTACACAGCCCAATGCAGTACAAATCTAATGGGCCATTTCCCCTCTAGAATCCCAATGTGGGTGAAGAGGCCACTGGGGCAGGACTAGTTCTTTCCAATCCTTTCACATGGCTCTGAGTGCATTCTTAGACAAGCATCCTAGGCACTAATGTCTCAGAGTCAGCTTTTGGGAGAGCTTGAACAGTGGCAGTTAGTTCTGGGAGTGGCCCAAGTGAGTAGGTGATAAGATGAAGTACTGGAATTTGATCACACACTTCCCAGCTGGTCCTAAGCCTCTTATTGATGTTTGTGGTTAAAGCAAGGATAAATACAAGCCCAAGAATTCTGTCACTTTCACTCATGGTGAGACAGTCTTCTAGTGGAAGGGATTATATTGGGGTGATGTTTCAGGAGTTTGAAAGTACTGGAGATAATAATGACTGTGAGGACAATGTGATGGATGGCTGTTGTTGAATTCTATTGAAAACTATAAATTTTAGAAAACAATAAAAAAAGGCCTGGTGTGAAATTCAGAGGGCATCTTTGGTGCCTTATAAAGAAGTCTCAACTTCTGAAGCAGGAAGGCAGTGGAAGTTGAGGCTCTGTGTCAGAATTTATTCATCAGAGTTCTGACCTTGAAAGAAGCTAAATTCCAACTGAGGCAGTGCTGCTCTGCCAAGGTCAGGGCTTTGGCTTAGAAAGAATAGGAACTTGACACATAGATGGATAACTGGGTTTATACTCCTTCAACTCTTGAATTTGAAGATTCCATCATACCGCCTGAGTCTGCCAGTTGAGTTATCTCTTCCTTAAGAGCCAACTCTGCTACTCTAGGGGCTTATGCGATATTTGATCTATCAACACAGGATCAAATGTAACATTGTGTCCAACCAGGAGACCCACTTTACATCAAAGGAGATACAGGAGCAGACCTATAACCATGGGGTTCACTGGTGATGTCACAGATCACCAACCCTAAGTTTGCTGACCTGGTTGAGGATTGGAAGGATGGGCATAGCTTCAGTGTCAGCTTGGAGGCAATACTTTATGAGGATAGGGTTTCATCTTCTCGTGAATCAAGGACCTTATGTGATTCAGTGTGCTTGGTACTCAGGTGACATTTGATACTCCTTTCCCCAAGTGTGTCAGCAAATGGACAACAGCAGCAACTCAGGTCTGAGAGGAGCTGGTGACCTGAGACTCAGGTGGGTTATGCCTCCAGGTAACCCACCAAGATTACCTGGTGGGTTAATCTTGATATATTATCTGAGGAGGAGGACAGTCTAGAATGGAGAGTGGAGGAGAGGTGTGACGAGTATCAAGGGCAACCCTGAAAACATCTGAAACCTCTGTTAGAGTCTCTTATCTTTATGAGAGGAACCTGGCACCTTCACCAGCTGAAACCAGCTGAGGCATGGAATCCCACATATTTGAATGTGCTCAGAGAAAAATTTTAGTGGAGTCCATTGCTCCTGTATTGCTCAAAACAACTTGAGAAAATGAAATGAGAGCCTCCCTCCCCTTGCAACTGTCCACAGGTCCATACCCTGGATCTTTTGCTTCTGGAAGCACTGAGATAGGGTCCCTGTAATGTTTCATACTCAACTCAGGGGCATGGCCATTCCCCATGGCACTAAGAACTTTAGTAGGTGAAGATAATGGCAACCACAAATGTGACGGCGAAGCCTTGCTGGGAACCAGTGGACAAATAATGGATTCTGGAGGAGATAAGGGAAAGGAGGGACCCTGCTCCAGAAGGGCTATCTAGGGTTCAGAGGGGGAGTAGAACTTCTGGGCTCTGGTTTGGGGAGAAGGGGTCTGGGGAAGGGCACTGTGGGTAGGAGGCCACATCCAGGAAAGACCAAGTGGTACAAAAGGTACTGATTGGTCAGCAGAGGAGAAAGAACAGTAGATGGACCCAAGTGGGGTGAGGAGGAGCGGGAGGGGGACAGCAAGGGCCAGGGAATGGGGGTGGGCTGTGGGGCCTGAGCTGAGGTCATGGTGGCCCAAAGATCTGGGCCTACAGGGCACACCCCTCGCCTCATGTCTGGTGCTGCTGGCTTGACTGCCCTCCAGACTATCTTATGCCTGCTCTTTGCTTCACTTTCTCTGAGTCCTGTGGGCATCTCTTTATGCTCAGGCCTCACCTTCTACCAGCTCACTCTTGGGGTAGCTCAGAAAGTCTCTGGAAGAGTCCCACCCCAGCCCCCTACTCACAGACCTGCCTTCATCCACATACCCAGTCTGCCAACTGTACAGACTTAGCTCAGCTGAACCTGGAAAACAAACCTGCCTTTCTCTCTAAAATGAACCCTTCAGACTGTCACTTTATTTTATTATTATTATTTTTTTTTTTAGCGAGAAGCCTTTGACATTTTTCCCCTCAAATGCTTCATCCAAACTGTCACAGAAATCCTGCAGCTTCCTCATTAGGTATTTTTCTTGACATTTTTCATTCCCTTTTGTACTAGACATACTTACACCCCAGGTTATCTGAACTCTAGGAAATCTGTCAGAAACTCAGGGTATGGATTTCAGGAATCTGTATTTCTAGTACATTTCTAGGTAATTTACCTTATACCAATCAAGACAAGTCTCTGTTGCAGAGGGAATATAATCAGGGTGGATTAGGTTATGCTCCTGTAACAAATTGATGCTGAAATCCCAGTGGCTTAACATAATGTTACTCACAAATCCTCCTCTTTTTGTAGCTGCACCATCTGGAACAAGTGGTCCCCAAAATGTTGCGACTGGGAAGGAATGAACTGAAGGGATATTTCCAAGGAACAGACCTGGAATTGACTAGAACTGAGTTGCAAGGGAGGCCGGGAAGAAAGTTCCCAGGAAGGGAGAAGAGTCCTTGCTGCAGCTGGTCTCCAGGGCTTGTCTGTGTTTCTTCTTCTTCATGACTGTGGTTGTCTCAGGTCCCTGTCGGCCCAAGTGACTTGACTGTTTTCACAGGACTCTCTACCACTCACACTAACTGTAAGGAGTCTGTTCTTAGCGCTAAAAGTATAGGACTCAGCTCTCATCTCGCGGCACCAGGGTCCAGCTCCACTCACCCTATGGTAGCCCCTGGTCTTCTTTCAGCTGCTTGGTTTATTCCAGGATGCTCAGGATCTTCCACCCAAGTTTTCTGGAATTTCCAGTAAAGGGAAAAAAATAAAACTTTCCAGGAGTTGCCTGAAGGAAAGTCATCTGACATTGACTAGCTCTGGAAGATGAACTGAGATAAAACAAAGAAGAGCTTAGGAATGTGGATCAAAATGTTGTGATATAAACAACCATTTCTGAACTGTGGCTCCACCTTGGCTGTTAAAGTACAAGAATCTGTAAATATCCAGAATCATTATTCACAGTCTTTAGGAAGGCAGCAGGACAAGGATGTGAAGGGTGAGGATACCCTGTAGCTAGCTTGCCTGGGTTTGAATTGCAGCCTGCTTGTTGCTAGGGGCAAGTCTTAGGCGAGTTACTTCACTTCACTGAGCCTTGGTGTTCTAAACTGTCAAAAGGAAGAAATATGCATATCCATCTCCTTAACTGTGATGACTATTGAACTCAGGGATCCCTGTACCTGACTTATTGTGGAGGAGTAAAAGAACATGCTAACCCTTGTTGTCTGCCCTTAAACTCAAGCTTCTTGGAGTTTACTTTTGGTAGATAATCTGTAGATGTAGATTTCAACAGATTTAGGACACTTATCCTAAAAAATACACTCTGCCAATTCCTATGGAAATCCTATGATAAACGGATGTGGGTGGGAGAATGAAGCTCCTTGACAACCATGAGGGGGACCATTGATCTCCTTTGCTGCATATCAGCAGTCTCCATTTGTCAAGTGACAAGCATTTTGTGAGACAAGATATTTGAAAAGCTGTATGAATAGCTTGTATGGGGCTTGTTTGGTAGCTCAGCTGGTAAAGAATACACCTGCAATGTGGGAGACCTGGGTTCAGTCCCTGGGTTGGGAAGATCCCCTGGAGGAGGGCATGGCAACCTACTCCAGTATTCTTGCCTGAAGAATTGCCATGGACAGAGGAGCCTGGTGGGCTACAGTCCACGGGGTCGCAAATAGTCAGACACGACTGAGCGACTAAGCACAGTACAGCACATGAAGAGCTTATGTGAAGGGATGGTGCTTCTCAGGTTGTTCCCACTTGCAAGGTTTCCTCCGTTTCGGCTAGATTTGGGGATATGGCCTAGGCCTGCCCCCTTTGCTTTTGAGAAATGGATAAGTTAGGAAGAGGGGGCACTGTGGGGATCTGAGTCACTGTTGCCTGGCCTTGTGCTTTTCCCTTTTCTTCTCTGAGACCCCAGGTGATGGGAACAGCAAGGGAAGGTGAAATTAAGAAAATTAAGGAGCTTGTATGCCAGATCTGAAAGTACATTGCTTGACAGTGGGGTGTCCTGTCCTTGAAGGGCTCATGGGGCTTTCCTTTCAGGCTTTGTTCTTTTATAAAGGCAATGTGGGTGGGGGGAAGGAAGTGGAAGTGTCACACATGAACCATATTCTGAAGAAACTGGAGTACAGCAATGGGGAAGATTCTTGGAGTAAATGTTTTACCATAAAATAAAGAAAATACTGGTTGAATTATTTTCCTTCCCAGGGCTAGGATAGACCATAGTATGCAGAGATTGCTTCTGAAGGGCCTGTAAAATAATGTGAGAAAACGTTTCAGATCACTAGCTCAATATTTCTCTCTTTAAAAAAAAAATTGTTTTTTTGGTTGCTATTAACCAAAGGTTTTCTAAGATTTTATTTGTTAATTAACTTTCTAGTTTCCCAAATCACATTTCTTAATATATTAAAATTAAAGTTAGCCAAGGGCAGTTTTGCTTTCAGTAAAAGCAGAATTTACCAGCTTAGTTCAACCCTACCTAATTCCAAATGGCTGCTAGTATATATTTCCTCCTTTCAATTATGCTTTCACTCTCCAATCTGATTATTGCAGGTTATGCAAATCAAGCTGGAGAAGAGATTTAATTCAATCAACTGTGGGTCTGCTTCCACTGATTTGAATATTAGCTGCTTCCTCTATGTGTAAATGACTGGAGAGAAGAAACTTGTTGCTATGCACTGTGACCAATCCTGATGCCATAACCTTGTGTCAGATCTCAAGGTCAAGCTCAAAGTCAAATTGGTTGTGGGAGGTTGTTTGGGGGCCCTGGAGGAAGACACTCCACCTCTCAGGTCTATGCTTGGGATGATTCTAAAAGACCCTGATTTTTTTTTGACACTGTCGGGATCACCCCCTCTTCTTGTCCATTATTTATGATTCTCAGAGAGAAAGATGAGGGGAGAAACAGAGAGAAAGATTGCTTCTCTTTACTGAGAATTTTCTCCATTCACTCAAATGGAACAGCATTCTTCACATACCAGGTTGAGAAAGGCAGCTAAGGTATCTATCCCTGAGGAAAAATAGACTATTTGGAGCTGTTAGCAAGCTGGGAGGGAGAGAGGCTTGCTCCAAATCTCACAAAGGATTGAGAACAGAGAAATTAATAGCACAGAGTGAATCCTTAGTCAACAGGGGAGCAGAGGACAAACTAGGAAAGAAGGTTCCTCGGGGCCTTGCCTCTAGCTGCCCACAAATAAAACCCTGTCTTTGAAGTGCTAACATTGCTTTTTTGTGAGGAGGAAGAAAAGACGGGGTGGGGGGCGGCAGGGTTCTAAAAATGCTATTTGTTTATCTGGAAGGTGCTAAACCAGTTTCCAGGCACAGATGTTGTTTTGCTTTAGAAAGCTAGAGATGTGTTCTTCAAAGGAACACTGACCCAATCCTAGAGCTGATTCTTCCTCTTCCTCTTCTTTTTTCCCCCCTCCCACTAAACTAGGTCAGGGAGAGGGTTTCATATTTTGTTGTTGTTAGACTGCCAGCTTAGAAGCGAGATGATTGGCTGAGACCTAGAGCTTGACAATTAACGTTAAATACAGGCAGCTGGCTGGGTTTTGATTAAAAGCCATAATCAAGAAATCTGGCAATCTGGAGTTGCGTGATGGCTGGTCTGTTTTTTTTTTTCTGTTTTAACCCCATGTGCACAATGACTGATCTTTCGGGGCTTTTTCCTTTACTGTCACTACAAATTTTCAAGTTTAAAAAAACCGACAGAAATCTTAAAGTCATGCGAGTTTCCTTGTTTCTGAAATAGCTGAAGACTGCTGTGTTGCTGGCCGTGTGATTTGGAGTTTCTGCTCTATTTGATGAAAACGAACACCGAAGACACACATCAGTTAGTACAGTGTTTAATTATTCTTTTTTTTCCCTATTCAATTGATTACTTATAAATGGGAAACAAAAACAACTCAGATCAACTCCTTCTATTGGTGCGGCTGTTCTGGAGGCAGTTATTTTGTTGCTTCTAGGGCCACCTTGTGGAAGACAACTGTTATTTTGAATATGGCAGTCAAGAATGGATTCATCTGGAAAGTGTAGTACACTGTCCATGTGACTTCCTGGTATAAAATCTAAGTAGAATGATCACTTAGTTTCTATCAGAAAATATCCTACAACAAAGAAAACTAGTTGTGGTGAATAGGGAAATGTGTATATCACTATGAAATACCTGAAGAAAGTCCAGATTTTGTGGTTCACATAAACCATCTGCATTTCCTTAGATGTCCTCAGGTGTTAGTGGGTGGAGACTTGGGATTGTCAACATTTCCTAACATTTCAAGATTTCAGATTTCTTCTCCCTGCTGAACTTGGGGTGTGAGGAAGGGGAACTTGGGGCCCTGGGTCAGTAGCATCATATCTTCTATTTGAAAATGGGCTAAACCATTCTGTGGACCTCGGTGTGGAATCTGCCTTGAGCAGTTAGTCCCTTCTGGCTTTCTGGTATCACGCTGGGGATGGATCAGGAGTCGCTGTGCTGCACAGACTCCAAGGCCCCTTCATCATGACTTCAGCGGTAACAGGTCCTCTTGTATCTTCTGGGTCTCTCTACTGGGGAAGGGACAAAATTCTGGAGCTTCTGCAGACCATGAAGAGCTCTAGGGGCATCAGTCACATGTTCTTAGGCTATCTACACAGACATCTTTTCCACCATGTTAGTCATGTGTATTGGATGTGATGTCATATCAAAGACCACTTCCTAAAGACATATCTGGGAGTTGTCTGGTTTCTCACATCTTTCCCGAGGTGGGAGTGAAAAATAGACATTGAGAACAGTGGCAACTGATCCTTTCACTCTAGTTTTTTGTTGTTGTTGTTGTTCATCTCTTCCTTTCTGAGTTCCATTGAGGCTAAAAGAAGAAGGTTCTTCTCCTTTCTGCATATCAGGGATTTCCCTATCACCACCTCTTGCATTATTTATCCTATGATTTGCAGCAAAGCTGTAGAGTCAGTTTGGCAACCCTGACTCAGACACTCACAGAATTGTCAAAACTATCATACTCGTAGGGACTCAAAAGTAAAATTTTTGGAGTCAAAACTGGAAATTAACTCTTTTCCTTGTGTGCATTTTGGACTTCATTATTCTGATTTCTCTTAGAGGCAAATGGATGTTTCTGGCAGAATGGGGAAAGAACATAAACTTGGAAACATGAATTGAAAAACACATCAATATCTTTCAATAAAATATTGTCTTCTTTTCATTGTTATTACTAGTTCTAAAAATGTGACCAAAGATTCAGTAAAAACTTGGAAAGCAAAATATAGCATCCATAATTACTTCCTCTTAATATTTCTTTCCTGATTTGATCAAACTCAACTGGTTGATATCTGGTTTTGCATTGACTGTCTCCTTAGGAAACGGTAGAAGCAAGATAGGAGAAGCTGATGCATTTTAATAGGGATCCAATCTCCCATCACAAAGAGGTGAATCTTGGTGTAGACAGCTTTCTTGCCAATCCAATCCCTACTCCAAAGCAGTATTAGCCTTCTAAACACAAGCACCTTTATTATTTATTTTTCTAAAAAACCTCCAATATGGCTCAGCAGCTATAAATTGAAATTCGAACTTACAAGGTCCTTCTTTATGGAAATCTTTTTTACTCATTTGTTTGGCTGTACCAGGTCTGAGTTGTGGTATGCAGGATTACTAGCTGCCACATATGGAATCTTTAGTTGCAGCATTTGGGATCTGTCCCTGACCAAATATCAAACCCAGGTCCCCTTCATATGGAGCATGGAATCTTAGCCACTGGACCACCTGGGAATTCACTCAAGGTCCCTGCTTACCTCTGCAGATGTACCTCCCACTACTCTAGTAGATTGCTTGCATGCAGAGAAGCTTTTCTATGTCAGCCTGACAGCCTGTGTCCCTTTCTTCTACTGCACCCTGAATATCTATTTTTTAATGCTATTTATATTTGATTTATTCTTCCAGACCAATTCAAATCCCTTCTCATTTGTGAAACTTTCCCAAATTCATCAACCTCTCCCTTCTTTCCTTTTCTTAGGCCAGTGATTCAGAACCTAAAGTGAGCATCAGAGTTACCTGGCTTGTATTTTCTATGCATGTTCTAGCCTCAGACTCAGAAAATCTAATTCACTTGTTCTGAGCTTGGGTCTACATGGTTCTGAGAATGTCCCTATTTAAGAATAAGGCTGAAGTTTAATGTCTATCCTCCTCTAGTTCATTCCATTCAGCACTTAACAGCTATTGCTTTGTCCTGTCAGTTACCCTTTTGTGTATAACTCGGTGCCTGGGTAGGGTCTGAGATCAACTGTCAAAGGCTGATGGTCCACACTTTCCCCCAGATTCCTCCACATGCCTCGACACATCAGCCTTCTGCTTGTTCATGGAAGGCTCTAGAAACTCCTGGATGTTAAGAGATACTATTACTCCCATTTTCCTTGATTTACACCATGGACAAGGACAGGGGCTTTTCCTACTGCTCAGACATAGAGTGCCCCTAGTGGTCTGTATGATAAAGATGTAACAGGGAAGAGCCAGTTTTGACTCCATGTTGGATCTGTTTCCTTGACCTTTGCTTTTCACTGTTTTTGTTTCTATTATGTTCATACATAATGCCCTGCCTCAGGGAACCTTGCCCCTCTGCTTGAATATTAAACTGAAGTGCGTTTGTTTAGCTCACGGAGAGATAATCTGACCCTGCCACCTATAAATGGCTGCAGAAAAGAAAAAACTAACACATTCCCTCCTATTTGTGAGAAAAATGGCCTTTTAACTTTACTTCCTCACTTCTTCTCTTTCTCGGTCTATAAAAGAAACTGGCATCCAGACTCCAGAAGATAGTTTTTTTTTTGGAGACCCTAGTTTGCCATCTTCTTGGTTAACCAGCTAACCAAATAAAGTATTCCTTGCCTCAACAACTTGTCTCTCAGTTTATTGACCTGTAGTGTGACAAGTAAAGTGAGCTTGGACATGGTAACAGCCAAATTCCTGAAAGAAAGAAATTACCACAAAGGAGGCAGAAGTACTAATTCATTAAACCCACATTTATTGAACACCTGTTATTTGCTAGAATGTGCATTGGAGGTATATGATAAATAAACAGACAAGCTATATATTCTTTGGAAAGACTGATACTGAAGCTGAAGCACCAATACTTTAGCCACCTGATGTGAAGGACCAACTGATTAGAAAAGACCCTGATGCTGGGAAAGATTGAAGGCAGGAGAAGGGGATAACAGAGGACGAGATGGTTGGATGGCATCACTGACTCAATGAACGTGAGTTTGAGCAAGCTCCAGGAGATGGTGAAGGGCAAGGAAGCCTGGCGTGCTGCAGTCCATGGGGTCGCAAAGAACTGGACATGACTGAGCGACTGAACAACAACAATCTCCCTCATGGGGAGTAGAGGGGATGGACAGTAAAGATACGGATTAGTGAGTATATAGTTCAGAGAGGGACAGGTGCTCTGACTAAAGGCAGGTGCCCCAGGGCATCTGAACCAGCAGGGCAAAGAAGAGTGGGTCGTTCTGCATGAGCTGCACCTCTCTGCATGCTGGGGCAGCCCCAGACATCACCCCTTTCTGGGCCTGCAGCCTCACTCCAGAAGTGCCTGGACTCTCAGGGTAGGCCAAATGTAGGCTATGAAGGAAAAGACAGTAGAGACCAAACAACGAGGCTGTGTGACCCTTCTCCCATTGCAGGATAGAATGTTGACAGAGGTCAGCTGTCAAGGGGATACAGGCAAGGATGTGGACACAGACATGCAGGTTGGAGTCTGGAGGTGATCATAGCAGTGTGGGCCAAGACTCAGGATAAGAAAGTAACAACAGACACCAAGACAGAGGGCTGGTTGGGCAGGGAGGACTCAAGCAGAGGAACTGCAGAGCTCCCTGTAAAAACACTTCCTCTGCTCCCACCCAATCAGAATCCTAACAGGAAAGATACCCTACAATGGTCTCTGGGATCCTCAGGTCCCTTACGAAATCAGTCCTGAGGATTCATGTAGATGTTCCTGGAAATAGACAGAGTTAATTGGCCAGTGGGAGGTCAGAGTGGGAGATGGCTGTGTGAGTGTAAATGGATGGCTAAGCTGTGCACACTCACCTCTGAAGTCTAGTCTGCTCTTTTAGCTGTCTTTGCAAGAACTTTGAGGTCAAGGATTCTTTTATATTCAGCGTTAATCAGGATCTCTCAGAGTTAGTAGTAGAAACTCAGCAAATATTTATTGGTTTCCATTTGACTATTTTGACTTTGGGCTTTGTTTTTTATTTTTCTCTCACTGAGGAAGCATTAAAATAAAGCCTGACTGATGTGAATTGGATTGACATGCGTGAATCAGCGGTTGATGACATTTAGATTTTTTTTCTTCCTGATCCTTCTGCAAGTATGATTTGGATCATTTGCAATTACATTCAAGGACAAATTAAATGATTTTATGATGCAATTGAGATGAAAATAATGCTCTTCGGGATTAAATGCACACAACTGCTTAATTGCTTGAGATTTGCCTAAAGTTTCAGTTATTTAATGCTGAGTAACAAACTCCTTTAAAATTTAGTGACTTAAAAGCTGTTTCATTACCTTTCCCAATTTTATAGATTGACGAGGCTCACTTAGAAGAAGTTTCTATTCTATATGATTATGGCTGGGGCTGTAGTCATTTGGGGGCTTGAAATGTCCCAATGGTTCATTCACAGAACTAGCCACTGTGCTGACTGTGAAAACTCAGCTAGGACTGTTGCCTGAATGTCTTAGTTCTTTTCACGTGGATATATCCATGTGCAACTTGGGCTTCCTCACAGCATGGCAGCTTGGTTCCAGAAAAAGGCAAGCAAGAGAAAGGAAGCAAGCGTTGCCAGTCCTCTTAAGACTCAACTCACTTTTACCATGTTCTGTCAGTCAAAGTAGTTATGGGCCAGCCTACATGTAAGAGGAGGGAAAATGGGAGGGAGTTTTAAGAGGGAGAGTACATAAGTATACCTATGGCTGATTCATGTGGATGTTTGGCAGAAACCAATTCAATACTATAAAGCAATTATCCTTCAATTAAAAATAAATAAATTTTTTAGAAAAGAGGAAGGGAAATCATCTCTACCTCCATGTGAGAATGACACATATGTACAAGAAGTTCCCATCTTTGGAAACTATCTACCATGTTTGCCCCTCTGGCCACCACAATTTACATCTCCCTCCCATATGCAAAATATATGCACAGTTAGCCTTAAGCTATTAGCTCAAAGTCCAGGATCTCATTATCTAAATCAGGTTCAGTTATGAATGGGGGCTAACTGAATGAAGTTCTCTGGTGTGGCTCCTTGGTAGAGTCCTATAAATTGAAAAGACATTATCTGGTCTAAACACATTCAACATACAATGTGAGAAAGGGACAATTATAACTGTAGTAAACATAGCAACTGGTGTATAACTTTCACTAATCCATAATAAATTTGAAATCCAGTCACACACATGTTAGCAAGTATTAAAAAGTTTTTTTTTAATTAAAAAAAAATCAGGTTCTTGTTCTCCTCCTGGGGGAGAGGTTTGCTATGGCTCGACTCTTCAAATCATACTTTCATTTCCATTAAGAAATTACCTATGCTTGCAGCTGAGTAGTTTTCTCAGCCTATTTCCTTAGCATAAGAAGTTAGAGGTTCTGAGCACCAAAGAATTGATGCTTATGAATTGTGGTGCTGGAGAAGACTCTTGAGAGTCCCTTGGACTGAAAGGAGATCCAACCAGTCCATCCTAAAGGAGATCAGTACTGAATATTCATTGGAAGGACTGATGTTGAAGCTGAAACTCCAATACTTTGGCCATCTGATGTGAAGAGCTGACTCATTGCAAAAGATCCCGATGCTAGGAAAGATTGAAGGCAAGAGGAGAAGGGAGCAACAGAGAATGAGTTGGTTAGAGAGCATCACTAACTCAATGGACATGAATTTGAGCAAACTCCGGGAGACAGAGAAGGACAGGGAAACCTGGCATGCTGCAGTCCATGGGGTCTCAAGAAGTTGGACATAACTTAGTGACTGAACAACAATGAGGTCTTAGAAAGGGCTTACAACTGCATTTTTGCTTTGAAATTTACTGTGAGACCATATTCTACTTGTGGAAACCTGGACTTAATTTTTGCCTTGAGGTCATTTCTTCTGAGAACATTGTGTTGGGTCTTAAGTCTCCATGTGTTTTGTAAACTCTGCTCTCTAACTGAAGAGTCCTTTGTGAGGGAGTTTCATCTCTCTTTTTTCTCAAATTTTCTCAGAGGCAACTAAAGGAAACTAGTATTGTCACTCAGTATTCTTCCCAGAAATCTCTTTGACCAGGTGCATACACTCATCAGCTACTCTTTCTAGCTCAACATCACTGTGGAAAAGGTTGCCCAAATTTTATAGTGTTGCCGAACTTTCTGCCTATATGTGACATGGGTTGCCTTTTCTTCAGCCTCCAGTAACACTTTCCTCACTCCCTCTCCTTCCAGGCTCCATTAGTGGTTTCTTTGAGGTCCTCCTGGCTCCTGCTTGCCGTCCAGTTCCAAAGCCAAAGCCACATATTTTAGGTTTCTATTACAACAATACTCACTTCTGGATATCAAATTTTGTTTTAGTTATCCAGTGCTGCAGAATAAACCCTAAACAAAATAAACCTCAAAACTTTGTGGCTTAAAACAGCATCCATTTAATTATCTTTCATCATTTTGTAGGTTGAGTGGACTCAGCTGGGTGGGGTTACTCCCTCTGATGTCGGCTGGGCTGTGGTCATCTGAGGGCTCTCCTGGGATGCAGATCCAAGGTGGCTAAGTCACATGCCTGGCAGTTGGTCCTGGCTGTTGATGGTAGCTTGGCTAGGCCTACTGACCAGAGACTTCGCTTGCCATTCCTTTGGGCTTCAACATGTAGCTGCTTAGGCCTCCTCAAAATTTGGTGCCTAAGTTCCAAGAATGGGTGCTCCACAAGGAAGAAGGTAGGAACGGCTAAGCTTAAGGTCTGGATTTGAAATTCACTTCTGACATATTTTTATCAGTCAGAACAAGAGGGCAACCCAGATTCAAAGGGAGAGAAAAAAAAAATTTCACCTCAGTGAAATGGTATGCTCATACCAGCAGGAGTGACCTTTGGAGACTACCAAATGGCATCTTCCCAGATGGCACCAGTGGTAAACAATCCACCTGCCAATGCAGGAGATACAAGAGATGGAGGTTTGATCCCTGCATAGTAAAGATCCCCTGGAGAAGGAAATGGCAACCCGCTCCACTCCTGCCTGGAAAATTCCATGGACGGAGGAGCCTGGTGGGCTACAGTCAATGGAGTTGCAAAGAGTTGGATACGACTCAGCACACATGCAAGAAGAAGAAGAGCTGGGGAGTAATGATTGCCTCTTGTAACAATCGATGACATTGAACCAGGTGCTACTTTTCTCTTGTTGAGACGACAGACCTCACATTTCTAGAACCTCCCAATAATTTTTCTCTCTGACTCAAACTGCACACTGAAGGGTTATTGATACTTCCTATTCAAACAATTGATATTTTGCTGTATCTACTAAGAATCCAGTGTAAGAAAAATGCATCTGATGCTTTCTTCTGTTGGGCAGCAACTCTTGAATAAAAGTTGGAAAACCAGGAATTGAGTCTTGAAGCAAGTCTTAATTTAGTATTGATGTGTAATATAAAGTCACCACAGCCTTTTTGCAAATATGATTGTTGTAAAATTGCAAATTCTCTGACTGCTTATGACCTGAGTAATAGAATGTCCATAAGAAATCAGTTCAGTTCAGTTGCTCAGTCGTGTCCAACTCTTTGCAACCCCACAGACTGCAGCACTCCAGGCCTCCCTATCCATCACCAACTCCCGGAGTTTACTCAAACTCATGTCCACTGAGTTGGTGATGAGCTCTCCCTAAATATAAAGAGGGAAAAATATAACGCATATATATGGAATTTAGAAAGATGGTAACGAGAACCCTGCATGCGAGACAGCAAAAGGAACGCGGATGTATAGAACAGACTCGTGGACTCTGTGGAAGAGGGCAAGGGTGGGATGATATGGGAGAATGGCATTGAAACATGTTAATTAACATACATGAAATAAATTGCCAGCCCAGGATTGATGCTCGGGGCTGGTGCACCGAGATGTCCGGGGCGGGGGGGGGGGGAGTTGGGAGGGAGGAGGGAGGGGGGTTCTGGAGGGGGAGCATATGTAAACCCAGGGCGGTTTCATGTCATTGTATGGCAAAACCAACACAATAAAGTAAAGAAAATTAAAAAAAAAAAGAAAAATAACCCCTACTTAATTTGTTTTGATGTATATCTTTAAAAACACACACACACAGTTCAGAATGACATGAAATAGAAACTATCTCTCTACCCACTCCTTACCCTCTTCAAAAATTCAGCATCACTTTCTGAGATGACAGTGTCTGCTGACAGGTGGCTGGTATTGTAAATAGATTTAATATATTTATCCCTCTTTCTTGACTGGTAAATTTAAACAGTATTTACTGTGTTCTCATTAGAAAATGATTTTATTGTAATTTAATCATTTGTCAGAAACAAGTTGAGGTTTCCTAAGATACCCCCAGGTTTCTGATTTGGCAGGTCTGGGAGGGTGGGGGTCAAGATTCTGCATTTCCAGCAAGTATCCCTGGTGATGCTGATGCTTTTGTTGTGGACCATATTCTGAGAAACACTGTCATGAAGAATAAACATTGTTGGTTTTAACTTACGCTACTTCTTTTTCTCTCTCATTTATCTAGTTATTTTTCTCAATTATATATATTTTAATTCTGGCATTATCTGTGTCATATGAACTTACATGTTTATTTCTTGATTAGTCATCTTTCTTTTAAGGCAGTAACTAGTGACAGTCAGAAGGTACAAAAGGTGAGGAAACATGAGAATTACTTTTCCTTGATAATTTTGTGACTGTTATCAGTGATATCTTTGGGGGAAATTATTTGTAATCGTTTGGAGCTATTATAGAAAAATGAAATTTATTTTTGCATCTTGTTCTTCTATCCAGTCACCTTGCTAATTCTTCAGTAATTCTAATTCTTCACTGGTAAGATTTTGCATGTTGATACCTGCACCTCTAATACATTCATTGTCAATGTTGTATAATGTTTCATTTTCTGATTATACTACGCATGCATAGCTCATTTTCATATTGATGGACATTTAGTAGTTTAGATAGTCTGCTCTTCCTCCTTCTTTGCTATTATATTTTAGCAACAGCTCAATTTTAGCACACGTGTCCTTGCGGACTTGTGTGACTTTTGTTTTCCAAGATATACCAGGGAATAGAACTACTGGGTTGTAGAAACTCAGATACTACTTTTGCACAATTCATAGCCTGTTGGCCTGACCTGTTTTTCCAGTTATTGCCATGGCAACTAGCCCTGAGTGAGCTGCTAGTGACTGCACAGGCATTCTCTCTTATTTGTGCTGCATGTCTCTTGCCTTCAGCCCAGGACAGGGCAGGGGACAGGGAGACCCTTGCTCAGTGTATACCTGTGCACAGTTGTGAGGTGAGGGGAGTTCACACCCAAGGGGCAGAACTTTTGGCAGTGGGATGAAGGAGCCAGTGCACGAACCTCCCCTCTCCGGACTAACAACTGCCCTGCAGTGCCATTTATTTGGCCTCTTGAAGGGGGACCTCATTAGACCCAGAAGCCTATAGTATCCCCTACTAGCTCTCCCTTTCATACCTCACTCCGGTCACTTCAAGAGACACTGGTCCCTTGGGGCTTGCTGCAAGGGCGCAACCTCACACCTCCTGAAGCTTCTCTGAAGTCTTCCTGCCTGATTGTGGTGTGAGGGGTGTGGGGGAGTTGTGAAGGGACCAAGTTTGGGGGCTTAAAGAACTCACACAGTAGATGTTGTGCGTGGAAACCGGAGCTTCAGTTTTGGGTTCTAACTAGACCAAACTGGTGCAAGCAGAAATGGTAGTTTAGAGTTGGGTTTTTTTCCAGCAATGAAAATCAACTAAGAGTTTAGTTGTATGGTCAGAATCAGGAAGTAGAAAGTGATGTGACCTAGATACCCAATACCAGCTTGGATTAGTAAATCCCATCAGCGCAGAAGTCTTAACAAATCCTGATTCTGCATATTTAACAGCAGACCTAATTTGTTGATTATGTTGCATTACAATCTGTAATATGATCATTCATGGTGAGAATATTTATTAAGAATGTACTATATGCCAAATATTGCTCTGAGTGCTAAGAAATATTAACTAATTTAATCCTAATAATAATACTTGGAAGTGAGTATTATTATTATCACTGGCTGTGCCTCACAGCTTGCAGGAAGATCCCCTGGAGGAGGGCATGGCAACCCACTCCAGTATTTTTGCCTGGAGAATTACCATGGGCAGAGGAGCCTGGAGGGCTACAGTCTATGGGATTGCAAAGAGTCGGACACAGTTGAGCGACTAAGCATAGCACACAGCTTGCAGGATCTTAGTTCCCTGATGAGGGATCAAAACTGGGCCCCCTGCAATGGAAGTGTGGAGTCCTAGCCATTGGTTTGCCAGGGAATTCATAGAAGTAAAAAAATATTATTATCCCACTTTACAGAAGAGGATGTTTAGATGTAAGAAGGCTCAATACTGTACCTCAAGTCCTACAGTGGTTGAACCCAGGAAGTCTATACCTAGACTCCTGCTCTTAACACTTCACTGCCCTGATTACTGATTCTCATGTTAATGATTCTTCCTCTCTTTGTTAATTCGTTCACTCATTTGTTCATTCATTGCTTTCTTCTATCTTTCCTTCGATTTGTTGAGGCATTATTAACATACGGTTGGATTACATTACAAAATTACTATAAGGATTAGCACGAGGTTATATTATAATATAATTAGTATATGGTTAATTAAACCACAATCAAGTTATAGACATTTTCATCACCCTAAAAAGTTTACTGTGTCTTTTCCCTCACTCCCAGTCTCTGGCTTCCAGGTGGCACTAGTGGTAGAGAACTTGCCTGCCAATGCAGGAGGCGTAAGAGATGTGGGTTCGATCCCTAGGTTTGAAAGATCCCCTGGAGGAGGGATGGCAACCCACTCCAGTATTTTTGCCTGGTGAATCCCATGGACAGAGGAGCCTGGCAGGCTACAGTCCATGAGGTCACAAAGAGTCGGACATGACTGAAGCGACTTAGCATGCAAAGCATGTACACACAGTCTCTGGCAACCACTGATCTCCCTCCCTCTAGTTTTGCTTTTGAGAGCATATCACAGGAGTGGAGTCTTGGAGTCTGTAGCCTTTTGAGCAGCCTTCTTTCACTAAGAATGATACACATGAGATTCACCCATGCTCTTGAGTGTACTAGTGGTTTGTTTCTGTTTATGACTGAGGAGCATTCCATCCTGTGAATGTTTGTTTACCCATTCAACAGTCGATTAATGTTTGGATTATTTCCAGCTTCTGGTGATTACATATATGGCTGCTATAAATATTTGCCTACTGGCATTTGTATGGACATACCTAGTAATGGAATTGCTGGGTCATATGATAAGCGACTATTTAACTTCATAAAAAAGGGCCAAGCTGCCTTTTTCAAAAAGGCTGTATAATTTTTAGTTTCATCAGTAATATATGATTTTAGGTGGTTGCTCTACATCTTTTTCAGAACTTGGTATGCTGCTGCTGCTGCTAAGTCGCTTCAGTCATGTCTGACTCTGTGAGACCCCATAGAGGGCAGCCCAACGGGCTCCTCTGTCCTTGGGATTCTCCAGGCAAGAACTCTGGAGTGGGTTGCCGTTTCCTTCTCCAATGCATGAAAGTGAAAAGTGAAAGTGAAGTCGCTCAGTCGTGTCTGAGTCTTCGTGACCCCATGGACTGCAGCCCACCAGGCTCCTCTGTCCATGGGATTTTCCAGGCAAGAGTACTGGAGTGGGGAGCCATTGCCTTCTCCCAGAACTTGGTATAGTCAGGTTTAAGCATTTTTTTTTAGCCAGTTTAATACATGTTTAGTGGTATCTCCTTGTGGTTCAGAGATGCACTTCTCTCATGACTGATTATGCTGAGTATGTTTATATGGGCTCACTTACTGTCTGCTTGTCTTCCTTGGAATGCTTTTGTGGAAATAAGATTTTGTTTACATTAGCCATATGCTTATTAATGAATATTATTATATTCAGTTCTACAAATGGATGTTCCCATACAGTTCAAAGTTTTTATTTCTAATCATATGGAAGATGCAGAATAGTGTAGTAGTTAGGGACAGGAGCAGGGTTCAGACTACAGCTCGGTAAATTATTAGCCCTGTGCTCTTGGGCAACTTCTTGTGAAAGTCTGTGATTGTTTTCTCATCTGTAAAATGAAGATACTAAGGCACCTACTGTAAAGAGGTGTCATGAAGATATTGAGATGCCTCATGTAATATACACATGACAGTACCTATCTAGGTGCTGTGTAACTGATGCTGTCATCATCTTCATCTTCCTTGTTATTGCCATCATCGCCATCATCATCACCTGGTCCATAACTGAGTTCCTGAAAGTATACATCAACAGATATACATTCAGAAAATTCACTCATTTCTATTTCATTCCAGATCTGTAATGAGATCTAGTATTGTACAACTCCCAAATATTAAAAAAAAAACAGGCAAGGCAATCTGGAGAATGTGTCTTCGTTACATAGGTCACATGGCCCACAGTTTGCAGACCCTGAAAAAACGCCAATTTAAATACGGAAAATCTCAGTGATTTCCAGACCTGATTTGGCATCTAGAAAAATCTACTTGGTTCTTCCATTTCTCCTCCAAATTCTCTGCCAGTCAACAGAATAATGTTTAAATGACTTAGAATTAAACAAACATGTAAACCACTTGGCCCCTTGCAAACACGTTTGATTTTAATCAGGTGGAAATCCGCCTTTGCATTTTGTTGGTACAGCTCAACACTGACTCCTTTCTAATGGGATGTCATAATGTTATAAAATTGTAAAGTGGTTTGGATTGGTGGAATGAGTCTTTGGAAAAACAAATTTAAACACAATTTAGTGCTGTAAAACAATTTTAGTTAGTGATGTCAGAGACCACTTCAAGAACCGTAATTGCTCAATAATTCCACTGAGGGGAGCCGCTGCCATAGCAAAGACTTTACAGACGTGGCCTTGGCGCTTTTGCCCAGGATAAAACAACAGCTTCAGGGTTTTAAAATGCACAGGGTCTTCAGATTCCTAAAAACCCTGTAATTTTACAATAATCAGGCAAAATAAAAAAGCGATACAAACATTTAGCTCCACTGATTTAGAATAAAAGCCTGTTGAGTTTAGGTGGTAATACACAGTTAAGTATAGAACTTTTTTTTTTTTTTTGCTTTCTCTTCAGAAATATCCAGCAGTAAAAAAAAGTCAGCTGTAGGTAGCAATAAAAATAGATAACATTTATTGAGGGCTTTCTATGTGCCTTTCCCATAAGTATTGACTCATTTAATTCTCACAATGATCCTATAACTCGAGAAATAGTTATTGTCATCCCTATTTCATAGTTGGGAACCAGAAGCACCGAGAGGTAAGTGAACTGTTCAAGGTCACAGAGCTAGTAAGAAGCAGGCAGTCTGGCTCTAGAAAACACAGCCTCACATGTCACTATGCTGCTTCTTAGCAGGAGAATTCACAGGGCTTTAGTTCAGTTCAGTTCAGTTCAGTCGCTCAGTTGTGTCTGACTCTGCAATCCCATGAACCTCAGCACGCGAGGCCTCCCTGTCCATCACCAACTCCTGGAGTCCACCCAAACCCATGTCCATTGAGTCGGTGATGCCATTCAAGCACCTCATCCTCTGTCGTCTCCTTCTGCCCTCATTCTTTCCCAGCATCAAGGTCTTTTCAAATGAGTCAGCTCTTCACATCGCGTAGCCATAGTATTGGAGATTTAGCTTTAACATCAGTCCTTCCAACAAACACCCAGGACTGATCTCCTTTAGAATGAGCTGGTTGGATCTCCTTATTGTCGAAGGGACTCTCAAGAGTCTTCTCCAACACCACAGTTCAAAAGCATCAATTCTTCAGTGCTCAGCTTTCTTTATAGTCCAACTCTCACATCCATACATGACCATTGGAAAAACCATAGCCTTAACTAGACAGACCTTTGTTAGCAAAGTAATGTCTCTGCCTTTTAATATGCTGTCTAGGTTGGTCATAACTTTTCTTCCAAGGAGTAAGTGTCTTTTAATTTCATTGCTGCATCACCGTCTGCAGTGATTTTGGAGCCCCCCAAAATAAAGTCAGCCACTGATTCCCCATCTATTTGCCATGAGGTGATGGGACCAGATGCCATGATCTTAGTTTTCTGAATGTTGAGCTTTAAGACAACTTTTTCACTCTCCTCTTTCACTTTCATAAAGAGGCTCTTTTGTTCTCCTTCACTTTCTGCCATAAGGGTGGTGTCATCTGCATATTTAAGGTTATTGATATTTTTCCCAGCAATCTTGATTCAAATTTGTGCTTCCTCTAGCCCAGCGTTTCTCCTGATGTACTCTGCATATAAGTTAAAGAAGTAGGGTGACAATATACAGCCTTGACGTACTCCTTTTCCTATTTGGAACCAGTCTGTTGTTCCATGTCCAGTTCTAACTGTTGCTTCCTGACCTGCATACAGGTTTCTCAAGAGGCAGGTCAGGTGGTCTGAAATTCCCATCTCTTGAAAAATTTTCCACAGTTTATTGTGACCCACACAGTCAAAAGCTTTGGCATAGTCAATAAAACAGAAATAGATGTTTTTCTGGAACTCTCTTGCTTTTTTGATGATCCAGTGGATATTGGCAATTTGATCTCTGGTTCCTCTGCCTTTTCTAAAACCAGCTTGAACATCTGGAAGTTCATGATTCATGTATTGCTGAAGCCTGGCTTGGAGAATTTTGAGCATTACTTTACTAGTGTATGAGATGAGTACAATTGTGAGGTAGTTTGAGCATTCTTTGGCATTGCCTTTCTTAGGGACTGGAATGAAAATTGACCTTTTCCAGTCCTGTGGCCACTGTTGAGTTTTCCAGATTTGCTGACATATTGAGTACAGCTCTTTCACAGCATCATCTTTCAGGATTTGCAATAGCTCAACTAGAATTCCATCACCTCCACTAGCTTTGTTCATAGTGATGCTTTCTAAGGCCCAGTTGACTTCACATTCCAGGATGTCTGGCTCTAGGTGAGTGATCATACCATTGTGATTATCTGGGACATGAAGATTTTTTTGTACAGTTCTTCTGTGTATTCTTGCCACCTCTTCTTAATATCTTCTGCTTCTGTTAGGCCCCTACCATTTTGTCCTTTATCAAGCCTGTCTTTGTATAAAATGTTCCTTTGGTATCTCAAATTTTCTTGAAGAGATCTCTAGTCTTTCTCATTCTATTGTCTTCCTCTATTTCTTTTCATTAATCAGTGAGGAAGGCTTTCTTATCTCTCCTGCTATTCTTTGGAACTCTGCATTCAGATGAGTATATCTTTCCTTTTCTCCCTTGCTTTTCACTTCTCTTCTTTTCACAGCTATTTGTAAGGCCTCCTCAGACAGCCATTTTTCTTTCTTGCATTTCTTTTTCTTGGGGATGGTCTTGATGCCCGTCTCCTGTACAATGTCATGAACCTCCATCCATAGTTCATCAGGCACTCTTTCTATCAGATTCAGTCCCTTAAATCTATTTCTTACTCCCACTGTATGGTCATAAGGGATTTCATTTAGGTCATATATGAATGGCCTGGTGGTTTTCTCCACTTTCTTCAATTTAAGTCTGAATTTGGCAATGAGGAGTTCATGATCTGAGACACAGTCAGCTCCTGGTCTTGTTTTTTCTGACTGTATAGAGCTTCTCTGTTTTTGGCTGCAAAGAATATAATCAGTCTGATTTCGGTGTTGACCATCTGGTGATGTCTATGTGTAGAATCTTCTCTTGTGTTGTTGGAAGAGAGTGTTTGCTATGACCAGTGCATTTTCTTAGCAGAAAATTCTATTTGCCTTTGTCCTCCTTCATTGTGTACTCCAAGGCCAAATTTGCCTGTTACTCCAGGTGTTTCTTGATTCCTACTTTTGCCTTCCAGTCCCCTGTAATGAAAAGGACAATCTTTTTTGGGTGTTAGTTCTAGAAGGTCTTGTAAATCTTCATAGAACAGTTCAACTTCAGCTTTTTCAACGTTACTGGTCGGGGCAAAGACTTGGATTACCAGCTGCAATGACGCACAGCGTGGGCTGCTTTGGCAGCACACAAGCAAGGCCAAGAGGAGCTACTCCACGTCCGAAGACAGGGGTGGAGGCTGAGTTGAGCTACCCCAACTCCGAGGTCAGGGGTAGCGGCCCAGAGGAGCTACTTCATGCCCGAGGCAAGGAGCAGGAGCTGCGCTTTGTTGGAGCAGCCGTGAAGAGATACCTCATATCCAAGTAAGAGAAAAACAAGTAAGATGGTAGGCAGTGAAAGAGGGCATCAGAGGGCAGACAGACTGAAACCACAATCACAGACAACTACCCAATCTGATCACATGGACCACAGCCTTGTCTAACTCAATGAAACTAAGCCATGCTGTGTGGGGCCACCCAAGACAGATGGGTCATGGTGGAGAGGTCTGACAGAATGTGGTCCACTGGAGAAGGGAATGGCAAACCACTTCAGTACTCTTGCCTTGAGGATCCCATGAACTATATGAAAAGGCAAAAAGATAGGACACTGAAAGATGAACTCCCCAGGTCGGTAGGTGTCCAGTATGCTACTGGAGATCAGTGGAGAAAGGATGAAGGGATGGAGCCAAAGCAAAAACAACACCTAGTTGTGGATGGGACAGGTGATAGAAGCAAGGTCCGATGCTGTAAAGAGCAGTATTGCATAGGAACCTGGAATGTTAGGTCCATGAATCAAGGCAAATTGGAAGTGGTCAAATAGGAGATGGCAACAGTGAACATCAACATTCTAGGAATCAGCGAACTAAGATGGACTGGAATGGGTGAATTTAACTCAGAGGATGATTCTATCTACTACTGTGGGCAGGAATCCTTAGAAGAAATGGAGTAGCCATCATAGTCAACAAAAGAGTCAGAAATGCAGTACGTGGATGCAATCTCAAAAATGACAGAATGATCTCTGTTCATTTCCAAGGCAAACCATTCAATATCACAAGGCTTAGCTGAATCAGTGATGAGTGAATAAAGGTGAAATTAAGAGAGTGATACTGTGAAAGAAGGTAGTTCAGGCAATTGTTTCAGCAATCAGAATTAGTATTTTCACTGGAGATCCAGAAAGAAAGGTCAAAATAGAGAAGTTGATCCTCATAAGAGTTGCATGAATACAGCACAAACATTAAGAGAATAGATGAAGATGAACTTGTTTCAGATATATTTTAATATTTTGACTTTGGCAAAAGTCCTTAAGGATAATAACATTGGGGATAGTACCAGAAAGGTTTGGCCCAGATGGACTGGGCATAAACATTGGACGCTATTTAAACACGTATTTAAAAATATGCTGTGTTGTACAAGAAAAGAACTTTCATTTTTCCATATTTTAGTAACATTTTTGAAATTGCCTCATTTTTCTGTGCTGTCGTTAAAAGTTTTTCTCCTTTTTTATTCCCCTTTTTTTGTAACTGTTTTCAAATACTCTGGCTTTGCCAGGTTTTCTTGGCTTTGAAGATATGCGAACCCCAATTTACCTGGTGATAAAAGAGGTCTCACAGAGAAATCCAAAAAATTAAACAGCTAAGCCAATTTTCCTTGATTTAAAATGACTTCAGCTACACTATATTCAACACATAAAATAGCAAAGATGAAAGAAGTAAATGAATCATTTATAACCCCAAAGGGAGGAACAAAAATTTCTTAGAGATTCTTCCGAGAAAAATCTAATGTGGAGCCTGTGAGATATGCTCTGTGGTCTTTGGAAAAGCTCGTGACCCATTGCTGTGTTCACTTTCAAATTATTTTCTTGGCTAAAAAAAACACACATGACAATTTAGAAAAATTGACTTACAGAGACTCTCTGCTTTGCCAAGGGAAGTGAGAACCCAATTTTATTATGCTTCTGAGTCATCTCTTTTCCTTGGTTCTGTAAAAAGATTGCTATGAGATTCATCAAATGTTACTTAAGAATAAAACTTATGTTTGGGATTCATTTATAAAATAGGAATTAATTTAATTCACATAATTAAACATCATTTTAATTTTGAGGTGCTATAAAAAAAGACATTTGCTAATGAAGATCTGCCTGCTTTCAGGCATCAGTTGTTTGTATAGAATTCTTTCTGAAACCTCTCCTGTGCTTTCTTTCAGTTTAGGATAAGAAAGATAGTGTCGGAGTTCAAGTCAGCTGCTTGGCCTTCTGGCTGAATAGTGCAAAGAAGGTGACTTGTCTTTTATCCCAGATTGATTTAACCTCATGAAGGTCTTGAATAACCAGATAGGAGTTCCTGGCCAAGGGGAACCCAGGAGAATGGGGGTCCAAAGCTCAACCAGGTCCTGGAGAAGGAGGGGGGTACCAGCCAAGAATCATAGCTAGAGAACCCACGTCCTTCTGTAAGATCCAAAGGAACTGGGAGTCTGGGGTGGGCTGAGAGAAGACACCCAGAGCAGGGTCTGTGCAGTTGTAAGCACACAGGGGGGACTGGACAGCATAGATGAGAGCAAAGAATGTCTGTGGAACTGCCTCTGATGAGCCCCAGGGCCACTGCTGGCAGAGTGGTGTACTTGGCACATGTACTGTGGCAAGGTTAGAGCCTTTAAAGTATGTGGCTGGCCTGAAACCACAAAAACAAGAGAAAAAAAACTAAAAATAAAAGGATAGTTCTATGTTTAAAAAAAGTCTGTCTGGTAAATGCACTTTAAGAAAAGTTAGCACTGTCTTTTAAGAGCTTAATCCTTGGTGTGTGGATGAGGAGATGGGGGCCCAGCATGGAAGTGGTTTCGGTTGTGAAGCCTCATCCATGTTTGCCCTCTCACTGGGGCCTCTCTCTCATGGCCCTACAGATTTTCCTTCATCGTCCTTACCTATCTTCCCACCCTACCATATTGATAGGAGCTGGGGGCGACTCAGAACCAGGTCATCCCAAAGTATGACTGGGCAGGTAAGCTGAGAGGAGCGGGTGGGAGAACCCACACATGAAGGGAGGAACTTGGCTTCTTTTATACTGTTACACTTGGTTGCATGATAACTGAGAATCTATCACCTGTTTTATGTGTATAGGTGATACACACACACATATAAATGTAATATATTAATATATAGAAATGTGTTTCTTCTGAGAATCCAATACCTGAATGTACTGGGGACAGCCTTATACTGTCCCATATTCCTTCACTAGGAGAAGGATACTAGCATTTTTTTTTTTTTTTTTGCATCTTGATGGAGCTTTCTTTTCCAAGGAAAAGGATTAAGATGGATATCTTTGAAACTGTATCTTCTTGGATTGCCTACTCATCACCCTGGGCATTTAAGGGTGATGCGTGCCATGCGTGACAGGACACAACTGTTTGTATCAGCACAAAAAACACTGTGCTTTGTTCTAAGTACTTTGCATACTTTACTCATTTAATCCTCACAGCAGCCCCTGAGACGGATGATAATGGATTTACAGATGAGGACACTGAGATAACCAGTAAGTGCCTGGCTGGCTCAGAGGTCAGCTGTTTTAACCATTCTACCAGTCTGTTTCTGAAAAGGGAAAAAACAATACATTTCTTTTTCTCCTTTGTTTTTGCATTAGAAGAATGGAATGCAATATCTTTGCTGCCCTAGACTTCCTGGAAAATTTGAATATTAAATTTTCTAGACTCTCAAGGGAAATAAAAACTAATTCTTGGGCAAGTTTCTAGGTCTAATGGACTATCTGTTCTAGTATGAAAGAGCTAGCTGAAAAGTGGGCTTGAGGTACAAATGCCTTTAGAGGTATAATGAAATCTCTATAGGGAAAAAAGAAACAGAATTACAGAGGGGGTGCCCAGGAAAATGGGGCTGACCCAAGAGAAGCTGCCTGAAGAATAGAGGAGACACACCTCGGGAAGACTTGGGTGGGTATATGGATTTAGCAAAAGCCTTTTAGCAGAAGTCGTGAATGATGGAACATGTTGAACCTTTGTCACACAACGAACCACACCTCCTGGTACCCCCACACCTGGGTCATCTCCTTCTCTTGATTCTGATCTGGTTCTGTCAGTTGCTTTAATCAATAGAGTGCAACAGAGGTACCACAGGGCCCGTGTGAACTTCAATTTTAAGATCCTGTACGTGTGACCACGTGTACTTGGGAGCCTCAAGCTGTCGTCTGATAAATCTGGATATCCTTGTTGGAGAGACCACATGGGGAAATCTTTGGAGAGCCTGTGTTGGGGGGAAGAAGCCGTGAGATTACATGGAAGACTGCGAAGATCCCAGCTGACTGAGGCCACAGACCTATGACCTCAGTCAAGTGGCTCAGCCAGCTTCCAGCTGTTGAAGCCATTCTAGTGGAGGCACCAGATGTATGAATGAAGAAGTCCCAGCAGACATCACATGGGACAGACGCGCGTGTGTGTGTGAGCTTGTCGTCTCTTTTTCTCTAGGAACCCAGACTATTATAAATGGTAAGGCTTGTTGCACATATATTTTGTGTTGCTTAATAGAATAAGCTCAAGACCTCTGAACTGGGACAGTGGTAAATGACCCTTTGCTGCAGATCTTAAAGTAATTATTGGATTGAGAATTTGGAGCTGTGTGGTAGGCTTCTGGCTCTGCCCCTCTGTGACCTTGGGAAAACCAATCAACCTTTCTGGACCTCAGTTTCATTATGGCTACAGCTCTCAAAAATTTCTGCAATTTAAATATGGTTATTAGGCTAAAAAAAGAAACAATGGAGCCATTGTTACTGCAATAATGAGTGCTTAATCATGGTGCAGGTGGGGACCATATAATAAGCTTTTTAAAATAAAGCTTTTAAAAGTGGGCATATTTTGTACTTCCTTCTTTCTGCAGTTTAAGTTGTATGAGCTGAAAGGAGGTGTATTCTTGGGGGTTACCATACTTAATCAATTACCCAGGGACATTAACTGGCACACCTGTTCACATTTACCTTTTTATTACTTGACCTCAGAGCCAATAAAGTTACAGTTTGCCTGATTCGTTTTTCGTAATACAACAATTGCTTTTAATCATACAGTTACTTCCAAGTGCCTGAATGAATAGGAGAGAATGGCCATGTAAGTGTCAGGGACCATCATTGAAAGGGAAACCCAAACAGATTTTCTTTAACTTAAGAGACCTGATTGCCAGGAGGCATGCCCTCTGGGCCTGGGCTGTTCCCAGTCTGGTTTTAGTGTGTGTTGGCTAGAATGATTATGGGCCTGTGTAAGTGTAGTAGCCCAGTCCCTGGCAAGTGTTAAGGAGGACTCTGACAGATCTATGCATTCCCAGGGCAGTGTCTCATGTCATTAAATGCCCACTGGTGAGGGTGGCTCAGGTCACTCATGATAAAACAAGTGTGACCCAGGGCCTGCAGACAGAGGAACTCTGACAGACACGGACCAAGGGGGTGTAATAACTGTGCAGTCTCTGTTTGCTAAATGCTTTCTGACTCCTGGGAAAACCCTCTGTCTTGCTTACTGGAACCCTTTTTTGTACATACAATGATGGTGGCTTGGGTGCTGCTGTTCCATATGGAGTTCTGGAACCATAGAGACTGAAGACATAGAAATGGTGGTTTTCGAATTTAATCTATGGATCCCTGTTCAAAAGAAATGAGTGCAGGGATGCAATGTGGGAAGCTGGTAGAAGGAAGAACTTGTCAAGACAGAGCATGAAGGCTAACACCTCCTGGGGCTGCTCCCTCAGTTCCCACCAAGACGCCAGGTAGGGAGTCTCTGAGAATAAGCAGTGTGGCCCAACTTATTCCTCTTTGTCATTGTTCAGTTGCTCAGTCATGTCCAGCTCTTTGCAACCCCATGGACTGTAGCACGCCAAGCTGCCCTGTCACCATCTCCCAGTGAGGGACAAATTCAAGCCCATTGAGTCAGTGATGCCATCCAACCATCTCACCTTCTGTTGCCCCTCCTCCTTCTGCCCTCAATCTTTCTCAGCATGAGGGTCTTTTCCAACGAGTTAATTCTTCATATCAAGTGGTCAAAGTATTGGAGCTTCAGTTTCAGCATCAGTCCTTACAATGAATAATCAGGGTTGATTTCCTTTAGGATCAATTGGTTGGATCTCCTTGCAGTCCAAGGGACTCTCAAGAGTCTTCTCCAACATCACGGTTCAAAAGCATCACACATGAGGAAACTGAGGCCCAGGGACGTGAGGGACCTTCCCAAGAGCACTCTGAGAGCAGTAGGTGCAGCCTGGATGTTTCCTCCAGAAGCTTCTCCACATCAGCATGTTGCTTTTACCCAAGACCTGCAGACATGATGGATTTTGGTTTATTCATGTTGTAGGTCATGGAGGGCTGCTTCCCATGATCTCCTGAAAAAAGTTATGTGATTACAAACATCCTTCTTATTCTTTGGGGAAGGGAGAGAGTCCCAGCCCATGAGCTGGCGGCCACATTTCCTTGTCAGAGCCCCATTGTCTAGCTTTGTGATGATGGGGAAGTCATTTCCTTTCACTGGGCCTCTGTCTCCTCATCTAGAAAGTAAAAATCAGAGCATGTGGAATTCTGGTCCTGTTAGCTTTCTGTTACCTCTCTAACAAATTTCCACACATCTGATAGCTTAAAACTGCAGCTATGTATCCTTTCATAATTCTAGAGGCTGAAGTCTGAAATTAGTTTTGCTAGGGTGAAGTCAAAGTGTCGGCTGGGTTATAATTCCTCTGAAGGCTCAAGGGGAGAATCCATTCCTTGCCTATTTCAGCTTCTGGAGGCTGTGGACAGGTATTGGTGCGGGGAGGTGGGAGAATAGCCCCCCTATAATTGAAACATTTTCAAGATATAAAACAGAATGATTCTAAACAGAAATCTGATGGCAGTTCATTCATTAAAATGGTGGGCCAAGCTAGAATCAGCTTAGAGCCCAGTATTTGTCAGTTTCCAGTTTACATGATATACTTACCAAACTTCAAAATGTCTACCCTGTCAAGGGTGGGTGACAGCTTTCCTCAGGATCAGCATAGAGATCTTGATAGGATCCTGTTATTACCTTCTGCTTTGAATCACACACTGTTCTCTCCAGCCCAGTGGAGACAACTGACATACGCACCTTAACCTTGACGTGACTGGGTGCTCACCCTGCGATGTGGTTTTGAGTTTTTGACTTATATGAAGCTCTCCACAACACTGGGCACACACTGATCCCTCTCCCCTTGATATCTTCAGCACATGGTCTAGCCCTTGGTGTTTATTTCATAGCATATTGTGAGAATCCAAAGAAAAGAAACATTTCAAAACTTTTGGGAGGCTTCTCACATTGCTTGATAGAGCTAATATATGTGAAAATGTTATGTAAATTGTGAAGCATCCTATAAATGTTGGTTGTGGTTTTCACTGTGGTTCCCAGTAGATATTTTAATATTACTGCCTGAATAAATGGTGGCTTAAGCCAAGCAGCAAGTTGTAATCTTTTTTTAGGGGGGGACACCTTTTTACTAGCAAAAGACAAAGGGAGTAGGAATGGCATGTTTTCACCTTTTGTTTTGAATCACCACACTGTCCTAGCTATTGTGGTGAGCAGTGTGGCAGATGCTACTACTCTTTGTTAGAGTCTCATTTCTGTCTGCTTTCAGACAGCTGGGAAGATTGTCCATCCCTAGCTCCTTAAAGTTGGGCATGGTCATATGACTTCATTGACCAGTGAAAAATGAGTGGAAGTGACACTCCCCGGTAAGACTTTGATGATGCTCAATTCTCCAACCTCTTTTCCCAGCTTCAGCAAGTGTGGAACATTTATTGATATGGAGAGGTGATGCCAAGTCATTACATGGAGGACAGCTGCCCTGAGGAATGGGCCTGACCTCTCAGAGATGCTTCATGCCACCAAGAGTTGTGAATTGGTTTCTTTAGATGAATCCTAGTTTATTCTGACTGATATAAGACTTCACCTATCTATTTATATTAGGCCATTATTTAACACACCAAACTATTGGATATATAGTATCTTTTAATATTTCATAGTTATAAAATATACAGTACATACATATAACTGCCTATTACATATATTAGATTGAGACATTATTTAACAAAAAATCACAATATGCTGAAGAAGAGCACAGGCTTTGGAATCAGGTCTGGGTTTCATTGCTTATGTGCTCAATGGCTTCTAAGATTCAGTTCTCCCATTTTTGAGATGGCAAACAATAACTCAGACCAACTTCTTTTACCTGAATAAAAATGAGAAACTGTGTAAGACATATTGTATATATCACCTTGAGGTTTTAAGTATGTGTATGAAGTCTGCATCCATTCAGTAGGGTGAGGCAAGTAAGGCGCCCAGATGGCAAAATGTAAGAAATGCCTACTCTCAGACTTACAAGAGTGAATATTTCTGTACTTTTGTAATTATCTGTAACTTCTCTGCCAGGAAATTGTAAGCTTCTTGCTGGTCAGAGCTATGTCTCCTACATCTTTCTCCAGCGCCTAGTTCCTTGAGTATGTAACATGATTTTCATTTATGGAGAAACAAACCAGCGCTTTTCCCCTGCAATCAGAATGAGAACTGATACTTCAACAAAAATTCCACTGCTAGCCCTGAACCATCAACTTCTTTAGCAATAAGTGTAGTTTTTGCTTTCCTGCTTGTGTCAGCTGTGATGCTTTGAAACAAAAGGCTGTCTCAGGGGTTAGAAGTCAGATTGGGTTATCAGGGGTGTTGGGTGATGCTCTTCAGTTCGGATCTACTGTTGTCGGCAAACTGCCAACCCACTTTGGACTGTTGTAAATGAAAGAGCTGGAGGCAGTATTTACCCCAACTAGGCACAATTCCAAATTATTGGCTAAGCTAGACTAAACTGGAACTCATGGAAAAACTTGCCAGTGCCTTTTAATAGCTGAGTCAATTTGGAGGTTTGGATGCAAACTATCAGTGTTTAAGGCATTTCATTTAGAAATATTCCAACTGTAGTTGGATAACATGTGGCATTGATCATTGGTTTTATTCCTTCCCTGGCCCTTTTTCCTCTAGCATTTACCAATCCTCTTGGCAGAGAAAAGGGACAGAGAACATTTCCTCTATTCATTTTGCCTTCTTTCACCTGACCAAATGTCGGTTAGGAAGTAAACTTGTGAAAAGATAGTAATCTGGTTTATTTGGTTATAGGAGAGGCTTGACATGTCAATCCAACAAATGTCATAAATTCTCTATACCAAGGGTAATTACCACCCTAGATAAATAGGCAAATGACCATTTCATTTCACAGACACAGATGTTTCTGCTCTCATGTACTATGTGTATTCCCCAAAATGCTGAGTTCTGCAAAACTGAGCACTAAAAACAACAGGGCTTATTTCTGCTTTTGCATCTTTGTAACTAGACAGCACAAGTGAGCAATCATCCTAAGAATACTAACATATTTAAACACACGAAAAAAATAAATTTCCTGAAAAGTAAATGCTATTAGAATATAGAACTCTATCTTTAAAACAAAGATGGAAGGATCTTGATTGAAGGAGATGTGAAATAAGGAGAGCCTACTGAGTTCTGAAGACAAGGGCATGATGCACTTTGGGGAGAATGGAGTAATACGCCCTTTTCTATACAAAGTGTGTGGCTGGATTGAGCAAAGAGAAGAAATGGGGGGTTAATGGGCACCTTGTACAGTATCATAATCCTCCATGGGTTGCAGCTTTCAGTCCTATTGGTGTACTTGGTATTCAGCTGCATTCTACTTTAACATACTGAGACAAATCATCTATGGATCCATGTAGAAATTTAATCACATCTGAAATAGGTTGTGTTTCAGAAATATGCATCATGGCAGAACTGACTGTATTGTGTTCATGGTCAAGTATGACATGTTATGACTGGGATCAAGGGAACTGTAAGAAGTACCACAGGTTGAATATTAACCAAAGAGACTCAGATGGTTTCTAGCTGACTTTTTTTCACGTAATTTCTCTTATCCTGAAGGGAAACTCAATACCAATCTTTGTACTGATTTATACTTAGTATTATTTCATAAAAGTAGCTTCTCTCCTTTTAAAAAGTTGTCAATTCATATGAAAAGAGTTAAAATACTTTAAATGTAGTGAACATTTTCAAAGTAAATGGATCCTGATTTGAATACACAAGCAAGATTTGACTTTCCAATTTCTCTTATTTTGGTCACCACTGGCAGGGGAAATGGCTATCCTGAGGACATAGAGATGTCATAGGAAAAATAAAATTTTAAACTCTTTTCTTAAAAAAAGCTGTTTTGACTCCTGGCAAAATCTCATATATGTTTGCTGCTTTTGGTTTAGTTTTTGCTGAACACTTCGTCTATTAACTTTAAAATTCAAGTGTTGTTCAAGGGAGGTTTAATCAACACAACATGGTTCTGATTATTTGTGTATAACTCAGCAAAGTGGTGTTTGGTCAGAGCTATTTATTTATTTTTTCATCTTTTTAATTTTCATTTAAACTCTTGAATTTTTTCCCACTTCCTTTCTTTGGCTTTAATTTAATGAATGTTCTCTTCATGGACAGTGAAATATTTGCATTTTGAGAGGCTCAAATTTTGTCAGAACATCAATATTCCCAAAGTGGGACATGACGCATTTCCCATAAGGAATGTTGGGTTGCTTAGAAGCTGGAGGTGGGGCTTGGAAATTTTTGAGTATTTCTCTTATTTCTTGACTTGCTTTTTTTTTTTTTTTGGTTGATGATTCTTAAGAATAATATGGTTGGTTCAGTGTTAAAATAATGATGAGACACAAAACCACAACAAAACCAGTCCTCTCATGCTTAGTAACCCCTTTTCCCTCCCACAAACATGTCAACTCAATCGCTCTTCAGCACTTAAAAAAAAGAATTTCTCAGAAACAATACACTCAAAGAATCTGAAGTATTTTTCACGGACTCAAAAAAGTAGCACCAGTATTTATGACCAGTCAACTTTGAGATGGTATTAAATTCTGTTCAGTTTAGCTTATTTCCTCTCCCTAATTCTTCCAAATGATTTCTTTAATTTGCTTTCCCGGTCATCCTACCTTCCTCAGTGAACTTGCTCAGCATTTCCAGATTTCACCACCGTGACCAGTGTCAGGGAGCCCTTCCTTCCCAGATTGTTGGCCCGACATATTGGTCACAGCAGGACTCCAGGCAAGGACAGCTGGTATCCGAGAGACTCAGGCAGGTCCCTGCTCATCAGGAAGTCCCAGGCTGCTCACAGCCTTCATCTGAGAGGGCAGGGCTCTGGCGCTTGCTCTTGGATGTCAGCTGTCTCCACAACTTCCTCAGGAGCTTCCAGAATGTTGGTGAATTCAGGTGGGGATTGGGATCTGCTGAGAAAAACCAGAGAGATGGTTTTTTTGTGGAGGGGATGAGATGTTTATTATTTGCTTAAAATGATCCCAAGGGCTTCCCTGTGGGCTCAGTTGGTAAAGAATCTGCCTGCAATGCAGGACACCCAGGCTTGATCCCTGCGCCAGGGAAGATCCCCTGAAGAAGGGAATGGCAACCCATTCCAGTATTCTTGTCTGAACAGGAGGACCCTGGTGGGCTACAGTACATGGGGTTTCAAAGAATCGGACATGACTGAGCAACTAACATGTTCACTAAAATTATCCACCATGCCATGAAATGCTGGTCCATTTTTTTCCCCACCCATGGAACACATTTCCTCTGGTTAACGCCTACACTCACAAGTTGAAACCTTGAATCATTACTGGTTTTATTTACATGTACTTTTCCACTTTAATTTATGATATGGTATGCTTGGGTTTAAACTTTATTTCCTTCAGCCTTCAGCATGCAGATTACTTCAACCAAATAAAATTAATAATTTGTTTAGTTTCCAGATTCACTGCCTGAGGTGGGTTGGAAGGTCAAGAAAAACAGGAGGAACGCAATTATAAAAAAACCAATTTAAGAATAGCATTTAATATTTTTTTCAATAACAGTTTTAGTAAGATATATTTCACATAAAATTCACTTTTTAAAAGTATACAGTACAGTTGTTCTTAGTTTATTTGCAAAGTTGTACAATCATCATTAATATCTAATTTCAGAATATTTTCAACACCTCAAAAAGAAACCTAGTATGCTTTAGCAGTCACTCCTCATTTGCCTCTCCCTTCTTCCCTCTCAAACACTAATCTATTTTTGCCTTAATGGGTTTACCTATTGTTGCTGTTGCTCAGTAGCTCATTAGTGTCTGACTCTTTGCAACCCCATGGACTGCAGCATGCCAGGCTCCCCTTGTCCTTAGCTATCTCCCAGAGGTTGCTCAGATTCATGACTATTGAGTCATTGATGCTATCTAGTCATCTCATCTTCTGTCACCCCCTTCTCCTTTTGCTTTCAGTCTTCCCTAGCATCAGGGTCTTTTCCAGTGAGTTGTCTCTTCACATCAGGTGGCCAAAGTATTGGAGTTTCAGCTTCAGCATCAGTCCTTCCAATGAATATTCAGGATTGACTTCCTTCAGGATTGACTGGTTTGATCTCTTTGCTGTCCAAGGGACTCTCAAGAGTCTTCTCCAGCACAATTCAAAAACATCAGCTCTTCAGTGCTCAGCCTTTTTTATGGTCCAACACTTATATCCATACATGACTACTGGAAAAACCATAGCTTTGACTATATGGACCTTTGTTGGCAAAGTGACATTTCTGCTTTTTAATACACTGCCATTTGCCTACTATAGACACATAAATAAAGTTATGTAAATCTGGTCTATAATCGACTGGCTTCTTTCACTTGATGTAACGTCTTTAAGTTTTGTCTAAGTTGTAGCATGAATCAGCACTTCATTCCTGTGTTATTACTGAATCATATATATGTTTCCCTGGTGGTTCAGCAGTAAGGAATCTGACTGCCAATATTTGCCAAGACAGAAGATGAGAGTTTGATCCCTGAGTCAGGAAGATCCCCTGGAGAAAGGCATGACAACCCACTCCAGTATTCTTGTGTGGAGAATCCTATGGACAGAGGAGCCTGGCAGGCTACAATCCATGGGGTTGCATAGAGTCAGAAAAACCTCAGTGACTGCTGATGGTTTTACAAAGCAACTGCGCCATTTTGTTTCTATCAGCAGTGTATGAGAGTCTTTCTCTATACCTTTACTAACTTTTGTTATTTTAAAAAATTTTAGCCATTGTAGTGGGTGTGCTATTCTATGTCCAAGACCAGGGGCAGCAGCCAAGGGAAGCTACCCCAAGTCCAAGGTAAGCAGCCGCGGCTGTGCTTTGCTAGAGCAGATGTGAAGAGATACCCCACATCCAAGGTAAGAGAAAACCAAGTAAAATGGTAGGCACTGAGAGAGGGCATCAGAAGGCAGACAGATTGAAACCACAATCACAGACAACTAACCAATCTGATCATACAAACCACAGCCTTGTCTAATTCATTGAAACTAAGCCATGCCATGTGGGGCCACCCAAGACAGACAGGTCATGGAGGAGAGGTCTGACAGAATGTGCTCCACTGGAGACGGGAATGGCAAACCACTTCAGTGTTCTTACCTGGAGAACCCAATCGACAGTATGAAAAGGCAAAAAGATAGGACACTGAAAGATGAATTCCCCAGGTTGGTAGGTACACAATATGCTACTGGAGATCAGTGGAGAAATAACTCCAGAAAGAATGAAAAGACGGAGCCAAAGCAAAAACAACACCCAGTTGTGGATGGGACTGGTGACAGAAGCAAGGTCCAATGCTGTAAAGAGCAGTATTGCATAGGAACCTGGAATGTTAGGTCCATGAATCAAGGCAAACTGGAAGAGGTCAAACAGGTGATGGCAAGAGTGAGCATCAACATTTTAGGAATCAACAAACTAAGACGGACTGGAATGGGTGAATTTAACTCAGATGACGATTTTATCTACTACTGTGGGCAGGAATCCCTTAGAAGAAATCGAGTAGCCATCACAGTCAACAGAAGAGTCGGAAATGCAGTACTTGCATGCAATCTCATAAACGACAGAATCATCTCTGTTTGTTTTGAAGGCAAACCATTCAATATCACTGTAATCCAAGTCTATACCCCAATCAGTAACACTGAAGAAGCTGAAGTTGAATGGTTCTCTAAAGACCTACAAGAATTTCTAGAACTAACACCCCAAAAAGATGCCCTTTTCTTTATAGGGGACTAGAATGCAAAAGTAGGAATCAAGAAACACCTGGAAACAGGCAAATTTGGCCTTGGAGTACACAATGAAGCAGGGCAAAGGCGGATAGAGTTCTGCCAAGGAAACACACTGGTCATAGCAAACACCCTCTTCCAACAACACAAGAGAAGACTATACACATGGACATCACCAGATGGTCAACACCAAAATCAGATTGATTTTATTCTTTGCAGTCAAAGATGGAGAAGCTCTGTACAGTCAGCAAACACAAAACTAGGAGCTGACTGTGGCTCAGATCATGAGCTCATTATTGCCAAACTCAGAATTAAATTGAGGAAAGTGGGGAAAACCCTAGACCATTCAGGTATGACCTAAATGAAATCCCTTATGACTATATAGTGGAAGTGAGAAATAGATTTAAGGGACCAGATTTGATACACAGAGTGCCTGATAAACTGTGGGTGGAGGTTTGTGACACTGTACAGGAGACAAGAGTCAAGACTATTCCCAAGAAAAAGAAATGCATAAAAGCAAAGTGGCTGTCTGAGGAGGTCTTACAAATAGCTGTGAAAAGAGAAGCCAAAAGCAAAGGAGAAAAGGAAAGATATACCCATTTGAATGTAGAGTTCCAAAGAATAGCAAGAGAGATAAGAAAGCCTTCCTTAGCCATCAGTGCAAAGAAATAGAGGAAAACAATAGAATGGGGAAGACTAGAGATCTCTTCGAGAAAATTAGAGATACCAAGGGAACATTTCATGCTAATATGGACTCAATAAAGACAGAAATGGTATGGGCTTAACATAAGCAGAAGATATTAAGAAGAGGTAGCAAGAATACACAGAAGAACTGTACAAAAAAGATCTTCATGACCCAGATAATCACAATGGTGTGATCACTCACACTCACCTAGAGCCAGACATCCTGGAATTTGAAATCAAGTGGGCCTTAGGAAGCATTGCTATGAACAAAGCTAGTGGAGGTGATGGAATTCTAGTTGAGCTATTGCAAATCCTGAAAGATGATGCTGTGAAAGAGCTGTACTGAATATATCAGCATATTTGGAAAACTCAACAGTGGCCACAGGACTGGAAAGGTCAGTTTACATTCCAATCCCTAAGAAAGGCAATGCCAAAGAATGCTCAAACTACCGCAAAATTGCACTCATCTCACATGCTAGTAAAGTAATGCTTAAAATTCTCGAAGCTTCAGCAATACGTGAACCGTGAACTTCCAGATGCTCAAGCTGGTTTAAGAAAAGGCAGAGGAACTAGAGATCAAGTTGCCAACATTCGCTGGATCATCAAAAAAGCAACAGAGTTCCAGAAAAACATCTATTTCTGTTTTATTGACTATGCCAAAGCTTTTGACTGTGTGGATCACAATAAACTATGGAAAATTCTGAAAGAGATGGGAATTTGAGACCACCTGACCTGCCTCTTGAGAAACCTGTAAGCACATTAGGAAGCAGCAGTTAGAACTGGATGTGAAAAAAGAAAAAAAAAAAAGGAAAAAAAATAAAAGAACTGGACATGGAGCAACAGACTGGTTCCAAATAGGGAAAGGAGTACGTCAAGGCTGTATATTGTCACCCTGCTTATTTAACTTACATGCAGAGTACATCATGATAAATGCTGGGCTGGAGGAAGCCCAAGCTGGAATCAAGATTGCTGGGAGAAATATCAGTAACCTCAGATATGCAGATGACACTGCAGAAAGTGAAGAACTACAGAGCCTCTTGATGAAAGTAAAAGAGGAGAGTGAAAAAGTTGGCTTAAAGCTCAACATTCAGAAAACTAAGATCATGGCATCCAGTCCCATCACTTCATGGCAAATAGATGGGAAAACAGTGGAAACAGTGTCAGACTTTATTTTTTGGGCTCTAAAATCACTGCAGATGGTGACTGCATGAAATGAAAAGATGGTTACTCCTTGGAAGAAAAGTTATGACCAACCTAGACAGCATATTGAAAAGCAGAGACGTTGTCAACAAAGGTCTGTCTAGTCAAGGCTATGGTTTTTCGAGTAGTCATGTATAGATGTGAGAAATGAACCATAAAAAAAGCTGAGCCCTGAAGAATTGATGCTTTTGAACTGTGGTGTTGGAGAAGACTCTTGAGAGTCCCTTGGACTCCAAGGAGATCCAACCAGTCCATCCTAAAGCAGACCAGTCCTGAGTGTTCATTGGAAGGACTGATGTTGAAGCTGAAATTGCAATACTTTGGCCCCCTGATGCGAAGAGTTGACTCATTTGAAAAAACCTGGATGCTGGGAAAGATTGAGAGCAGGAGGAGAAGGGGACAACAGTGGCTGAGATAGTTGGATGGCATTGGTGACTCAATGGACGTGGGTCTGGGTGGACTCTGGGAGTTGGTGATGGACAGGGAGGCCTGGCTTGCTGCATTTCATGGAGTCACAAAGAGTCAGACACCACTGAGAGACTGAAATGAACTGAATTGAACTGAGTGGGTGTGAGTGGGTATCTTATTGTGGTTTGATTTGCATTTCCCTTATTGTTATCTTTTCATGTATTTGTTGACTATTTATATATCTACTTTGGAGAAATGTCTATCCAAATCTGTTACTCATTTTAAAACTGAGTTATTTGTCTTTTCATTGTTGAGTTGTAAAAGTTTTTTATGTATTCTGGATATGAGTTCTTTATGTATGATTTGCAAATATTTTCTCCCATCTGATGGCATGCTTTTTAACTTTCTTGATGGTTTCCTTTGAACCTCAAAAGTTTTTAATTTTGAAGTCTAATTTATTTTTCTTTTTATCGCTTGTGCTTTTGATGTCCTATTAAGAAACTATTGCCTAATCCAAAGTCATGAATATTTACTTCTATGCTTTCTTCTAAGGGTTTTATCATTTTAATTCATATTTGGAGCCTTAATCCATTTTAATCTTTGTATGTGGTGTGAAGTCGTGTCCCACACCCTCTCTTTTGAAGTAAATATCTTCTTGTCCCAGTACCATTTGTTGAAAAGCCGAGTGTTTCCTGTTAAATCATCTTGGCATCCTTGCTGATAACCAAGGTTTGTTTTTTGATTCTCAATTTGATTCCATTGATCTATGTGGAATCTATGTGTCTATCATTATGCCAGTACCATACTGTCTTAATTATTGTAACTTTGTAGTAAGTTTTGAAATTCATTTTTTATTTTAGAATTTATTTTATAAAGAATAATAATGCATGCTTAGTCACTCAGTCATGTCTGACTCTTTGCAACCCCATGGTCTGTAGCCCACCAGGCTCCTCTGTCCTTGGGATTTTCCAGGCCAGAATACTAGAGTGGGTTGCCATACCCTCCTCCAGGGGATCTTCCCAACAGGAGTCAAACCCAGGTCTCCTGCATTGCAGGTGGATTCTTTACCATGTGAGCCACCAGGGAAGCCCAAAGTGTAAGCTATTTATACAGTGCTATTCTGTGCAAAGTTGCTCTGTGTGTCAGAATCTTTGTGACCCCATGGATTCACTAACATTCATTAACATATGTAAAACAGATACCCAATGGCAATTTGCTGTATGTCTCAGGGAACTCAAACCAGGGCTCTGTAATAACCTAGAGGGGTGGAAATGGTGGAGGTGGGAGGGAGATTTAAGATAGAAAGGCCATGATGTACATATATGGCTAATTCATGTTGATGGATGGCAGAAATAAAAAAAAAAAAAGAATAATAATGCAAAGAGATCATGAATCAACCACTGCAATTAGATTTATCTTAAACAATAAGAATTCAAAATGATTGTGGGGTGTGTGTGTGTGTGTGTGTGTGTGTGTGTGTGTATGTGTAGCAAGAGAGGCAGAATAAATTGTATAGCATACTTAGGAATGGGGAGATCTGGTGGACTCGTAGGTAAATCAATTACTAATAAGAAATTGTGTAAGTTATTTAACTTTTCTGTTTCCTCAGACAAATTGTAAAGTTAGAGTAACAATGGGTACATTGTAAGGTGATTATAAAGATTACAGGTAGCTTGTTTTTTATGCTCCTGGTACAGTGCCTGGCACACTGGTTCCCAGTATATAGTAACAATTATTGCTAGTTTTAGACATTCCGCCATTCTTCTGTTAAGAAGAGAATTGGAAGAAATGAGAAAAATTTTAGACCTAATTACACAGATATAATATAAATGAGAATTCTCGATATTAATTTGTGAATTAATTATTCAAAGTAGTCCTGGGGACTTCCCTAGTGACCCAGTGGTTATAAATCTGCCTTTCAGTGCAGGGGATATGCATTCAATCCCTGGTTGGGAAACTATTAATTAGATTCCACATGTCTCAGGGCAGCTTAGCCCATGTCCTACAACTACTGAGCCCACGTGCTTTGCAGCCTACATGCTGCAATGAAGACCCAATGCAATCCAAAATAAATAAATAAAAATCAGATTTCCACCCCTTATTAAAAAAAAAAGTGTTGGTTTCTTCACCTAATGGAATCTAAATAGCAGAACAGTTCTCTAGATGTAACATGTTAAACTATACTCTTTCTTGAAGCGAGGATATAACAGCCATGATTTTCAGGGTGCCGTGAGGATCACAATAAAGCTGTGTCTGTAAAGGTCACAGCTATAATGCTGCGGCTGCGGCTGCGGCTGCTGCTAAGTCGCTTCAGTCGTATCCGGCTCTGTGCTAACCCGTAGACGGCAGCCCACCAGGCTCCTCTGTCCCTGGGATTCTCCAGGCAAGAACACTGGAGGGGGTTGCCATTGCCTTCTCCAATGGAAGCAGGCATGCTAAGTCGCTTCAGTCAGGTCTGACTCTCAGCGACATAGACGGCAGCCCACCAGGTTCCTCTGTCTACAGCATTCTCCAGGCAAGAATACTGGAGCGGGTTGCCATTCCCTTTTCCACACAAAGCTATAATACTGAGCTGTTCTTTGCCTTTTTCATTGTCTTTCTCTTGGAGTGTGCAGTGGACTTTTCTGGAAGCTAGATAATGTGTAATGTCATTACTCTGATGGCTAATGAAACAGGTGCTTCCATATTCGTGTGTTTTAGACATTTTTAAAAGTCTTAATATCAAATAAGGTAGATATCAATAGATATAACCCTATGAGCAAAAGTTCTTTGGAGTCCTCCATAAATCTGAAAAGTGTACAGGGTTCTGACACCAAAAAGTTTGAAAGCTGCTGTGTTAGACAAATCCTTAGATAATAACAACATTTTTGAGTATCTTCTATATGCCCAACACTGTGCTAAATGCTTTCCTTGCATCATCTCATTGAAGCCTGATGACAAGCCATCATTGTAGCTCATTTTAGTGATGAGGAAACTGATCCTAAGAGGGATGAAATCAGTGGCTGAGAGTCACATGGCTGGGAAGATTTGAACCCATTGCATCCTGTTTCCTGGGTTCTGTCTCAAGATTCCATAGCCTTGGAGATTCAAAGGATGTTAAACTTCACAGTGAACACATCCTCTGGGATCTGAGGAGCCGAAAGTCTGAGGTATGTGCTGAGCACACTTTTAGCAGCCAATTTTAGATTATGAATCTCTAGCTAGCTGATTGGAACAAAAACCTGAGGCCAAGATTGTGTCCAGAATATTCCCAGAGATCTTGCCTTGACACTCTCAGCATTTTCAAAGGGAGGTTTGTTGGCTGCCCTCTGTCCTTTACCTCATGAGATTTATGAGCTCTTGACTGCAGCAGACAGAGCTGGCCAGCACTGCAAGCCCTGCTGTGGGGGCTGATTAATCACGAGCTCTTGAGTGAAGCCCAGGCGACAGAGCAGAGCAGCCAGGAAGGTTACGAACGGGGCTGCGCCTCGGCACACAAGCTCCTTTGGTGCCAATGTCTCCTGTTTCAGCATTTGAGAAACAAAAGTGGACCAGGGATAGCAAAGGGAGATGGGGTAGGGGGCTTTCAAAGTCACTGTTAGAAAGAACAGAAAAAAAAAATCCCAGTATTTGCATATTGTGAAAATTTTCTGATCCAGACTTACATGATATTATGAATATCTGAAACTTACCTAATTAATTTCCATCAGTAAAATGTCTTTTAATGATGGCTATTTATTATTTGTGTGACCCACAGGAGACCCCAGACTTGACTTCCTCTGTGCCCCCAAGCCATGCCCAAGCCCACCTTTGGCCCCGTTCTCCCCCAATTTCCTGATGCAGAAACTAAAGACCAAAGAATCTCGGTGGTTTGCTTGAGATCCCACAGCTGGTTTACAGCACAGACATCATGCTATTTTCTCTTTTCCAGATGTTCCATATTTCTGGATGTTAAGGACCAGCAAGATTTTTAAAAAAGAAGGAATGGGGATGGAGGGGGTAGATATAACAAAATTGCCAACTTTTTGTTTTAGCAAGTAAAGGCATTAAGAAGCCATAACCACTATCTGATCTCAGCACTTCTCATAAAAGAAAGAGCGTTGATGTGCATTTTAATACACTTTAATAGCCTAAATTTAGCTCTGTGCACTACTCTCCATTTTCCTACCTTATTTGAAGGCAGGCTGGGATAAACTTGGCTAAAGATCACTTCTTGTCTCTAAACAAGGATCACTGCTGAATGACACTTCAAATTCAAGAACAAGGTGAATCTCTTCTTTGGAGATGAGAGGGATCCCTGGTTTCTGGCTAGCTGCTGTGAATCCTAATGCTTATAAGCTGAGCCCCCAAGGCTGGGCTGTAGGCAGAGTCCTCTGAGAGCCACATGAAGAGATGCCTGGGTGTCCATGAGGGCCGTGTCCCTCTGACTTGGGCTCCTGGCTCTCTTTTCTGGGCCATTAAAGTGACAGATGAGAATCTGTGAGATGGCTTTCCTTATGTCATTTTTCATTTTCACTTAGATTCCCAAACCTGCATAATGGAGGATTATGCAAACCTTAAATGTCTCCACTAGGGCTCTGCAAAAAGTCAGGGCTTTAGTTTTCATGTAAGCTGAAAACAACTGACCACAACTAGATAAAGAGAAGTAAGTTAACTTATTTGGATTCCTCCATGGCTTCCATAGCAATCATCTTTAACTTTCTTAACTAATGAACCGATAAACATAAAATCAGAGTGGGTGAATGTGATGGTATCATGTGTCTGCTAATCATAGGGAAAAAAATGCCTCCCCTCAAAGCTGTCCCATCTATTCCTGAGTTTCAGCAAAAGAGACTCAGTGTGCTAAGATGTTCAGCACACTGATAGAAGGATCAAAAGGTTTGGTCATTTCAGGTGACTGGCTGACCAGTGGAGTGATCGAAAATTACACTCCTAAATCCTGTGGTAATTTTAGGATCTCCTTGGCCTTCTAGCAGGGTATGGGAAGTCTGAATGAATTAAAGTGGGCTCTGAGGAATTTCCTAGAGCAGTTATCAACACCTAGGATGATACAAAACCTTACCCATAGTGTCTCAGACTCTATAAGATACTATTTCACACCCAGAGGGTGGACCTCTTGGTCTACTGCCCTGTTCCTGACACTCTTTGCCTTAACTTCCCACCTCTGGATTAGTTTTGGAAACTATGAGATCAATCTGTTTTTTCTGAGGTCTATAGAGTGTCTTGTGCCTTGGAATGATGCATGCATGCTGAGTTGCTTCAGTTGTGTCTGACTCTTTGCAATACTATGGACTGTAGCCTGCCAGGCTCCTCTGTCCATGGGATTCTCCAGGCAAGACTACTGGAGTGGGTTGCCATGCCCTTCTCCACCTTGGAGTGATAATGGGAGTTTAATCAGGGTTGAGGATACAGTAAGTATCTCCCGAGACTTACTGTGTGTCAGGTTAAATACAAGTCCCTGACTCTGGTCTTCTTCTTGCAAGTAATGGACAGGAAAAAGTGGTCAGAAATTTGGAGTCCTTGGGAATTTGAGTCTTCGGAAAGGGTCAGCTCATCAGCGTAAGAGCATTGATTGACTTAGCACATGATATAGTTTGTGCATATGATCTCAATGAACAACCTTACAAGGCTGGTCCTACAATCTTTAGTTTACTGAAGCTCAGAAGGGCAAGATGTCATGCCTAAAGCCACATGGCTTAATAAGAGCTGAGGTGCACACAGCTCTAACTCCAAACCTGAGTAAGCCACATTATAGCGACTCTCTGCCCTCTTCTCCAGACTCTTCCCAGGAAATAAATGGTAACACTACAACTGAAACCCCTGAGTCATCTCAATTTAATGACATTTTTAGTTTTACCCCTGTTTTGCAGCTTTTCTATAGTCATGCTGATCTCCCTAGTCTTGTCTGTTACCTGAAGGGTGATGATGCTAGAGAACTTTCTGGCAGGCTTCTCTGTGCAGAGACCCTGCTGACCACAGCCCCAGCTCCATGAACCTCAGGGCTTCAGGAGCTGCCTCTCTGCCTCTGTCTCGCCTACTCAGAAGACTGACCCTCTTTCAGTTGGGAGATGGAAATCATTTTTCTTCCTTGCTGCTAAAAATGTCCATTGCATATGGGGCCTGTCCTTCTGAATCACAAATTACAAATGCAGGTTCAAAATGGCCTTCAGCAGAACTGGAGTTTCTTGGGTCAATTAGATCCATGGAGTCAGCTTGTGTGACATTGGCTATCCCTAAATTCGAAAAATGGGCTTTGCTACTTTCCAGGCCTGGGCTGCAGAAATGTCTGGAACTTTAATGACCTTCTCTGTCCATTAAGCGATCTGATAGACATGAAGTTTTATAAGGTAAGCACCAAAAATGGATCAGATTTTTGGTGCCAAAATTCCATTAAGCCTATAGCAAAGGATGCATTTGATCTATTTAGCAGATATATTTTGAGGTAGTGAAACTATAATCATAAGACTTTTAAAATTTAATGTTTATTCAAGGCACCAATCATTTAAAAGAGAAATGTTCTTAGTATGACTGGTAATATGTTTTTCTGCTCTATTTTTCTTCAGAGGCCTAGTTATTTTCTCTTTTCCCTGAGGGCAAACTGTAATATGTTTTCTCATGGGAACAGATACTGGGCCCTTGCCTGTTCTTTCACTAGACTGATTTCTTTTTGATTCTGTTACCAGAAGAGCTACAGGAGGTTGAAGCAAATCCCCCAGCCAGTGCTTATTATTGGGTTCAGCCCTGCCTCCCTACTATCTGTCCCATTCTCTTTCACTAAAATGAAAAATCAGTTGGCTTTTTATGAGTTTTTAATAATGATCATATGACTTGATAGAAGATTGGCTAAGAGAATGAGTTGAATGTATCTGCCTACTGCCTTTCTAGTTCTTGAAGTGAAGTGAAAGTCGCTCAGTTGTGTCCGACTCTTTGCGACCCCATGGACTATACAGTCCATGGAGTTCTCCAGGCCAGAATACTGGAGTGGGTAGTCTTTCCCTTCTCCAGGGGATCTTCCCAACCCAGGGATCAAACCCAGGTCTCCCACATTGCAGGTGGATTTTCTTTACCAGCTGAGCCACAAGGGAAGCTAGTTCTTGAAGTGATAGGAAAAGTCTTTAAAAAGAACAAGCTCTTTGGTATAAGAAAAGATTTCATTGTTAGGGAGCCAGAAATTTTATCCCTGGAATATTAAGAGAATCCATGGTTATATTTTCAGAAGTACTAGAGAGTAAAAAATTTAGGTGGAAAGAAACTTTAGGGGAAAATCATTGTAGGAGTAAAAGCAATTTCAGTGATGCTCCAAGCTCATCCATGTTTAGCAGCTCTGATGCAGATGAAGAATAAGCAGAGATGGGTTTAATCAGAGTTGGCTTTGCCTCTTTGTTCTCATGAGTAGGAGACAAGGAAGGAGAGTGGGTCTTACACACACAGAGAGTTGAGAATTTGAGCACAAAAGGACCAGGGTAACAGGCTATGGAATCTAGTTTGAAAAGAGAAAGAAGTGACAGACGGGTATCTTCAATCATCAGAGCATCCTGGGGTTAAGGAGCTGTTGAAGATTGGTGTTAGGAGTGGTAGGATGTGACATTTATCTTTCTCTAACTGACTTACTTCACTTAGTAGGATAATCTCTGCTTCTATCCATGTTGCTGTGACATGTGCTTTTTCCTTTACACAAAGACATTTTGCACATATATGTAATTTGTTCTTATTTCTGAATCTGAGAACATTTAAAACAGCTAGCTACTGAACATGTATATTGTATAAGCAGCTAACAACACTAAGGTCCCTATAGCTATTAGGAGAAAATTTCGAGTTTATTAATAGGTAGCCGATTATTTCTGTCTCAGAGCTTGAGTCTTAAAACCTGAAAGTGAAGGAGTAAAATATGCTCCAGCATTTTAACAGAATTCTGCTCCCTACTTCATTCAATTCCTGTTCATGTCTAAGACATAAGCCTTGAGTCATTAAATTCCCATTTCAGCCGGTTGCCAGCTGTAAGTTAATACACAACCTGATCTAGCCTTTTCCCCCAGTGCTTATGCACAATGCTTTGAATGTTCTGTGTTTTCTTTGCCTTTGATTGCCATTCCATCCCAGGATTTTCATTTCCTTTTCTCCTGTGTTTTGGCTAACATAATTTTGGAACTTAAAAAAAATGCATCATCTGTCCTTTTCTTATAGCCTTCATCTGCATTTTAGCCTATTTAGGATATTTTTTCTCCAATGTCTTTAATGAGTTTTATTTCCTGTTTTCACAAGCTTTAGATAACTTAAGAAAAATGTGGTCTAAGACTTGTCTAGGTTAGAGGTTATTATTATATTTTTACTGCAATATGGAATAGATTGACCTGCAGAATACACACTGGGCATGGCTATTTGCAGGGCTGTCTTTAGATAATATTGACTAGAGATAATTTTCCAGGGCTCTGTACCTTGGTAACCTGGGGAGCCAGGTGGTGGGAGGCATATATGTAGACAGTTAGCATATACCACATGCCTTCTCATTTCCAAAGCAAAGAGGATAAAATTGTTTCAGCTCATCTTTCATTAGCTTGATTTCCTTATTTTTCGTTAACAGTACTGTCTCATATTCAATAAAATGCTTGTCTTCTGTGTTCAGCATAATGAATTTCAACAAATTTATATACCCTGATTAAAATACAAAACATTTCCAGCATCCTAGAAAGTTATCTCATACTTCTTTCAAGTCAATTCTTATTCAACAACTCCCAGATCCAGGTGATCTATTTTCTGTCACTACAGATCAGATTTTTATGTTCAAAAATTTCATATAAACGGAATCATACATTTGAGTTCTTTCATTTATGCATCATTTCACTCAGCATATTTTTGTTGAAATGCATATGTGTTAATTTGTTTTTCTTTTTTTTGGCTCGAAATTATTACCTGGTTTGGATATACCACACAGGCTTCCCTTGTGGCTCATCTGGTATAAAGTATCTGCCTGCAATGCAGGAGACCTGGGTTCAACCCCTGGGTTGGGAAGATCCCCTGGAGGAGGAAATGTCTACCCACTCCAGTGTTCTGGCCTGGAGAATTCCATGGACTGTATACTCCATGGGGATCACAAAGGGTTGGACACTGAGTGACTTTCATTTTCACTTTGGATATATCACAATTTGTTTATCTATTTTCCAATGGATAGACAACTGGATTGTTTCCACTTTTTCCTTTATGCATGAAATTGTTATTTATGGATCATTCTTGTTTCAAACATACACAGTTGTTTCTCTCAGTATATATCTAAAAGTGTTTTTGTAGGTCTTAGGGTAGGTGAATATTTAAATTTATCAGAAAGCATCAGTTTGTTTTCAAAGGGATTGTACAATTCTAAATGTTCACCAGCATTGTATGAGAGTTTTAGTGTTCCAAATCCATGTCATTTATTTAAGTTAGCTTTAATTTTAGATTTTTTGGTGAGTGTGTAAAGGTATATGGTTTTCCTTGGTGACTAATGATGTTAAGTTCCTTTTCACATGCTTATTGACTGTGTTAGTCCTCCTGGATGCTGTAACAACAATATCACAGACTGTGTGGCTTAACCACGCATATTTATTTCTCATAGTTCTGAAGGGTAGGAAGGCAGTACCTGATGAGGGCCAGTCCTTGGCTTATAAACAGTCATTTCTTGCTGCATCTTCACCTGCTAGAAAGAGAGACAGAGAAGGAGAGAGAGCTCTTGTGTCTCTTCTTATGAAAGGCACTAATCCCATTCATGAGGGCCCCATCCTTATCATTAATCACCCAAAGATCCCACCTCCTAATATCATCACACTGGAGGATTTCAACATATGGATTTAGTGGGGACATATGCCATCTATAACACTGAGCATATGAATATCTTCTTTTTGTGAAGTGACTATTTAAGTTTTAAACCAATTTTTAATTTGGGTTGTTTATATTTTTTAATATTTCATTTCCCTTTGAAGAGTTTAAATAATTAACGTGCTTTCATCAAGATTCAACTAGATGCCAGATTGCCACAGGCTTTCAGATTTAATATCTTAAACATACAACAAACTGTTGATGTCAATGCATCATTCCCATTTTACAAAATAGGAAACTGAGCCTCAGATACAATGAAAAACTCCCTCAAAGTTGAAGTTTTCTGACTCGAGGCATAAGGCCTCTGATACTCAGTGTCAGCAGATTTCACCTGAGAAAAATCTGAGAAGATACTGCAAGAAAAATTCACTATCTTTAAAATTGGTCCGGGCTTTAAAAAATAATCTTTTCTTTTAGAATAGTTATATAGTTACATGAGAGATAATACAGAGAATTCCCATTTTTCCAGTTGGTCCTGTTCTCTTTTTAAATAGTGAATTTATTTAGATTTAATTCATATACCATATGATTAATCCATTTACAATTAGATGCTTTTTAGTATATTCACATATACATGGCATACAACCATCACCAATGTCAAGTCTGAAGCATTTTCATCACCTTAAGAAGAAACTGTATATTTTGTTAATAGTTATAACCCTTCTACTCCCCTATTGGTGTTGTTGTTTAGTTGCTAAGTCGTGTCTGACTCTTTGCAACCCTGTGGACTGTAACTCACCAGGCTCCTCTGTCCATGGAATTCTCCAGGCAAGAATTCTGGGGTGGACTGCCATTTCCTTCTCCAGGGGATCTACTTGACCCAGGGGTTGAATTTGGGTCTCCTGCATTGGCAGGTGGATTCTTTACTATTGAGACACCTAGAAAGCCCCGTCCCAACTATCACCGCTCTCAAATCCTAGGCAACCACTAATCTGTTTGTTTCTGTATATATTAACCTGTCCAGGATATTTCACATGAATCGAACCATATAGTGTGTAATCGTTTGCTACTGGCTGTTCTTGGTCCTGACTGGTTTTAGGCTTCTGTGCTCACCACCGCTCCTCTCCTCTTCTCCCTGGACACTCTGCCAGCTCCATTCCCAGTCCCTCTGCAGACAGTGTGTCATGTGACTGAGATTTGGCCAAAGAGGTCTAAGAAGAAGTGATGTGTATGCCATATCTAGGCTGTTGAAGCCAAACCAAGCCAAACATTGTAACCTCCATCCTCACATGCTTTTCTCATACTTGGGCTGCATGAGGAGAATTCTGAAGACTTAGAAGAAAGTGAAAGCCCAAGATAGAAGGAATCTGGGACCCTGAATGAGGAGCAAAATCTCAGCCTTATTGCCCTGTGTTTGTTCATATTTAGGAGTTGTCTACTACATCAACTTGTCTTATCTATCTTTCCTACTAAATTACTCTGGGAAAGTTCATGATTATGTATATCCCTAATGTATCTACAACTCTGATCATGCCCTGTCTCTTTATTAAGGTGTCTTACACTGGCCATCCACCCAAGACTAAGGATTAAGAATCAAGATTCCTTTAAGATGATGCCCCTGTATTGGCACCACCACACATTCTTGTTACTTCCAAGCAGTCTGAGAACAGATCTTTCCTAAAGTTGTATCTCTTATTTAGTTGGAATGAGTCAGAAAGGGCATTCTTGTGGAATAAATCACATATATCCAAAAACATTTATCAACATCTTTGCAACAAATTCTTCAAGCTTAGTATTTATTTCACTGTCTTTACTCCATAATCTCCTGGCTCGTAGGAGGCTCCACAGGAAACACAAGGAACAGAGCTCTGGGCACTGTGGGGCATTTCATGAATTACAAAAATCTGTCCAGTTCTAAAGATCAAAACCTCCACCCATCTGGGGTATATAAATCTTATACATAGAATTTATGAGGGGGGTTATCTTGAATTATGTGTTGGGTGTGGGGTTTGGCACATAATAAATATAAATGATCCTCTCAGGACAGTAGATTAACATCCAGGGGAAAAGAATATCAGGCATCTGTGGAATTTAAATGGGAAGATGTCCTATACTTCTCAGAGAGAAAAGGGCTTCCAATCCGCAGGAGACAGGACTCTGATCCTTGTTTTTAAGCCCCTTACTAACTCCTTCCTGTGGGAGAAGGAGCGATTTAGCTGCTCAGGGATATTTGGAAAAGGAATTGCATAAGTTTGGATTGCCCCTCTTGATCTTCTTATGTTCCAAAGGGTGCACTTGCTGTCCCCTGGGATGCTAACTGGTCATACCGGAAGGCCTGTGGATGGCCAGCAGCACCCATGACTGGTGGACAAGCCTATCCAATCCCCAATTCCAAGGGAAGGTGTTGACAAGCTAATTGAGGTGAATCATTTAAGCCACACCTTCCAAAACAGGTCAGATCAGTGATAGAGCTTACATTTTCACCTATGTCTGTGTGAACCTCTTAGCCAGTTCTGAACTTGGAGTGTGGGAAGATGGACCAAGGAAATATTTATTGATCCCTTGGATTCCACAGATGTATAGCTAATATTGTATTGCATGTGATACACAAATCAGTGAACATCTATGGCTTGCCTGCTCTATGCAAAATTGCACTAAAGACTGTGTGTAACTTCAAAAAACAAAAGCATTTCTCAAATAGATTGAAACTCCTTGAAGGGCAAACTTGCATGAAAGATAAAGTCAGCCAAAGACCACATGTCAGGGTTATGTGATGTGGGACAGACTGCAACTCTAACACGAGTTCAGAGCTATGAGGTGCTGCTCTAGGCTAATATTTCTGAAGATTGAGCTAAGCCCTGCAACTGTCTATAATATCTGAACATGTGTCAGTTTATAAAAAGAGACAAAAAAATTTTCAGTTTATTTCAGCCTATGCAGTTTCAGTTTTCCAGAAGTCATTTCTGGTCCTTTCTGCCTTTTTCCCCTTCTAGTTGTGGTTTCTCCATGGCAGATAAGAAATGATATAGTCAACAACATAAAGCAAATCTAAGGATTTAAAGTCAATGTGCATTCTCTGTTTAAAAATAATAATCCATATCTTTTAAAAAATTTTGGCTGTACTGAGTCTTTCTTGTGGCACATGTGGACTGCTCTAGCTGTGGCATGTGGGCTTCTCATGTTACAGACTATGGGCTCTAGAGCACCTGGGCTTAGTTGTCCTACTGTGTGTGGGATCTTAGTTCCCCAACCAGGGATTGAACCCACATTCCCTGCATTGCAAAGCAGATTCTCAACCACTGGACCATCAGGGAGGTCTTGATTTGTATCTTTTGAAATGCCAATAGTACACCAATGTCCTGGATGTGTCAGTGGGAAAATTGTTGTGTTGACATGATCTTCAGTCTTTCTTGTCTTTACACTCTTCATCATATGGCTCTCTCTCTATACTTCTCCTCTACCTATTCTTCTTCCGTAATATGTCATTCTTCAGAAGAGTGGGTAAGTCAACACTTTCTGGGGCATTATCATGAATCAAAAGAACAAACATGATCTGAAGAAAACAATTGGTAAGAACAGATGTGAACATCGGAGATAGGAACCCAAGCATAATATTGTGAAAGTCTTGTTCTTGAGGTGGCTGTTGCCCTTTGCTTGTACTGCACTATCCCTTGTTCTAATTTCCATCAATCACCTAAATGCTGGCCAGCATCTACTCAGCTAATCACATGGCCTTAAAGAAGCACATTAAAGTCGTCTCAAGTCACAGCATGTGGTGCTGTGTCTCTGAGAACAGTTCCCCAGTAGTGTTCTGGGAGAGGGGACCTACCCTGGGGCCAGGAGTGAGCCTCCTGCTAGAAGTCTGGGCACCTGACTCTGGTCCCTGCTGGCTAGCCCACATCTGCTCTCTGTGTAGCCCCTCTTTCTCCTTCTCCTTCACTCGGCAGAGATAGAGTTGTGTTGGGAGACACTGATTTTGAGCACTTTTAAGACTGATTCCAATGTGTGGATTACAACAAATTGTGGAAAATTCTTAAAGAGATGAGAATACTAGACCACTTGACCTGCCTCCTGAGAAATCTGTATGCAGGTCAAGAAGCAACAGTTAGAACTGGACATGGAACAACAGACTGGTTCCAAATCAGAAAAGGAGTATGTCAGGGCTGTGTATTGTCACCCTACTTATTTAACTTATGTGCAGAGTACATCATGTGAAATGCCAGGCTGGATGAAGCACAAGCTGGAATCAAGTTGCCGGGAGAAATATTAATAACCTCAGATACACAGATGACACCACCCTTATGGCAGAAAGTGAAGAAGGATTAAAGAGCCTCTTGATGACAGTGAAAGAGGAGAGTGAAAAAGTTGGCTTAAAACTCAACATTCAGAAAACCAAGATCATGGCATCTGGTCCCATCACTTCATGGCAGATAGATGGGGAATCAGTGAGAGATTTTTTTTTTTTTGGCTCCAAAATCACTGCAGATTGTGACTGCAGCCATGAAATTGAAAGATGCTTGCTCCTTGGAAGAAAAGCAATGACCAACCTAGACAGCATATTAAAAAACAGAGACATTACTTTGCCAACAAAGGTGTAGTCAAGGCTATGGTTTTTCCAGTAGTCACATATGGATTTGAGAGTTGGACTATAAAGAAAACTGAATGCCGAAGAATTGATGCTTTTGAACTGTGGTGTTGGAGAAGACCCTTGAGAGTCCCTTGGACTGCAAGGAGATCAAATCAGTCAATCCTAAAGAATTCATTGGAAGGACTGATGCTGAAGCTGAAACTCCAATACTTTGGCCACCCCTGATAGGAAGAACTGACTCATTTGAAAAGACCCTGATGTTGGGAAAGACTGAAGGTGGGAGGAGATGATGATGACAGAGGATGAGATCCAATTTGATGGACAGGAGTTTGAGCAAGTTCTGGGAGTTGGTGATGGACAGGGAAGCCTGGCGAGCTGCAGGCCCTGGGGTTGCAAATAGTCTGACACAGTTGAGTGACTGAACTGAACTGAACTGAACTGAATATGGAGAATCCAGGATTCTTGGCAACCATATAGGTGCTTGGTTCTGCATCCCTCTACCTTGGGCAGAGGGCCATTCCCAGTGGCTCTCTGAACTGGGCCTTGTGGGAAGGAGGGAAAGTCTTTCGTTTTCTTGAGTATGGTAACTCCTTAGTTATGGGTGTTTTACCTTTAGCTGTAAAAACAGGCACATATGCCTTTAGGTTAATGGGGACTGTGAAATGATCGTAGATCAATGCTTCAGAGACTTTGAAGCCAAGGATATTTAATAGCTCACATATCCCTCACATATTCACAGTAAACTCATGCTTTCATTCATTTAGATTGAGTTTTTAATAAGCTGGATAACTTATAGTCTCTATACTATTCAACATACGAGGCAACAGGCTATGAAATAGCTTTATTATACTTCACAGAGGGCTTCCCAGGTGACACTAGTGGTAAAGAACCCACCTACCAATGCAGGAGACATAATAGATGCAAGTTCAATCCCTGGGTCAGGAAGATCCCGTGGAAGAGGGCATGGCAACCCACTCCAGTATTCTTGCCTGGAGAATCTCATGAATAGAGGAGCCCAGTGGGCTATAGTCCATAGGGTTTCAAAGAGATTGACATAGCGGAAGTGACTTAGCAAGCAAGCAAGAATACTTCATAGAAGCAAAGATTCTGTCTTCTGCATATCATTCAACCCCTTTGAGTGTCTACTCTGTTGAAACTAAAGTAAAAGTGCTAGTTGTTCAGTTGTGTCCGACTATTTGCAACTCCATGGGCTGTAGCCCACCAGACTCCTCTGTCTATGGAATTCTTCAGGCAAGAACACTGGAGTGAATTGCCATTCCCTGCTTCAGGGGATCTTCCCAACCCAGGGATCAAACCCTGGTCTCCTGCATTGCAAGAGACACTCATTACATGCAAGATATTTAGAGGATGTTTCAGGCATTTGTGTCAGACCTTGTAGTTGCTTATCTAATATTCTCTCCTCTTTCTTACTAAGAGAATCATGTTTTGTTGGGTTGGAAATATACCTACTTTATATATGTACATTTTCTTACCACTCTTGTATATAATATAGTTGTAGCCAAGGAGATGTTAGCAGAAATCACTGGATAGGCTTCTGGAAAAAGGAATTTTAAAGGGATTTTCTCAACTGACATATGCTCTTGCTTTGAGCCCTTCTATCTTCCTTTTGCCTGGAATGGATATTATAATTGCTGGTGCTTAAGCAGCCATTTTGGGACCATGAAGACAGTAAAATGTTGCTAAGGATACAAAAAGCCTGCATCCTGATGGCACTGTGGAAATTTCTTACCAGCCATCAATTTCTCATCTCTACACTTCTTTTAGTGTAAAGCAGAAAGGGAACACAACAGGTGGGAAACATAGCAGGGAGGGAACACAGCTCCACCCATGAACAGAAAATTGGATTAAAGATTTTCTAAGCATGGCCCTGCCCATCAGAACAAGACCCAGCATCCCCTCAGTCAGTTTACTCCATCAGGAAGCTTTCATAAGCCTCTTATCCTTCTCCGTCAGAGGGCTGATAGACTAAAAACCACAATCACAGAAAACTAACCAATCTAATCACATGGACCACAGCCTTGTCTAACTCAATGAAACTATGAGCCATGTCGTGTAAGGCCACCCAAGACGGACAGGTCATGGTGGAGAGTTTTGACAAAATGTGGTCCTCTGGAGAAGGGAATGGGAAACCACTTCAGTATTGCTGCCTTGAGAATTCCATGAGCAATATGAAAAGGCAAAAAGTTAAGACGCTGAAAGATGAACTCCTCAGGTCAGTAGGTGCCTGATATGCTATTGGAGATCAGTGGAGAAACAACTCCAGAAAGAATGAAGAGATGGAGCCAAAGCAAAAACAACACCCAATTGTGGATGTGAAGTGATGGAAGCAAGGTCCAATGCTGATAAGAGCAGTATTGCATAGGAACCTGGAATGTTAGGTCCATGAAGCAAGGCAAATTGGAAGTGGTCAAACAAGAGATGGCAAGAGTGAAAGGCAACATTTTAGGAACCAGTGAACCAAAATGGACTGCAATGGGTGAATTTAACTCAGATGACCAGTATATCTACTACTGTGGGCAAGAGTCTCTTGGAAGAAATGAAGTAGCTATCATAGTCAACAAAACAGTCCAAACTGCAGTACTTGGATGCAATCTCAAAAATTACAGGATGATCTCTGTTCATTTCCAAGGCAAATCATTCAATATCATGGTAATCCAAGTCTATGCCCCGACCAGTAATGCTGAGGAAGCTAAAGTTGAATGGTTTTATGAAGACCTACAAGACCTTCTAGAATTAACACCCAAAAAAGATGTCCTTTTCATTATAGGGGACTGGAATGCAAAAGTAAGAAGTCAAGAGTAACCTGGAGTAACAGGCAAATTTGGCCGTAGAGTACAGAATGAAGCAGGGCAAAATCTAATAGAGTTCTGCCAAGAGAATGCACTGGTCATAGCAAACACTCTTCTTCCAACAACACAAAAGAAGACTCTACACATGGACATCATCAGATGGTCAACACCAAAATCAGATTGATTATATTCTTTGCAGCCAAAGATGGAGGAGCTTTATACAGTCAGAAAAAACAAGACTGGGAGTTGACTGTGGCTCAGATCATGTGCCAAATTCAGACTTAAATTGAATAAATTAGGGAAAACCACTAAATAATTCAGGTATGACCTAAATAAAATCCCTAACAATTATACATTGGAAGTGAGAAATAGATTTAAGGGTCTAGATCTGATAGACAGATGAACTATGAATGGAGGTTTGTGACATTGTACAGGAGACAAGGAGCAAGACCATTCCCAAGAAAAAGAAATGCAAAGAAGCAAAGTGCCTGTCTGAGGAGGCCTTACAAATAGCTGTGAAAAGAAGAGAAGCCAAAAGCTAAGGAGAAAAGGAAAGATATACCCATTTGAATGTAGGGTTCTAAAGAATAGCAAGGAGAGATAAGAAAGTCTTCCTCAGTGCTCAGTGCAAAGAAATAGAGGAAAAGAATAATGGAAAGACTAGAGATCTCTTTAAGAAAATTAGAGATACTGAGGGAACATTTCACACAAAGATGGGCTCAATGAAAGACAGAAATGGTATGGACTAAAAGAAGCAGAAGATATTAAGAAGATGTGGCAAGAATACACAGAAGAACTGTACAAAAAAGATCTTCATGATACAGATAATCACAATGGTGTGATCACTTACCTAGAGCCAGACATCCTGGAATGTGAAGTCAAGTGGGCCTTAGGAAGCATCCTTATGAACAAAGCTAGCAGAGGTGATGGAATTCTAGTTGAGCTATTTCAAATCCTAAAAGATGGTGCTGTTAAAGTGGTGCACTCAATATGCCAGCCAATTTGGAAAACTCAACATTGGCCACAGGACTGGAAAAGGTCAATTTTCATTCCAATTCCTAAGAAAGGTAAAGCCAAAGAATTCTCAAACTACTGCACCATTGCACTCATCTCACACGCTAGTAAAGTAATACTCAAAAATTTCCAAGCCAGGCTTCTATAGTACATGAACTGTGAACTTCCAGATGTTCAGGCTGGTTTTAGAAAAGGCAGAGGGACCAGAGATCAAATTGCCAACATTCACTGGATCATCTAAAAAGCAAAAGAGTTCCAGAAAAGCATCTATTTCTGCTTTATTGACTATGCCAAAGCCTTTGACTGTGTGGATCACAATAAACTGTGGAAAATCCTGAAAGAGATGGGAATACCCGACCACCTGACCTGTCTCCTGAGAAATCTGTATGCAGGTCAGGAAGCAATAATGTGAACTCTACATGGAACAACAGACCGGTTCCAAATCGGGAAAGGAGTACGTCAAGGCTGTATATTGTCACCCTGCTTACTTAACTCATATGCAGAGTACATCATGAGAAACACTGGGCTGGAGGAAGCACAAGTTGGAATTAAGACGGCTGGGAGAAATATCAATAACCTCAGATATGCAGATGACACCACCCTTATGGCAGAAAGTGAAGGAGAACTGAAGAACCTCCTCAAATTGAAAGAGGAGAGTGAAAAAGTTGGCTTCAAGCTCAACATTCAGAAAACTAAGGTCATGGCATCCGGTCCCATCACTTCATGGCAAATAGATGGAGAAACAGTGGAAACAGTGAGAGACTTTATTTTTGGGGGACTCCAAAATCACTGCAGATGGTAAATGCAGCCATGAAATAAAAAGATGCTTACTCCTTGGAAAAAAAGTTATGACCAACCTAGGCAGCATATTAAAAAGCAGAGACATTACTTTGCCAACAAAGGTCCATCTAGTTAAGGCTATGGTTTTTCGAGTAGTCATATATGGATGTGAGAGTTGGACTATAAAGAAAGCTGAGCACCGAAGAATTGATGCTTTTGAACTGTGGTGTTGGAGAAGACTCTTGAGAGTCCCTTGGACTCCAAGGAGATCCAACTAGTCCATCCTAAAGGAAATCAGTCCTGGGTGTTCATTGGAAAGACTGATGTTGAAGCTGAAACTCCAATTCTTTGGCCACTTGATGGGAAGAGCTGACTCATTGGAAAAGACCCTGATGCTGGGAAGGATTGGGGGCAGGAGGAGAAGAGGATGACAGAGGATGAGATGGTTGGATGACATCATGAACTCAGTGGACATGAATTTGGGTAAACTCCAGAAATTGGTGATGGATAGGGAGGCTTGGCATCCTATAGTCCATGCAGTTGCAAAAAGTTGGACATGACTCAGTGATTGAACTGATCACTGATCACGCTTCTTTTAAATCACTGCCCCTTGTATTTTCTGGTACACTGCAGCAAAAGTCATTTATCAACTGATGAAACACTCAACTTTTAGTTTGCTTTACTTGGAAATAAAGCAAATAAAATGAATATTTGGCATGAAAACTTTTTTTTTACATAAAACAGTTTTGGTGAAATTCTAACTTTAAATATGAAAGATGGGTCATGTCTCATCTCTCTATAAATCCTATATAGCATTAAATAGGCATAACTATTTTTTCCCATTATTTATTTATTTATTTATTTGTTTTAATTTTCTTTACATTATCGTGTTGGTATTGCCATACATTGACATGAATCTGCCATGGGTATACATGTGTTCCCCTTCCAGAACCCCCCTCCACCTCCCTCCCGATTCCTTCTCTCTGGGTCATCCTGGTGCACCAGCCCTGAGCATCAAACCTGGGCTGGCGATTGATTTCACATATGATGATTAACTTGTTTAAATGCCGTTCTCTCGTATCGTCCCACCCTTGCCCTCTCCCATAGAGTCCAAAAGACTGTTCTATACATCTGTGTTTCTTTTGCTGTCTTGCATACAGGGTTCTCGTTACCATCTTCTAAATTCCATACATATGCGTTAGTATACTGTATTTTTGTTTTTCCTTCTGGCTACTTCACTCTGTATAATAGGTTCCAGTTTTGTCCACCTCAGTAGAACTGATTCAAATGAATTTTTTTTTAATGCTGAGTAATATTCCATTGTGTATATGTACCACAGCTTTCTTATCCATTTGTCTGTTGATGGACATCTAGGTTGCTTCCATGTCCTGGCTATTGTAAACAATGCAGCGATGAACATTGGGGTACACGTGTCTCTTTCAATTCTGGTTTCCTCAGTGTGTATGCCCAGCAGTGGGATTGCTGGGTCATATGGCAGGTCTATTTCCAGTTTTTTAAGGAATCTCCACACTGTTTTCCATAGTGGCTGTACTAGTTTGCATTCCCACCAACAGTGTAAGAGGGTTCCCTTTTCTCCACATCCTCTCCAGCATTTATTGCTTGTAGACTTTTGGATGGCAGCCATTCTGACTGGTGTAGAGTGGTACCTCATTGTGGTTTTGATTTGCATTTTTTTTAAAGTGGTATCTTTTCAAGTTTAACTTAGCTTGAAGAAAAACTCCATTGTTTGGCTTGTGTGTTCATTGTGCTGTGTGATCAGTTGCTCAGTCGTATCTGACTCTTTTGGACCTCATGAACTGTAGCTTGCCAGGCTCCTCTGTCCATTGGATTTCCTAGACAAGAATACTCAGGCATGTTGTCATTTCTTTTCCAAGGGATCTTCCTGACCCAAGGATGTTGGCTTAATTGTCACTATATGCATGTGAAACCTGAGACAGTAGAAGTTTCACTGAAGAAGGGCATGTAATTTAGTGGAAAGAGTCATTTAGTGGCAATCTTCGGCACCATGAAGATTTGAGTTTGAATCCTGACTCCACTATAATGAAGTATCTGGTACCATATACAATTATTTTCCTGCGTTTGTGTCTTGTTTCTTATCGTCTCATTTAACAGATGTTTACTGAACATCTACTAGGTGTCAAGACTGTGTTGAGCAGTTAGTTCTTTGACTTTCTGTGTTTGGCCCAGATGGAATTATAACTTCAGGGCTGAGCATCGGAAGGACTAATGTTTGATCCATTTAAAAGCTCATTGGCACTAACCAGGGGAGAGTGGGTTTCAGAGCTTCATCACAAGGTTTCAATTAAGAAACCAAATTGAAATCTTAGTGGCATAGTGAGGTTTGGTGACTACCATCCAAAACCAGATGTAAAGTCTAGAGATGGGTCTGGTGGACAGAGTCAGTATTTGGACGCTGGAACAAAACTTTGAAATTCCATTTGGAAAAACTTGTACCTCTCCAGGAAACAGAATGGGCTTGGGTGTACAGAAACCCCCAAAACTGAAATGAAATGGGGTTCGATTCTTTGTGACTTTGTTTCATATGTTCTACAGATGTGAAACTAAGTACTTCAAAATATTTGAAGTCAATGAATTATTTACGACAAGAAAGCATGTATTTTGCCTAAGGCAGACTCTGCGCCTTTTCAGTACATCTTTTCTCAGTTATCGCTTGAATTTGGTCAACTACATGAACTCTCATGTAGTCAGAAACTTTGAGTTTGGTCAGAATATATTATTTGTGGATCATGCCATAAAATCAATATTTAGAAGAAAGACTTTGAGGAGAGAGAGGTGAGAAAGCACTGAGAACTTACCTTGTGAGAAATTAAGTTTACTCATTTTCTTTCTTTTATTTATCAAGATCCTGAGCTCAAGAAACTGGCAATTACAAAGAGCAACTATAATCGTGGCTCATAATCGCTGAACATTTTTCAAGTGCTGGGACTTTCTGCAGCTTATTATCGTCTTTAACCCTGACCATCAATAACTGTCTTTCATGAGTACAAAGCTCAGTGTGTTTTCCTTGGGGAGCAGTGCCACAGTGGAAAGAACAGAGTTATTGGCATCAGTGAGATTTGAGTCGAAATCTTGACTCTATGACTGAGTACATTATTGCATGTCTCTCAACCACAGTTAATAATTCTCCACAGTTTTTCCCATTTTTCAAATGAGTAAACTGACTCTGAATGGAATCGGGCCACTTGCCCAAAATCACACAGATAGTCAATAGAGGAGCCGCGGACATAGAGAGATAGTGATCTTCCATCAACGAAATTCTGTGCTTTCCCACACTCTCCCATACTGCCCAGATGTTGGGGACAGACCCCAGTTCACCAATATTTTGCCTTTATATGTTCATTTTTCTGGCTATGGAATGGAGCATAAGTCAGGGTAAGATCTGAGTTAAGGTCCATTCTCCTGGTTTCCAATATATCACATTTCTGTAAGATTTATGGTTGTTTTCTCCTTGGTTGGAACAAATGTTGGATTATCAGGCTTTGTTTACATTTTTCTCTTATCTCAGCAGCATCATTTTAATCCAGCTGGCCAGTCTGTTCCGGGGATCAGCTTTTGCCATTTGACTCCTGGGTGTCCACACAACTTTCCCTTCAACTTCTTTGTATCTCTGTGTCTCCTTTGTTTTGAGTTACCTGTTTTCTGCCAAAACGGCCATTTGTGTAATTCTTCACCTTTTGTTTCCTGGTCAGTGCAGAGAAGATCCCCTAAACAGTTGTGCACACTGGGGACCAGCATTTGTGATCTTTATCTCTCTCTGGAGGAAAAGACATCTTTCTCCATTTTCTTAATCCTGACCTCACAGCCAGTCTGTTCTTTCCAGTTAACAAATGTTTTGCTGCAGTTTCGAGTTTGCAGCAGTTTTGAAGCATACTTCCGGGAGATTCTCTATAATGCAGAAAACATTTTTGCTTTGAGCCCCAGAACTTTATTTTGTGGAATTTTCTTTTTAAAAACAGAACAAAGAACGGTTGCAAATGCCAGCTCCTTGGCTCTAGTTGTTTCCTTCTAGGCCCTAAATGGTAACCAGACACTGACTCAAATTCTATGGCCCCATCGCACCCCGCTGCCCGCCCCTTTCCTCTTGAGGTTCATTATTTCTCCAAATTAAAACGTTCTGGTTGGAATGAGTGAGGATAAAGAGACAAGGCAGCAGGGAGCTCCGGCTACACAGAGGGATTAGATCTTGGGGAGGCCTTCCTTGCTGGTCTGAGATACGATTAATCTGCCGACAGGACTGTAACTTTGTAGTTTGAGGAGATTGGTTTTAAAGGGAAGTCTGCTCTCGTTACCTGTGACTGTTGAGATTTAAACACAATTTCTCAGCATATTTGCAACAACACAGAGATTTTGACGTTATCCAAATATGAAGGTGTTTGTCTTTCATTTACCCATTAACTCATTCATTCGTTCTACAAATATTAACGGCATGGTGATGGTGACTATGCATCAAGCATGGTGCTAGGTTCTGAGGACTCCAGGGCAAGCAAAAGACAGACTGTCTCCTGCTTTCTCAAATTTTAAGTAGAGTGGCAAATATTAAGTAAATAGTCACACGCATTTGTGAACATACTCAAACTGAAGTAAGTTAACTGCAGGAGAGGAGGGTCTTTCCAGGGCAGATACCAGAAGGTCTCACCTAGGGCAAGTGTGTATGCGTGCATCTATGTCAGGGCGGTCCTCCCTGAGGAATAGACCAGTGAGCTAAGATCTGCAAGATGAGAGAGGGTTCACTGGGTGACTGTGGGGTGCCAGGTGAGGTATGCTTTTAGGGCAGGGTGTTCTCCGGATGACAGAGGGAGTGACATACAGAGGCTAGCTGTAGGAATGGGCATAGTGCATGTGAGCAAATGAATTTAGGCCAGAGAGGCTGGGTTACTGAGTGCAAGAGGGAGAATGGAGCAACAGTGACCTGAGGGTCAGCCCAATTCTAGGGCAGGGTGAGAGGTTTTGTCTCTAGGCTTAGAGCCACTGACAGGTGCTCTGCTGGAAAATGACAGATTAAATTTGCATTTTGAGAACATTGCCTCTGTTTCCTGTGGAGAACAGATGCTCCTCAGGCCAGGGTGGATCCATCCAGTGATTCATCCATGACACGCAGTGAGAGGGAAAGCAATGGTCCTGTTTCTGCCAGAAGTTATTGAGTGACTGAGAACAGATAATAAACTAACATGTAGATTAGGAGAAAAGATGCTTTCCAATGGCACTAAGTGCAAGGAAAGGAATTGACAGGGGCACCTGGCAGGCAGCACGGGGAGGCTCTGTTATTCCCAGTCTACTGAGTTCTTAATGAAGGCCTCTCTGAGGAGCTGAGAGTTTCCTCCCCTTGGGGAGAGTCTGAGTCTCGCATCTTGCTTAGAACTAAACCAATCTCCTTGCCAGCACTTGGAGTACTTGTCCTTATGTGCTGATTCTGTAAATGGACCCCTGGACCCCCCAGTTTCTACTGGCTTTTGTTTTTTTTACAGTGTGGAGTATGTGATTCTGAAGGAACTTTCAAGATTATCTCATTTAGCTCTCTCATTTTACGGGCAGCCAAGCAGAAGCTAAGGGAGGTACTGTACAAGGGGTCAGTGAGTATCCCGTTCTCGTATCCATGGCATCTTGTGCTGCACCCAGAGCCCACAGCCTTACCATTCCATCCTCTCGGTAAGAATGGGGACACAGTAGTGCTTTCTGAGGCCATGCAGCCTGTTTCCAAAGTACTTTTTATCCCTGGATGCGTAGGAGACTCCAAATACCTGTGGAAAGTGATTAACGGTCTTTTTTTTTGTCCCCCTGGCATTTCTTAATGCAAAAAATCTTGGACAGCAACCAATTTAATTTAGGCTCCAGAAATTGCTACTTTTTTTTCAACTTGACTTATATTAATGATATTTTTTAAATGCCCTGAAGCTCCAAAGCATATTTAAGATCATGAAATAGCATTATAATGCTTTTGCCACTTATAGAATTGCATGGAATGCAAAGTCCAAAAAAAGAAAGAAAAAAAGAATTCTTTTTTACTCCTCTGGAGATCCTAGTATAATCTAATCTGAAATAATGCTTCCTGAGCTGATTATAATAAAAATTCTTTTATATTCCATCTCTTAGGAGTTCCCCCATTGTTTTGGGAGAAAAAAACCAGATTTAGTCAAGGCTACAGGCACTGAAGAAAAAATTAGGTGATAATGTTTGTCACAGGAAAACATTTTTTCAACAAATTTCACATATATCCTACTGCAAGGGAATTTTTTTTCCTCTTTTGTATGAGATGGGTATTTTATGATCTTCATTTTCAGATGAAGAAATTGAAGCCTAGAAAAGTAACCAAATTCACAGAGCTAAACCCTAATTATTATGACCATCAAGTGGCTTGGAAGACATTTTGTATGACATTTTAGCTTAAATGAGAGAGAGGAGCTAATGCTAGTGGGGGGTTGGGGAGATTCCTTGAGAGCCAACAGTAGAGTTTGGAAATTCATGTCTGAATATCCTTATAGGGCTTTTGTTTCCATATGTTGGTTCTCAAGAGGTCAGAATGGCAAAGAGGTTCTGAATTGCCTGGGTCAGCTGGGGAGAGAAAAGAGTCAGATCTCCCGTGAAAGAGTCACAGAAGTTAGTGTGCTGAGGTGCACTTGGGGCAGCTGCCAAGTGCTGAGGGTCGGACCCAGGTAACTGCATTCAGTTGCTTCCGGTGTTGGCTTTCACAACACAAATGGTGTAATACAGCAGAAATTTACTCTGCCACAGCTCTGGAGGCCAGCTATCTCAAATCTATCTCACTGAACTGAAACCAAAGTCTTTCAGGGCTCCGCTCTCTCCAGGGGCTCCAGAAGTGAATCTGTTTCTTGTCTCTTCCAGCTGCTGGTGGCTTCCAGAATCCCTTGGCTTGTGGCCACATCACTCCAGTCTCTGCCTCCATGGTCACATTGCCTCTTCCTTCTCTGCCTGTGCCAAAACTCCCTTCACCTCCCTCTCATGTGCTTGCATTTACAGCCCACCCAGATAATCCGGGACAGTCTCCCACATGTGATTCTTAATCATACCTGCAAAGATCCCTTTCCCTGATAAGGTGATATTTACAGGTTCCAGAGATTAGAACCTGATATCTTTAGGGTGGTTATGGAACCCATCATATACTGAACCTGGATCCATCATGCTGACACTGTTTATTTATGGCTGACAGAGGACAAGGCTGTGAACAAGAGGCCACCAAAAGAGAACCTTCCTGTTCTCCAAACATGGGGAGAAATGTCATAACCAGTGTCTGGCAGAACAAACACTGAAGGGAAGAGCTTGAGCAATATGCAGCTCCCGAGTGACCACATGGCATGAATACTGCTGAGGTTGTTTATGAGAGGAAAGAAAGCAGCCATGTTGGGAGCCTTGGGTGGTTTTCATATCCTGGAAGTTATGTAGAAATCGTTGGGCAGGAATGAGTTATTCAGGAGTGTAAAATGATTTCTTGTTCAAACAGACCGCAATCCTCAAGTGGTTAAAAGAATCCTCCCAGAGAAGAGAAATGTAAAATGTCCTTCAAAAGGCTACTAATTTAGCCCTTTGGGGACAAAGAGTCACATCATCCCCAGTCTCTTGTTGACTTTATCGCACAGAGTATGGTTGTTGAGAAGGAACAGTGAGGCTGAAGCATCCGGCTGTGGTAACTGAACGATGTGGTGAGGAAGTGTCCTCCTTCCCGACCTCATTCATGAGTCAGGAATGGAGAGGGATGAACATGCCTGGTGAGTTGAAGCTACACATTCTTGTCCATTTTCTTGCTTTAGATGGAAGAACATACCACAGTACTGCCCCCCACTCCTCCAAATAAATAAATAGCATCAACCATCCTGGATCTTCTCTCTTAAATTTCAGATGCATCAGTAACAAGGACAGCAGAGAGGCTTCCCTGACTTTCCCACACCTGAGAGACTGGGGTGAGGCTTTTCACTGAGATTTTCCAAATGCCAGTCAAGGGCATTTCTAAGCTTCCCATAGACCTTGGTGATTATGTTAGGGTTGAAAACACTTTTTTTCTTACATGATCACCTATCATCTCTCCAAATTATGGGACTCCCTAAAGGCCCAAATGTCTTACCTCTTTTCACTTTTTTTTATTCCTCCTTGACCATCATAAGTAATTCATATAATTAAGCAGCTTCCAGAAATGATGTTCAGGTAAAAATGCTTACCCAGCCTTAGCTATCCAACAGAGCCCCGAAGGCTGCTGATTCTAGAATAAAACTACTCAAATGTAGGTAGATCATCTATTTGGCAAAATGTGATTCAAGATGAATCGAATGGACTGGCTGGACTCAGTTCAGTTCAGTCTCTCAGTTGTGTCCAGCTCTTTGTGACCCCATGGACTGCAGCATGCTAGGCTTTCCTGTCCATCACCAACTCCTGGAACTTGCTCAAATTCATCTCCATTGAGTCAGTGATGCCATCCAACCATCTCATCCTCTGTCATCCCCTTCTCCTCCCGCCTTCAATCTTTCCCAGCATCAGGGTCTTCAGCATCAGTCTTTCCAATGAATATTCAGGACTGATTTCCTTTAAGATTGACTAGTTGGATCTCCTTACAGTCTAAGGGACTCTCAAGGGTCTTCTCCAACACAGTTTAAAAGGATCAATTCTTCAGTGGTCCACTTTCTTTATAGTCCAACTCTCACATCCATGCATGACTACTGAAAAAACCATAGCTTTGACCAGATGAACGTTTGTTGGTAAAGTAAAGTCTCTACTTTTTAATATGCTATCTAGGTTGGTCATTGCTTTTCTTCCAAGGAGCAATCAATCATGTTTTAATTTCATGGCTGCAGTCATCATCTGTAGTGATTTTGGAGCCCCCCAAAATAAGATCTTTCACTGTTTCCACTGTTTCTCCATCTATTTGCCATGAAGTGATGGGACCAGATGCCATGATCTAAGCTTCCTGAACGTTGAGTTTTAAGCCAACTTTTTCACTCTCCTCTTTCACTTTCATCAAGAGGCTCTTTAGTTCTTCTTCTCTTTCTTCCATAAGCATGGTGTCAACTGCATATCTGAGGTTACTGATATTTCTCCTGGCAATCTTGATTCCAGCTTGTGCTTTATCCAGCCTTGCATTTCTCATGATGTACTCTGCATATAAGTTAAATAAGCAGGTGACAATATACAGCCTTGACATATTCCTTTTTCTATTTGGAAGCAGTCTGTTGTTCCATATCCAGTTCTAACTGTTGCTTCTTGACCCATGTACAGATTTCTCAGGAGGCAGGTCAGGTCGTCTGGTATTCCCATCTCTTTCAGAATTTTCCACAATTTGTGTGATCGATATTCAAAGACTTTGGCATAGTCAATAAAGCAGGAGTGGATGTTTTCCTGGAACTCTCTTGCTTTTTTGATCCAGTGGATGTTGGCAATTTGATCTCTAGTTTCTCTGCCTTTTCTAAAACCAGCTTAAACATCTGGAAGTTCACAGTTCACGTACTGTTGAAGCCTGGCTTGGAGAATTTTGAGCATTACTTTGCTAGTGTGTGAGATGAGTGCAACTGTGTGGTAATTTTAACATTCTTTGGCATCATCTTTCTTTGGAATTGGAGTGAAAAATTGACGTTTTCCAGTCCTGTGGCCACTGCTGAGTTTTCCAAATTGGCTGGCATATTGAGTGCACCACTTTCACAGCATCATCTTTTAGGATTTGAAATAGCTCAACTGGAATGCCATTGCCTCCACTAGCTTTGTCCTTAGGGATGCTTCCTAAGGCCCACTTGACTTCACATTCCAGGATAACTGGCTCTAGGTAAGTGATCATACCATCGTGGTTATCTGGGTCATGAAGATCTTTTTTAAATAGTTCTTCTGTGTATTCTTGCCACCTCTTGATATCTTCTGCTTCTTTTATGTCCATACCACTTCTGTCCTTTATTGTGCCCATCTTTGCATGAAATGTTCCCTTGGTATCTAATTTTCTTGAAATCTCTAGTGTTTCCCATTCTGTTGTTTTCCTCTATTTCTTTGTATTCATCACTGAGGAAGGCATTTTTATCTTTCCTTGCTATTCTTTGGAACTCTGCATTCAAATGAGTATATCTTTCCTTTTCTCCAAGACTGGACTAGAAGCTATTTAAAAGACTTTTTCCAATATCCCCAAGTCAGTGACCTGGAGCTTCCTGCCAACATCCTATGGGGCACCAAATAGTCTCCATCATCTGCTGATTCCTTTCACCTAAATGAGTTAACAATAACCTTGATGCTTCTTATTGAAGGGCTATATAGTGAGGCACCCTGTCTTATTAAACTGTTAGAACATACCAATGCTTATAGCCTTTTTTATTTCCTTTGCCAAAAGCATCTCTTACTAGGACAACAATAGCAAAACTAAGCAGTGTTGTGACTTCATGCTCTGTCAGTAATGGTTTTAGACATGACCAGTCTCAAGGACCTGGTCAGTTTGTCTTTCACAAAGCTACATTGTGGAAATAATATTCCTCTTCTGGCACACAAATGCCTTTTCATCCCTCCCTTTCATAGCTCAGTTTTCCCCAAACCCCTAAGTAATTGATGTGCGGTTGCCTCTCACACGGTGTAGGACATTTGTACTCTCCTTCATTGTATTTCTGTGAGATTTGGTATAGCTGATTAATTATTAGTAACCAGACCTATGACATTGGTGATTGGATTTTTCCAACAGTGAGTGATTGACAATGAACTCACTGAAAACTGCCAAATAATTTCCATTTTCCTAGACCCCTTTCAGACCCTATATTTGGAATGAAGCTGATCTTTAAACTCCTTGCCATGACGTGATCACTGGATCTGAGCTTTTCTTGCTCACTGGTACAGAGGCAGTGCAGGGCCTCCTGTTTCCTAATGGCAGCATGCTGATCTGCTGGTGCTGGGGGACTGGCAAATATCTATCACAGATTTCAACATAAAGTGGTATCCATTTGAACTGATTCAGCAGGGACACATATACTCCATCATGGGAGAAATAGTGGGTTCTCCAGACTGAGGTTGATAGGGTGAAAAAATATAATCAATATAATTATTTTCCCACAGTGTAAACTGCAAGAAAGAGAGGCTAGACACTCCTATTTTGGTGGGCTAAGAGAGCTCTTAACCTGATGGGGAATCATGGATAAACATAAAAAAAGAGACAGAAAATATTTTATGGGCAAGGGTTAAACACAAAATGGCCATGAATCCAGTGTTCTCGTTCTGTGCCCTTATTGTTCAGGAATAATTATCTATAGCACCTTTTTTCTTTAGCTCTTCAAATACCTTGATTTAGACATTAAAGTGTATGATCACCCCATTTAAACAAAGCTTGAGAAGCACAGGTTGATGCCCAAAGTTCCCAAAGGTGATTTTCAAGATTTGAGGAGAGTTTGGATTAGCAGGATGGCTACTCGACAAACTAAATCCCACTTTTAATCATGCTTCTAATGGATATATTAAAAAAAACATAACCCAACAGATTGAGAAGGACCAAGTGCAGTTTTTGAAGCAGAAACATTCATATGCTATTATAAAGGGGAGTGATGGGAGCCTTGCAGTAAAGAAGAGAAAGGTCACAAAATCTATCAGGGGTGCTTTCTTTGGATACTCTTGATAGCTGCTCTTTGGTGACTGTTTCTTTCTTTCTTTTTTTTTTGTGGGTTCTTTTTTTTTTTAAATTTTCTTTACTTTATTGTGTTGGTTTTGCCATACAATGACATGAAACCGCCATGGGTTTACATATGCTCCCCCTCCAGACCCCCCCTCCCTCCTCCCTCCCGATTCCCTCCCCCTGGGAAATCTCGGTGCACCAGCCCTGAGCATCAATCCTGGGCTGGCGATTGATTTCACATATGTTAATTAACATGTTTCAATGCCATTCTCCCATATCATCCCACCCTTGCCCTCATCCACAGAGTCCACGAGTCTGTTCTATACATCTGCGTTCCTTTTGCTGTCTTGCATGCAGGGTTCTCACTGCCATCTTTCTAAATTCCATATATATGCGTTAGTATACTGTATTATTGTTTTTCCTTCTGGCTTACTCCACTCTGGATAATAGGCTCCAGTTCCATCCACCTGAGTAGAACTGCTTCAAATGAATTTCTTTTTTAATGCTGAGTAATATTCCATTGTGTATATGTACCACAGCTTTCTTATCCATTCGTCAGAAGCAACCTAGATGCCCATCCAGTGACTGTTTCTTAGTTATCTTGACTCTGTCTTTACACAGTATTAGTTGGACAACTTGCTTCTAACTTGATTCTAATTTCTTTCCGCTGCAAGGAGATGGGAGCATAGCTGAAGACAAAACCTTGTTTGGTTCCTATTGGGTCATACAATTGTTTCTCAATTGGTCACGTGGAGGATTAGGCATGATCTATACCAGAGAAAAGCTGCTTGAGAAGCTTTGCCTTTCATCCATCTATCTGGCTAACAGTGTGTTATAACATGAGTCTCAATCAGTCATTGGTTTTTTCAATTTGTGCATGAGAAACTATGACTTAAACCACTAAAACAGCAGCAATGGCACCAAAACAAGGTCAATACTTGCACCCAAGTTGTTTGAATGACCACAGCCAGCATATTTTTCTCCTGCTAAAATCCTACCACTGTACTTTGACATGTTAATTCCCTTCCTTCGCTGTTTGACATATAAGCAAAGAAGTAAAATGACAACCCATCCACAGAAGCTGTGAGGAAACCACCAACCAGAGCCAGTGTGAGTCCTGATGGACACCAGTTGTCTGATGGTGACTCTTTCACATATGTTCCAAAAAGAAAAAAACAACAACCTATACTTTTTTGCTTCAGTTAGTTTTATAGATGTTTCAAGATGGAGCCTGAGTTTTTCTGTGGTAAGCTCACCTTATCACCCTTAGGATTCCCCTGGAGGCTCACTAACCTCAGCCTCATTCATATTTTATGTGAGCTGAGCTGCATGAGCTTGGTGTTTCCATTTGTTCTTTCTTGCATTGAAGTAATTTGCTTTTCCCTTTTGGCAACCCTGAGTTTCAACAACTTGAAGCCAGCCTACAGACTGAGAAAAGAGAAAATTGGCTTTATGGTTATCATATCACAGAGGTGTGGTATCTAAAAGCTGAAGAGATACTAGCATTGCTTTGTTTGAGTCCACACAGATGCCAAGTTATTTGTGCACCATCACTGGAATACTTTCCTAGCAGGTTGGATCTCACTGACAATGTTTGGATTTAAGTGCCATTTGTTTTAAAGTGAGTCTTTAAAAAGATGGCCAATTCCATTTCTATTTTATGTGATTTTCAACATCTGTCTTCATTATTCCTCTAATATATGTAGGTATTCTGAATACACTTAATTTCTGTGGACTGACTCAGCATACAGGAAGTTTGGATAAATAATAATAATAATAAATCTGTGAAAGTTTCCCCTTTTCTTATTCTCTGCTCTTTTGGTAAACAAATGCCTAAAAAAAAGGTAGACCATTATCTATATGGCTTGGTTCAGGGTAACAGAAAAGCTGCCCTGAATTAAACATTTCTGTCCTATTTGCCTACTGGGACACTTAAAAATCCAAACCTTTAGACCACACACTCTTAATTGTGGCATGTGGGTTTCTAGGAGTTGAAATTAAAAAACCCACAGAAGGTTATTTAACAGTTCCAACTTCTGAGTGTGTCTTTCTCTCCTCCAGACTCAGGATTTTGGGCCAAAAATGGTGACAATTGGGTTAAGACTTTAAAGGCTTTTGTCTAAATACTAATCTTGGTGATGGTGAGGAAGGGGGTGGGGGGTCAACGGTGCACGATGCTGTCAGCAGCCCTGATGGCCTTATTGGGAACTCACTTACTGGCTAACCCAGTCACTTAGGAAGGCCGTGCGGAGGACAATAAAAGGAAGAGGGAAAGGGGTAAGGAGAAGGCCCTGGGTTGGCTGGTCACATGACTTCCCTTATGTAGTCCTAAAGGAGTATGGATAAGGTTCACGACAGTATGCCCCTGAAAAACCCAAGTGACTTTATCCATTCTTTTAAATTTATTTATTTTAAAAATTAAGAAGAAAATTTATATTGAATTTATAACAGCTTTGCATGCTAAGACTTCAATTGTGTCCAGCTCTGCGACCCTGTGTCCCTGTGATAGCCTGCCAGTCTCCTCTGACCATGGGATTCTCCAAGCAGGATTGCTGGAGTGGGTTGCCATGCCCTTCTCCTGATCCCAGGGATCAAAGCCTCATCTCTTTTGTCTCCTGCATTAGCAAGTGAATTCTTTGCTACTGGCACCTCCTATTAAGATAGAAGTCACATGTCATATAATCTATCCATTTGAAGCGTGCCATTGAATGGCTTAGTGTATTCACAGGGATATGCTACCTTCATTGAGGATTGGGCTTGCCTTGCCATCTTGTCTTCTCCCTGTGCAATGCCCTTGCCCCAGATAGGGGTTCATTACCTTCTTGTCATTCAAGTCTTTGCTAGGATGTCACTTCTAAGGAGATTTCCCTTCATCCAAAATACCATCCCTGTCCAGTGTTCCCTCTCCTCCCACAGCCCTAGCGATGGCCTGTTTGGCGCCCTCTGACACTTTTTCTTTGGTTTGTGATCTGCAGTCCTTGGCTTTCCCAGGGCAGCACTTTCACCTTGTTTCTGCTGTTTCCTCCGTTCCTGGGCCTCAGCCTGGTTAGAATTAGGGACTGGAAAGAGGAGCGAGCGTGGATAGCTGTCCTCTTGGCATCCTGTTGTGGGTGTTGGGAAGGAGCAGTAGCTGAAGAGGATGGCTGGCTCACTGCAACTCTCCACTGGGTCAAACCTCCCAACGCTGACCTGGAAACAGGGCTGCCACAGCGGCCACAAGCTGCCCGACACAGGGAAAGCTGAGAAAGCTGGGCCTGGGCCTCTGGGGTCTTGGGTTCTGACTTTCTGTATCTGTAACCCTCTAAAGTTATCTGGTCTCTCTGAGACTCTAGAACACGAGAATATTGGACTTCTGGATCCTTGTAGTTCTGATACTCTGGAATTCTGATGGAATCCTCTTATCAGGTGTGTAATTGAACAATTACAGGTAAAGTGTACCTAAAACCACCCCATCTTTAAAAAACCCTGTCCATGTGGCTACCCTTGCTGTATCAAGCTGCATTTATCTCTTCCTTCCTCCATCTCCACTCCCAGCACCCTCTTTTGTAAGAATGGACATTTTTTAAAATTGAAATGTAGTTGATTTACAGTGTTGTGTTGATTTCTGCTATTATTCTTTTCCCTTACAGTTTATCACAGAATATTGAATATAGTTCCCTGTGCAATAAGTGGGGCCTTATTGTTTATCCATTCTATACATAACAGTTTACATCTGCTAATCTCAAACTCCCAATTTATCCCTTCACTTCCCATCCTCCCCCTTGCCAATCATAAGTTTGTAAGTCTGTTTCTATGTCTATGAATCTGTTTCTATTTTGTAGATAGGTTCATTTGTGCTATATTTTAGATTTCACATACAAGTGATATTGTATGGCATATGTCTTTTTCTTTCTGACATTTCACCTAATTAGTATGATGATAATAACCTCTAGTTGCATCTTTGTTGCTGCAAATGGCATTGGAATGAAAGTGTTAGTTGCTCAGTCATGTCCAACTCTTTGTGAGTGTCCCTTAGTCCATGGAATTCTCCAGGCAAGAATACTGGAGTGAGTTGCCATTCCCTTCTCCAGAGGATCTTCCTGACACAGGGATCAAGCCTGGGTCTCCTGCATTGCAGGTGGATTCTTTACCATCTGAGCCATGTAGTAAAGGCTAATGGCATTATTTCATTCTTTTTTTTTAATGACTGAGTGATATTCCATTGTATATCTATCTACATACAATAAGAAGCTGTGGAACTTCTTTATCCATTTATCTGCTGATAGACATTTTGGTTGTTTGTTTCTATGATTTGGTTATTGCAAATAGTGCAGCTTTGAACATTGGGGTGCATGTATCTTTTTGAACTATACTTTTGTCAAGGTAGATGCCTAGGAGTGGGATTGCTGGGTCATATGGTGATTCTATTTTTAGTTTTTTGAGGAATCTCCATACTGTTTTCCACAGTGGCTATATCAATTTACATGCCCATCAATAGTGTAGAAAGGTTTCCTTTCCTCTACACCCTCTCCAGAATTTATCATTTGTAAACTTTCTGATGTTGGCCACTCTGACCAGTGTGAGGTGGTACCTCATTGTACTTTTGATTTGCATTTCTCCACTAATTAGTAATAATGAGCACCTTTTCATGTGCCTGTTGACCAGGATGCACCTTTCTAACTCGGGGTCTTTGACCCATATGGCAGAAGAAAGGGCAAAATAAAAATTGTGCTTTGAATGTGCTGTTTGAGCTGGAGCTAAATTTGAGTAAAACTTTGTGAATTTACAAACATACAATTAAGGCTCTTACAGTTATCTAAATCCACTTTCTTGCCTTATAATTTTATGGTTAGAAGCATTACAGTTGTTTTTAGATTTTCATTATAACTTCAGTGGCCACAGACTGAACCAAATAGTGTTTATTTGTGTAACAAATTATGCCCCTCAGCTAACTTTACTGTGTAATTTGCACTGGGTGTGCATTCCGCAAAAAAAAAAAAAAAAAAGTATACATTGGTCTGAGGCTCCCCTCCTCCTTTTCTCTCTTCTTTCCCAAAGCGGCACTGACAACAGAAATTGGGAAATAAACTGCACATCTGAGCATTTCATGTGTATGTGTACTACACACAGGCCTTCAGATACACAAACTCGTAAAAAGAGAATTATATAAAGATATCCAAACTCAAATTCCATTAACATTGGTGCTGGGTAACCTTGGGGAAGTCAGCTTACTTCGCTGAGTTTTTATTCATTTTAGCTGCAGCCCCTAAGCACATTTGATAAATAACAGATTTTGTGTATAACCAGAATAATTCTCTGAGTTGCTATTGAGTTCAAAGAAGAAAGTTTCTGAAATTCCATTGCACATATATTTCTAAATACATGGTAGAGGTGACTAGAGTGATAGAGAATGAGCACTTTCCATCACTGCAGGTTGAAATTTGTTTCAAGGTAAATTTAAAAAACTTTGCACATATGAAATTTGGGTCTCAGAATGAACAGAATCAGTTTCTTTCCATTTGTCCATTTGAGATCATTTATATGTGCCAGGACTGCTGTCCACCTGCTGATTGCATAGGGTCCTCACTAACAAAACTGGGGAGATTCATGATGGAGGTATGTCCCTTTTTGCATTTTTTTCAGGTTATTCTTAGCAATCAGTAAATGTATTTGGAGATCTCATTGCCTGTGGGCATCCAGTGATTTTTATGCATGGATGATTTTATCCTTAGATGTTAATTTTCCTTTGGTCCCACTTGTGACAAATGGTGAAACTGAGTGAGTGTTAAAGCCAAACTTATTAAAAAGGAATAGAAAACCCATGATATATTTAAGCAATTTGAATTAATTAGGCACTTGAGTGAGAGTCATGTTTCAGATCAAAACAACACAGGATGTTAGTTCCTTATAATTAGCCTAGTCTATTCTGGATTCTTGTTGAGATAAAGTAATCCCAGACTTATAACTAAAGAATAATATCAATATGTTATATCAAAATACCTCTTTATAGTTTATATAACACTTTCAGATAAATCATATGCTGAGAGATCTTGTCTCTGCTAGAGATCAGCTGATGACCTTGGCAATGATTTCTTAGTTCAGGGTCTTTAATTTCCTCTCTTCGAGGGTGGGAGGGTAGCTTAGGGTCATCCTTTTAGCTAAGCTCCTTCTAGCTCAAAAGATCTCTGGGTCTGGTAGCTTCAGATTTTATTCTCTCTGCTTTGTAGATAAGAAATGAGAGGACTCATGAGTCTCTTGTGATTGGATAGAAAGATTTATTTTAAAAGTTTAAGAGAAAAATATTAATTCCTTCCTTCTTACATTCCACACACATTGCTTAGACTCTTACTATGTGTTAGGCATCCCCCCACCCCACCCCCCTTTTTTTTACCCTAACTCTGAAGATACAGAAGTGACTAGGATGGACATTGTCCAGACCTTCCAGTGAGGGAAGGATGCCTCCTTGACCTGGGGGTTTCCTGATAAAACTGGGAAGGTCCTGGGCAAACTGAGATCAGCGGGTCACACCAAGTGGGAGAAGCTGAGCATAAAGGAGTTAAAGAATAGGCAAAGGAGGTGATTTCAGAGAGTGACAAGTTTTATGTATCAGTTCCTCACAATGATGCATTTGGGGGTGAAAGAGTGTTAGGCTTCAGCATGGGTGGTCTTCAGGAGGTCTCAGAGGAGATCGCACTCACACTCAGTGCGGATGGATGAGAAGGATGCAGACATGTGGGAGCTGGGGCTCATGTTCCAGGCAGGAACAGCAAAAGCAGGGATCATGGGAAGGGAAAGACCTTAGCCTGATTGAGAAATAGAAAGACTAGGATGGAATATTCTGGAGAAAGGAGGGGAATGATAAGGGCTTTGTGGGTGTTGGTAAGGAACTCAAATGATAATAATAATAATGATAGCTGATGTTATATTCTGGGCACTCACTTGTTCCATTGCATCAATTTTCACAGTCACCCATTTTATAGATAAGGATACTGAGGCACATGGATTTGAATAATCAGAGCCTCCCAAGTCACACAGCTTGCCGTGGTGGAGCCAAGATCCAAACCCCAACAGATATGCAGAACTTATACTTGGCTCTACACTTAATGGAGGTAACCCTTTGGCCATTGGGAAGGTTCATCCCTCCTTCCAAAGTCTCCATGTCCACTGGTACCCAAAATCACCAGGGAGTAAGGCCAATCTCATCATTTCGACACCCCTTCCCCCAGACAGCTGCAGTTTTTACTTGGCCAGTAGCAGACTCGGGAGGGGGCCTATACAGCTTTTGTGGATTTGATCCAGCACTGAACGGGGGCAGTTATGAGACGGCTTAGAAATCATCTCTCTGTGTGTAATCAGGTCATTTCACTGAGAAAACATTTTTGTTTCCGCTTCCTTCCTTCCCTGGGTCTTATCCAGGGAACAGTGTCTCTGACCTTCTAAGTCACAAAGGCCAGAGATAATGGGGCACAGCAGGTTGACACAGTCAAAAGAGGAGGAGAGTCTGTGGTTAGGACACACACACACACACACACACACACACACACACACTCTGAAACTGTTAGAATCACTAGCCAGGGAATTACACTGCAAATAAGCTTAGAAAAATATGGCTACAAGATAGACAAAAACTCTCCTAGTCTGTACCTCTGTCTTCTCTTCTGCCCAGAGCAGGGAGAAGGAAGAACCCACTCTGCTTTGAGCGAGCACAAGGCATCATGGAACACTTTCCTCTCCTTGGGTCCTTGGCTCACATTCAGCTTGGCCTCTGTGGTTTGGATTCATTCTGATGGCCTCACCAGATGTGCAGACAGCATCAAGAGATGGGGTTTCACACTTTCTTTCCAGACTGCCTAAGTATGAGAGAGACCTTTTCCAATAGAGGAAAAATCATGCCTTCTAATTAGTTAGAACCAGAGATGAAGAATAAAAGCTACTTGGAAAATTCAAAGGATGAGAGAGTTTTTAATTTTAATTAATTTTTAATGTTTAATGGGGCTTCCCAGGTGGCACTAATGGTAAAGAATTCGCCTGCCAAAGCACAAGACTTAAGAGACGTGAGTTTGATCTCTGGGTTGGGAAGATTCCCTGGAGAAGGAAATGGCAACTCACACCAGTATTCTTGCCTGGAGGATCCCGTTGACAGAAGAGCTTTGAGAGCTATCGTTCATGGGGTTGCAAGGAGTTGGACATTACTGGTGTGACTTAACACATGGAGAGATTTAATAAATTATTCAGGCCCCTAAACAATGGCCCTGAAAGATATTTTTCAGCATCATCTTTTTTTTTCCTTTGTCACAGTACACACAATGGATGGCAGCTTCAGATCTGGGAAATGGGTGAAATATGCAGAATGTCATGTTTTATTTCAAAACTTTCTCTACTATTGCTTGGTTTTGACATTCAAATCTTTTTTCTTCTTGAATTCCTAACTTCTGTCTGGCTTAACGTCTGTTCTTTGACAATTTACAATACTGTTTAATTATAGCATGGCTCATGTGTCCTGAAGTGTTATGTTAATGACTAAAATGCTATTGATTAGTTCCCAAAGATAGATTTTGAGAAGAAAGGGAAGAGAGGATTTGGGGTTCAGGTGGGAAAGCTAGACTTCTTTCCTTGGCTTTCTCACTGCCACAGGTGTACATCTCCCCAAGTTACTGTGGACAAGGATACCTCCCTCACCCAGCAATGCAGAGGTAAGGAGGCTGGGCGAGCTCTCTCCTTCTGCTAACATCTTCGTTTCCCTCCTGTCCCTCCTGGACACTCCTGTTAGTGTCCCAGTCCATGCTGAGGTGCTGGTCCTTGCCATTATGAGGAGCACCAACTCAGAGCTGATCTGTGTTCTGGTTCCCTCTTGGACCAGCTATGTGACCTTGGGCAAGTTACATAACCTCTCTGGGCCTAGTAGTCTTATAAAAAAGGATATAGTGACAGCCTCATAGAGTTGTTAGAATTAGCTCAAATATTATATGTAATACGGGAAGATCCCCTAGAGGAAGCAAGACGTGGCAATCCACTCCAGTAATCTTGCCTGGAGAATTCCATGGACAGAGGAGCCTGGTGGGCTATAGTCCGTGGGGTCACAGAGCTGGACACGACTGAGGCAACTTAGCTCAACATAGCACATTGTATGCTAAAGGCAGTCATCTGATGTTTTTGATTATTATTATCATTTTAAATCTAGAGCTTTGGGTCAAAGTCAGATATCAAGGAAACCAAGGCACTAGGGCATGTGTCTGGGATTTACTGGGGATGGGATGTTGCTGGTTATGCCAGCGGGGATGAGTGTGAGCTGGCTCCACTGGGCACACCTCTCCTTCACTCTGTGTTGGCATGTGTCAGCTGTGCTCCCAATCATACACTATTAGGCTTTTTGGTCCTCTGTCAAAGAACACATCTAGTTCTGGTGTATGTTCAGCCTGAGGAAAGTCTTGAAATAAGTCTGAAACATCCCTGGTAAAAGGGCACTGGACTCAGAAGTAAAAGAAAGGGACTCTCCCTTTCACTGGGTCCCCTTGGGTGAGGCATTTAAGAACTCAGGATCCTTGGATATAAAGTTTACCTCCTCCATGATATCTCACATGGTTTCAGAAAGTGAAAGTGAAAGTTGCTTAGTCGTGTCCAACTCTTTGCAACCCCATGAATCACAGCACGCCAGGCCTCCCTGTCCATCACCAACTCCCGGAGTCTACCCAAACCCATGTCCATCAAGTTGGTGATGCCATCCAGCCATCCCATCCTCTGTTGTCCCCTTCTTCTCCTGCTCCCAATCCTTCCCAGCATCAGGGTCTTTTCAAAGGAGTCAATTCTTTGCATGAGGTGGTCAAAGTATTGGAGTTTCAGCTTCAACATCAGTCCTTCCAGTGAACACCCAGGACTGATCTCCTTTAGGATGGACTGGTTGGATCTCCTAGAGTCTTCTCAAGCACCACAGTTCAAAAGCATCAATTCTGCGCTCAGCCTTTTTCACTGTCTAACTCTAACATCCATACATGACTACTGGAAAAACCATAGCCTTGACTAGACAGACCTTTGTTGACAAAGTAATGTCTTTGCTTTTCAATATGCTATCCAGGTTGGCCATAACTTTCCTTCCAAGGAGTAAGTGTCTTTTGATTTCATGGCTGAAATCACCATCTACAGTGATTTTGGAGCCCCCCCCAAAATAAAGTCTGACAGTTTCCACTGTTTTCCTATCTATTTGCCATGAAATGATGGGACCAGATGCCATGATCTTAGTTTTCTGAATGTTGAGCCTTAAGCCAACTTTTTCACTCTCCTCTTTCACTTTCAGCAAAGGCTTTTTAATTCCTCTTCACTTTCTGCCATAAGGGTGGTGTTGTCTGCATATCTGAGGTTATTGATATTTCTCTTGGTAGTCTTGATTTCAGCATGTGCTTCTTTCAGCCCAGCGTTTCTCATGATGTACTCGGCATATAAGTTAAATAAGCAGGTGACAATATACAGCCTTGACGTACTCTTTTTCCATTTGGAACCAGTTTGTTGTTCCATGTCCAGTTCTAACTGTTGCTTCCTGACCTGCTTACAGGTTTCTCAAGAGACAGGCTAGATGGTCTAATATTCCAATCTATTTAAGAATTTTCCACAGTTTATTGTGATCCACGCAGTCAAAGGCTTTGGCATCGTCAATAAAGCAGAAGTAGATGTTTTTCTGGAACTCTCTTGCTTTTTCGATAATCCAGCAGATGTTGGCAATTTGATCTCTGGTTCCTCTGCCTTTTCTAAAAACCAGCTTGAACTGGAAATTCACAATTCATGTTTTGCTGAAGCCTGGCTTGGAGAATTTTGACCATTACTTTACCAGCATGTGAGATGAGTGCAATTGTGTGGTAGTCTGAGCATTCTTTGGCATTGCCTTTCTTTGGTATAGGAATGTAAACTGACTTTTTCCAGCCCTGTGGCCATTGCTGAGTTTTCCAAATTTGCTGGCATATTGAGTGAAGCACTTTCACAGCATCATCTTTTAGGATTTGAAATAGCTCAACTGGAATGTCATCACCTCCACTAGCTTTGTTTGTAGTGATGCTTTCTAAGGCCCACTTGACTTCACATTCCAGGATGTCTGGCTGTAGCTGAGTGTGAGTGATCACACCATCGTGATTATCTGAGTTGTGAAGATCTTTTTTGTACAGTTCTTCTGTGTATTCTTGCCACCTCTTCTTAATATCTTCTGCTTCTGTTAGGCCCTTACCATTTCTGTCCTTTATCGAGCCCATCTTTATATGAAATATTCCCCTGATATCTCTAATTTTCTTGAAGAGATCTCTAGTCTTTCCCATTCTGTTGTTTTCCTCTATTTCTTTGCATTGATCGCTAAGGAAGGCTTTCTTATCTCTCCTTGCTATTCTTTGGAATTCTGCATTCAGATGGAAATATCTTTCCCAATATGCTACTGGAGATCAGTGGAGGAATAATTCCAGAAAGAATGAAGGGATGGAGCCAAAGCAAAACCGTTGCCCAGTTGTGGATGTGACTGGTGATAGAAGCAAGGTCCGATGTTGTAAAGAGCAATATTGCATAGAAACCTGGAATGTTATGTCCATGAATAAAGGCAAATTGTAAGTGGTAAAACAAGAGATGGCAAGAGTGAATGTTGACATTCTAGGAATCAGTGAACTAAGATGGACTGGAATGGGTGAATTTAACTCAGATGACCATTAAATATACTACTGTGGGCAGGAATCCCTTAGGAGAAATGGAGTAGCCATCATGGTCAACAAAAGAGTCCAAAATGGCAGTACATGAATCCAGTCTCAAAAATGACAGAATGATCTCTGTTCATTTCTAAGGCAAGCCATTCAATATCACGGTAATCCAACCAGTAATGCTAAAGAAGTTGAAGTTGAACGGTTCTATGAAGACCTACAAGATCTTTTAGCACTAACACCCAAAAAAGATGTCCTTTTCATTATAGGGGACTGGAATGCAAAAGTAGGAAGTCAGGAAATACCTGGAGTAACAGTCAAATTTGGCCTTGGAGTCCAGAATTAAGCAGGGCAAAGGCTAATAGAGTTTTGCCAAGAGAACGCACTGGTCATAGCAAACACCCTCTTCAACAACATAAGAGAAGACTCTGCACATGGACATTACCAGATGGTCAACAAGGAAATCAGATTGATGATATTCTTTGCAGCCAAAGATGGAGAAGCTCTATACAGTCAGCAAGAACAAGACCAGGAGCTGACTGTGGCTCAGATCATGAACTCCTTATTGCCAAATTCAGACTTAAATTGAAGAAAGTAGGGAAAACTACTATACCATTCAGGTATGACCTAAATGAAATCCCTTGTAATTTATACACTGGAAGTGAGAAATAGATTTAAGGGACTAGATTTGATAAGAGTGCCTGATGAACTATGGACAGAGGATCGTGACATTGTACAGGTCTAATAATAACAGTTATAATAATGATAGTTTATTTTTCTTCCCACCACCTAGTGTTCTTTTTTTCAGGATATAAAAATATCCTTTTATTTTTTGTTTCTTAATTTTATTTTAGCATTTTGTTGTTGTTGTTTGTTTAACCCAGATGCTTTGATCAAATGTCAGTCATCCCACCAAATTTTCTGTGTACCTTGAGCAAAGAACTTTCCTTCATCCCTAAATTTTGTACTGTGGGATAAGGATAAACAGTAATGTCTTTTGTTAAGATAATTGTGATGATTAAATGAATAAATTTATTATCAACATCCTATGTTGTGATATATTTTTTACAAATTAGTGAGTCGATATTGATATATCCTCACTAGTTAAAATCCATACTTTATTCAGATTTCTTTTTAGTTTTTTTTCCAAAGGGCCAAGGCCCAGTGTTCTGATATCCATTTGCTACCTTCCCAGAATGGAGTCACAAAAAGTCAGACACGACTGAGCACCTAAGCACAGTGCAGAATCTTCTCTTAAATGCTTTGCTTAAACTTATTAAATATTTAATTTTCCCTTCCCTAGACTCCATATCTAATTTATGCACACAAACTGCATGCGTGTGTGTGTGTGCACACACACACACACACATACACAAACACGCTCATTTGACTTGTCTCATAATCTTTAGGCAGGAGCTCCTTATAGTTATCCTTAAAGCCTAAGTAGCCTAACAAAGTTTTCAGAGCAGTTGTTGGGTTAATGTAACATAAAACTGCTTTTGGTAAAAAATCCCAGACCAGGGGTCAGCCAACTTTTTCTGTAAAGGCCAGTTAGTGAATATTTTCAGTTTTATGGACCATCAATGTTTGTTACAACAGCAACTCTATTGTCAACAACGCAGGAAAAGATACAGAAATAAGTAGGTGTGGCTGTGTTCCAGTAAAACTTCATGGGCAAAAGCATTTGATGGGCTTGATTTGGTCTGTGAGTATAGTTCTGTTGACCTCTGCAACAGACAAAAGAATGACAGTAATGGTGCCACAACCCAGATGTTGTGGCAAGTTATCAGGAAAGAGCTTAGAGCAGATGAGGGCTTGGGCCGCCTTCCCCTCCACCCTTTCCTGCCTGAATGTCCCGATCTGAGATGTGGGGAGAGATGGGTAAAGGCTTGCACTCTGGAGCCCCAGAGCCAGCTGAGCCGTTGACTGGCCTGGGGGTGTTTGGAGGATGGAAATTTACAAGTCGGTTGAGCTACATCTCTCTGCCAAGGACTGATTCAGGGTTCAGGGATTAAGCCTCTGGCATGGGGATTAAATTGGAATTTCACATGCACAGAACCTAGCTGAGTCTGGTACAGCATGTGCTATTGCCTCCGAGAAGGTCCTCAACCCTATTATAGACATAAAAGTAAAGGAAGAAATGAGGGGTCCCAATTTTCTGCATTCAGCCTTGAGTCTTTAAAAAATTTTCTCTACTGAATCTGAGATGAGAACATACTTTGGAAACAGCCAAGGAGCATGAAGGAATTTATTCCGGAAGCCAAGAGTGACTAAACTGCTGAGTGTTAAGTTCTCAGTAGGGATGCAGGGAAGCGTGGGCACAAAACTCACATTTCATCCCGGCAGCTTTGTTCTCTTGGCTCCATCGTGCTGCTTCCTGTGGGTCTGGAAAATGACCCCCCCCCCCCCCCCCCACCACAAGGAGCTCAACGTGCTTGTGTCGGCTGACAGGGTCTATTTCAAAAGGCACGGTTTGTTACCCGCGGTCATTTTGGTACCTCCTGTTGTTGTCAGTTATCCGGTAAACAGTGCCCTCGGGAGAGCCTGTGAATGCAGAGGCTGAGAAAGGTGCCTCAGAGCCAGTGCACCCTTTTGTTTTTCATATGAGGAGCCTGAGACCCAGAAAGGGAGTGAATGCTCGGAGTCACATAGATTAAATAAATCCAGTCCTCTGGGATCCTGGCCCAGTGGTCCACTCCCGAGGCAGAGCTGCACTGCTGCTCTGTGATGACAGGGTCATGGGGTCACAGGCACCAGCAGTCCATTGCAAGCTGTATTCCAGAACCAAAGGCTCTTTGTCCTTGACGGTAAAGAAGTTTTTGCCACATTCTGTGGATCTAACCTCATCAAATCACATAAAACAACTTTTGTTTACTCTCATGAAGGTTATCCCTGTGTATTCCTGTATCAGTCCAGACAGACTGAGTCGTGTTGTGATAAAAAATGACACTCCCAATTAAGTGACTTACAAAACCAAAATTGTTTTCTTCACTCAGGCTACCTTCTTATTGTAAGTTACTTTGTTTCTGCTCCCCCTCATCTTTTTTCCAAGGACTGAGGCTGACCAAGCTGTGTCTATTTTAGGGTCAGGAAACTATGGGTTGTGGGCCAAATCCAGCCTGATCTTTGTAAATAAAATTTTATTGAAACCTAGACATGGTCACAACCTTATTTATGTGTGACAGCAATAGATCTGAGTAATTACAATGGAGACTATAAAGCCCACAATGCTCCAAATCCTCACTTTCTAGCCCTTGACAGAAGTTGGCTGGGCCCTGGCCTCTCTGAAGCATTGTTTATTTGTCCCCTCTGACAGAAGAAGAAAAGACAGAGCAAACTACAGGCTGGTCCTTGGAACTTCTTCCCAGAAGTGATACATGGTTATTTCTGCTCACATTTCCTATGCTCAAGCAAGACATATGACCTCTCTTGAGTTCAACCAGGAGGGATAGAAAATCGATCTATTCCAATCTGATTTGTATTTTCTTTGCACATAAGTGGCCTCTCTTTAACTTAATTGGGAGAAGGATTTATGTAAAGGTTGTCAGGTAACCACACAATAGAGGGGAAGGCTGATGAGCAGGGCCCCCGAGGGTAAGAGGAAGCAAGGCCACAATCCCACTCCACACAGGGCCCCTGTGAGCTGTGCCCCTGGCATCTCCACGCTCCTGTCTCCTGTGCCACCACCCACCTCCCTGAAGCCACTGCCAGTAACTGTCACTGGGCCTTAGCCTGAGTGTTACTCCCTCTGGATTCAAAGGGCTGGCTAGGTGCCACTAACTGACCACACGTAAGCCATGTGGCCATGTCCTAGCTGTTGAGAGGGCTGGGAAAGTGGATATCAGGGCTTTTTCTATCTTTGGAAGGGGCAGGGGGCCCTTATTTATACTTTCAAATGGACAATTTCATCAACGGAGGAAATGGGGCTAGGATATGATTGCTATCCATGCTCTCTGATATTCCAGAGCAGGTAGCTGGAGGCTATATGGAGAGTCTGACAAAGTTTGACACTGCTTTGGGTTCACCTTCTTAATTGACATTTTTGTAGCCTCATCTTTCAGGATGTCTTCAGCAGGCAGCCGAGAAGGATTAGAGAGAGGTGGGGGACCTGCTTCTCTCCTGGTTGTTCAGAAGCCAGAAGGACCTTCCTTACCTGGACTTTTTCTAGTCTCTTCCTCATCACCCATCTTTCCATCCCCACAAAAATCTTTCATCATTTTGGAAAAAATAAGTTAGTAATCCTGTCTCGGCCAGCAGGAAAGAGGGGAGGGAAATGCATATGGAAATCAAATTAGTGCATTCTATGTTCTTGTTTCTATTAGATGTTTCTACTGGTTTGGATCATTGGATTGGGTTATGTATCTTCAACCTTAGGGGTGCAGGGCAGAGGTGGTTTGACTAGTTGGAGTAGGGCTGGTATGGAGAAAGAATCCACTTTCAGGAGATGGGGGAGAGGAGTAAATTAGAAGAATGGGATCAAACAGATATAAACCACTATACATAAAATAGATAAGCGACAAGGATTTATTGTATAGCACAGGGAGCTATAGTCAATATTATGTAACAACCTATAATGGAAAGTAATCTAAAAAAAATATATAACTGAATCACTTTGCTGAACACCTGAAACTAACACAATATTGTAACGCAACTATACTTAAATTAAAAAACAGACAGACAAATTTGCTTTTGAATGGAAGCCAGGGAGCTCAATCCAATCACTGCTCAATTTTGCAAAGGGTCTTGGATTTGAACCCTTGACTTCATATCTAAATGATATCATGTATAGTTTAAAGGACTGAATGAGAATGACTTAAAACTTTGGATCTCATTCTCAGACTTAGCTCTCTACAAACTTTTATAATGAATCTCCCATATTGTGAGTACTGCAATTATATCCCCAATATATTGTATCATAGTTTTTGCATTAAACATGTTAGCAAATTTGATTCAAATATTTAACCTTAAATTCAATTTTGGCATTCCTTCATTTTCTTATAAGAACCTGGAGCCTCAGGGAATGGATGTGGCCTGGAAAATTGTTGACTTTTAATGCTTCCCTATCTGAGGTGACTAAAATGGGCAGATCTAGGTTCTCTAAAAAGATAATGAAACCCCTAAGTGGGGGAAATTGGTGTGAAAATCCAGAATAACTTAGAATTTGGAGACACTGATAAGGACTTAGAGCAGTCAAGACTAAGCATGTGTTCTGAATGATTACCTTGGAATTGATTAAGGATAGAGCTTCCTACAAAAATGAAATACATGTGGGATGGCTTATCACCACCCTCGTTTGGAAACACCTAATGGAAATTGTCTATGAAGTAAGTTCAAGTCTCTACTGATGTCAAATATGTTTTAAAAAATGATAAAAAAAATATGTCTGGAGTTGGGATCTTTTCTGGATCTGTAATTTTTGCTCAAGTGCTGGTTGGTGCCAGAGGCAGGGCCATATTCCAAGGATCAACAAGGGTGTGGCTCCATATTGTGCAATGAATCAGATGACAGTGAGGATTAAGCTCAGGCCAATTAGCTCAGGTTTCCAGGGGATGCAGGACACCAAACAGTTAGTCAAGTATCCAGACTAGATGGAAGAGGAGTGCTTAGGAGCAGGTTGCAGAGACAGGCAAGGCAGATTTTTCTTTTCTCATTAACATCTGATACCATCTTCCCATTCTAGAGCCCATCCTTCTTGGAAGCTTGATTTTTCCACCAGGCCTTGCCCCATCTTCCACTGGAGAGTAAATTGGGTTTCAGCGTTAGCAATCCAGTTTCTTACAGGGACCAGGACCCTGACATCATGAATTTTCGGCCCTACCCTCATATCTTCAGCACCAGGCTTCCTGGGCCTGAGAGATTTTTTCCCCTAGAACCTTAAGCTGCCAGGGCCAATCTGACTTCTTTTATATCTGTCATCTTCTCCAGCCTCACCTGCAAAATCACCTTTCCTATGTGTGTGTGTATTGGGGTGGGAGAAAGGGGGTAGTGAGGAGGGGAGGAGGGGATGGGTATAAAATTAAACTCAGATCTCAGTTCCTGTAACTAGGTATCTGTACTGGGCTGCAGAGTAGCTGAACCAAGGTAGGGGACTAGCGGCTGCTTTTATCATCAAATATCTCCCCTGGGTCTGCCTCAGGGATCCCCAGTGTGATGGGGAAAGCTCTCTCAAGTTACCTGGAGATGGCATGGGGCAAGGTGGAGCTCAGCCAGGCCTCTCGTCACAGAAGATGACATTGTTCTTCTCCATTTTCACGTCTGCTGTGCTTGCTGCTGGAAGTGCTTTCAGCCTCTGGAGTCAAGTTTGCCTTTTATAAGAATGCTTTAAAAAAAATGCTCAGCTCCCCACCGCCAACCATCTTAATCCCTATTCCATGTATTATACATGATTAAAGATTTCCCCCTTTATTTCCACTCAAAAGGTGATTATTTTTATTGATGACAAATGTGAGATTTTGGTTTCTCATCTGCTTTACAAAAAATAGAATGTTACTACTCAAATTTAAATCGACAATTTTACTTTATTAAAGTGTGTGTGTGTGTGTGTGTGTGTGTGTGTGTGTGTGTGTGTGTGTTCGTCGATCAGTCATGTTTAAATCTTTGTGACCTCATGGGCTGTAGCCCACCAGGCTCTGCTGCCCGTGACATTCTCTAGGCAAGAATACTGAAATGGGTTGCCTCTCCCTTCTCCAGTGCCATTCCTCACTCAAGGATCAAACACAGGTCTCCTGCATTGCAGGCAGATTCTTTACTGTCTGAGCCAGCAGGTAACCCATATTAAATAAATAGAATCATAGGATTTCAACATAGTATTTCAATTACGGTATTTCAGTAGCTTAGGGACCATCTGGTTGAAGGCCTGATTTTACAAATGGGAGTACTGAGGCACAGAGAGGCAAACAACTTTTTCAGAATCATCCCAAAGTGTCCTTTCATGAATAGTCTTTCCTCCTTTTTGGTCGAGTGCTTTTTTTTTTTTTCCCTGCAGACTACATTTCCCTTGGTGACTGGTCAGTTCTCTTTGGTGGACTGCTTTTGGCTAAGGGATTATCTAACAGTAGCCGATGTAATGGACATGAAGTTGAGCAAACTCCAGGAGATGGTGAGGGACTGGAAGTCCTGGTGTGCTGCAGTCCATGCGGTCAAGAAGAGCTGGACATGACTTGGTGACTGAACAACAACAACAGTATTTTTAAAAGGCTAAATAAAGGGTAATGAGAACCCAGCATGCGAGACAGCAAAAGGAACGCAGATGTATAGAACAGACTTGTGGACTCTGTGGATGAGGGCAAGGGTGGGATGATATGGGAGAATGGCACTGAAACATGTTAATTATCATATGTCTAATCAATCGCCAGCCCAGGATTGATGCTTGGGGTTGGTGCATCGGGATTTCCCGGGGGGAAGGGAAGAGGGAGGGAGGAGGGAGGGGGGTTCTGGAGGGGGAGCATATGTAAACCCATGGCAATATCATGTCATTGTATGGCAAAACTAATAAAAAAAAAAAAAAGAAAGAAAAAAAAATGAAAGCAAAAAAAAAAAAAAGGCTAAATAAGCAAGTCCAGGCTATGCAAATTGAAGTGTGAGCTAGAGAGCAGATCAGGATGCAGGCTTCAGAAGGCTGAGAGAAACTTCTGCCTCTTTGCTTCTGCATCTTGGAGTCAGAAAATCCAGGGCCAGGATGAGGGAATGGTGAGAGACCCAAGGGAGGTGATGGAGTAAGAGCCACCTTGGATGTTCTAGCCAGGAGGACGATGGAGCCGTGGGGAGTCCAAGGAGGGATCGGGCAGGGGGACTACCCGGGATGCAGTTTAAACAAACAGTGCTTTTCCAATTGGCGCTGACCAATTCATAGTTGTGGATGTTTGGGGGCAGCTCAAGAAAATGTTTTCACAGCCCTTGGGGACTGTGTAATGAGAATCACGTGTAAACTGAATGTTGAAGGAGCTGCAGTTGGGACACGTTTGAACCATGGTGTACCCTCATGTGGGAAAATGTGTTTGAACCTGGCCTGTTTTATGAAAAGATGACTATCAAAACCAACATAAATGCATAAACAAAGCAACAACAACACACACCACAGAGTCAGAGATTTAGGCAGAGTTTTCTGAACAAAAAGGACTGATCAACACTGAAGCTCAGAAGGAGAGCCAGTGAGGGAAAATGCCAGAGTCTGAAGGAAAAGGCTGTTTCACTTCTGCCTCTTGTGCATCTCCCGCAGGGACTATCGAGTTACCTTCCTAATGAGAAGCAGGCACTTTAAAAATGACTTCATACCAAATGAAAAATGATTCTAAGCTGAGTATGCCTTGTTGGGGAGTGAGTGTGGGACTTGGAGGAGATATTTGTGGCTCCTCTCATCTTCTGGGCCCATGTTTACCAGGAGAGTCAAGATAAGGGAAAATATGCAGCTGATTTGAACAAAAATGTCAAGTCAGGGAGTGTCTTCAGACTCTGCCCTCATCATAAATGTTGGGTCTATTTATTTATTTTTTTTGCTACTAGAATGCAAAAAAGCAAAAACATGCTTACTTGATCTTGATTCAAGAAGTTCAAAAATTCTAGATTTTATTCTGCAGCAAATAGGGACCCACTAAAGGCTTCCCCGATGGTAAAGAATCCACCTGCAATGAGGGAAGCCTAGGTTCGATCCCTGGGTTGGGAAGATTCCCTGGAGGAGGGCATGGCCACCCAGTCCAGTATTCTTGCCTGGAGAATCCCCACAGACAAGAGGAGACCGGGGTCACAAAGAGTCAGACACGACTGAGCAACTAAACCCACCACACACACAAAGGCTCCCCAGACAAATGCCGTCCTTGGCTTGTCAGAAGGAGCCTATTATGCAAAGTGTCTGCTTCTTCTTGCATGGTTTCCCATTCTTGTTCCTAAACTCACTTATCAAATACAATTCACTAAATGCCCTAGAGTTTTTCATACCATGGTTCCTTTGCCAATGTTATTCTTTCTTCTTGAGATGGCTATACTCTGCCTCATTAGTGGGCTCATGCCTGCTCAAAATCACTTTTTTTTGTCCTGAGTCTTTTCCTCCATTTCTTAGCCTGGGGCAGGCGCCCTAGTCATGGCCACATACTTAGCTCTGTAATGGCATTAGTCACATTGTAATATAGTCTTGGGGGGCATTGTCTGCTTTGATCATGGACTCTAAGTTCCTTGGGTGAAGTAAATGTGCTCATTCATCTTTAAATTTCCAGCACCTAGTGACTAGTAAAGCATCTAGGCATGTTCAGTAAATAGCACTGGTGGAGTAAATCAGAGTCTCAAGCTCATGAGGTTATAAAGTTGAGGTTGAGGTTATAAACATTATCTAAAGCTGACTGGCCAACTTTGGATAAAGACACTAAAAAAATGGCTCATAAACAATCCAGTAAAAGTAACTGAATCTAAGGAAGAGAATTCTTGGTTCTTTTTATACGATATATGGTGTCTCTGAAAGTTGCTGGAAACAAAAGACTTGTCAAACAAAAGAAATATATTCCCTTTTACCTTTGTCTCTACCATCCTATCCATTCATAGCCCATTCAAGCCTCACACATTCAAGAAGTTTCATCATCTTCTAGGGTATGAGTTACTGTTCTTCATAGAACTCCAAGGGACATCACATAAAAGGAATGATGTAGTTGATGAAACTTCATGGTGGATTTTTCTGCTGTTGTTCAATATGATTTTGGGTTCTATCCCTGGAGGTTTAAAATTGAATTGTGATTATTACAAAGTAAATGAAAATGATAGCTATCAAATGACAAAGGATTCTTGGGCTGATGGTTGATCGCTCATTTGCCATTTTACAGCTTTATTTCCTGCATTAAGCAAGGGAACAAGCAATGTGAAACTTTAGGCACCGTGACAAGATCTGTGGGTAATCTAGGACTCTCTTGGTTATGAATATAAAAAAAGAACCTTGATAGGCTTAAGAAGAGACAAAGCAATTTAATTCCTCACAGAGCTGAAAAATCCAGAGGAAATCTGTCTTCAAACATGATTCAGGAGCTCAGGAGAAATCGTCAGGACAATCTTTCCTGGGGTTGAGGTTGGTCTTTCCCTGTATTTGCTTCATTTTCGGGTGCCATCTTGTGACCACTATAACCTCAAGGTCACTCTCCCCAATAAATATTCAGTGTAAAAGAAGAGACTGTTTCCTTTTGGAGTCACCTGCTCTAGTCTTGTGATTCATTCTGATTGGACCAACTTGAGCCAGGTGCTGCCTCTTCACCCATCCCTGTGGTTCAGGCTGACACTTATTGCATTTTGGAAACTAAGGGTGGGATAGGGTCCCACCCAAGTCACACTTCCAGAGAAGGGAGAAGGTCTCAAATCACCCAAGCAAGAGAAGGTGGATATTGGCGGCCCAAAATCAACCAGTTTCCATTCCATGGAGGTACAGCTAGACTAAGCCCAGAGCCTATGATGCACAGATGCCATGTGCTATGCCCAGAGCCTATGAGGCACAGATGCCATGTGCTGAATACAGCCCACACCAGCTCTGCACAAAGTATTCCTTTCTCACTCAGTATCTAAAGTTTGGGAGATGGTACTATTATACAGGGAAGAATACATCCTTGATTGAATTAAAGGGAGAGGGTACTTTCCACACACGTGACATACCTTTTTTTTGAGCATCCTTTACAACCCTTGACTATAGTCATACAAAGAGGATGTGTTCTAATGACTGCTTCTTTGTAAACTTCTTGGTTGGAAGCCAAGCAAGGAAACAGGAGAGAAGCTAATCCAGGGGCTCTGCAGCCCTAGGTGAGAGTAGGAGGCCTTATGATTTGGAATAAGCTGGGTTGAAAGGACAGCCATGTCTCTCTTTTTCAGTGGCCTCTGCAATTGCATCCAAGATGAGCATCTGTGAGAGGCTCATTCACTCATTCATTCATTCATCAGTATTTCCTGAGCACCCCCTCAGGTACTAGAAATACATTAAAGTACCCAGCTCATAGTATATTTTCCATAAATATTTATTAAATAAATGAAACCTGGGGAAATGGCCTTTCATTTTCCAATTAGATATGTAAGGTCCAAGATACGTTACCGATGTACATATTAGTATCAATGAACTTCTGTCCTGGTGGAAGTTCTGGTTGATAGATCTTTTCTGATTAGAATGGTGAGATAAGGGTGATCAATAAAAAGAATATTGTTCACAGATAGCACTGGAGTTTCTTAGGTGCTTCCCATGCTAATTTCACTTGCATTCATTAAGCATGTAATCTCCTACAACAACTCTACGATGCTTACCATTCAATATCCTCATTTTACAGAAGAGGGGATAAAGGCAAAGAGAACTTCACCCACCTGCCCCGATCATGCAGATAACATTAAGGGAGCCACAGTTTTCCAAGAGATCTGTCTGCTTTCAGAGTGCAGTACTGGAGGGGCTGGCTATGCCAGGAGGGAGCCTGGAACAGAAGGACGGAGATCACAAATGCATTAACATTGCGTATCAGAAGATATGTTTACATACAGTGAAATCAGGCAGCTCTCAGTGAGGGCTTTTGTGATCTCTGTCTCTGTCTTTTTTTTTTGTTACATAATCACCCTGAACACACAAGGGTATCACTGTGTTCTAAACTCTTGTGACTTTCCAGGGAGTTGGAGCCAGGTGGACACCAAGCAGAAGGGACTTGAGGCTGGAAGGCTGGGAGGAAATAATAAGTGGAACGTGAGAATCCCCCTGCTTCTCCTCTTCTTGTCAGTCTGTGTTTCCTCTGCTCTCTGGTGGAGACTAGAAATCCAGGGCAGATATTTATTGTTAAATTTTGAACACACTGGAGTGAGATGGTGAGTGGGACCTCTTGAGTTCGATCATGTGCTTCACTAATGTGGGCAAAGGACTAAAGAATCAAGCTGAGACTTTGGAGAACAGCTCTTACCAAAATGTTTCGACATCTGTGTATCTGAACAGAAAGCTTTGTGATGGCAATTTCTTCTTCCTGCTATTTCTGTGCTGTGACACTAAAGAGGTATCTGCCAGAATGACGTTAAGAGGACCTTCACACTGAATGCAGTGTGAGAACTCTGGCTCCTTCTCTGTTTATTTAAAATAGAATGTGTAAGAGAGTTCTGGTCTGGAGGCAAGTTGTGTTTGTGGTTCTCACAGTTACAGTGTTGTCAGTACAGCCCCAGGCCCCAATGGAGGCTTGATCTCATCTAACTATTTTTGAAAATCATGAGCTTCTGCCACAAGCACTTGGTCATCACTGGGAAGTAGGCTGAGGAGTTGCCATGTGCTGTTCGATTGGCTGTTCCTGGAACTGTTAGGTTTTTATGTGAACCAACAAAAATCTGTAGCTTTTCACTGCTGGGTGGTGAAATGGGTGGAAATGATCCTAAATGTTCCCAGTGCTGGGCTGATGATTGAGCCAGACCTAGAATCAGGACCTCCTCTCAAGAGGGAGGCTGAGGCTTGGCCCTTCCGCCAAGCTCCACCCTTTTGAGAGAAGGGCATTTTGCTGGATGGAGGTCCTGGCCCATCACTGTGATCCTCACACAGTTCCAACCAAATGATCCCCTCTGTACAATCTGAACACTCGATGGATGCTATCTTACCTGGACTCATAATCACTCATAAGCACCCTGATGTCAGTTCTGGTTGACTGCAGAGGGCATGCAGCCAGTCTTCATCATAGACCTTACTAGAACTGGGCAAGAACCCTCACAGGGACAAGTGTCCACGGCTCAAGACCTGAGCCTTCCATTGCTCTTGAAGTTCTTATTTATTTATTTACCTTAACTAAAATCTTACCAAGAGAAGCATCAATGTGCGGTATAAAGGGAAATAGCTCTGGATTCTAGTTGCCTGGGTGTGAACCCAAGCTCAGCTACCTACCAGCTGTTTGACCTTGGGCAAGTTACTGAGTCTCTCTCTGCCACTACTTTAAAGAAGTGTACAAAATAAGATAAACACCACATATAAGTACCTGGATCAGTACTATGTGCAAATTTTATTCTTATAGACATTAAATAGAATATATATCAACTATACATATGAATACTGGTGTTTGAATCTTTTTCTGACATGAACTAGGCTAGTTCTTTGACTGTATATATTTATCTAGATTTTTAAAAAAAGAATAAGTGCTAGGCCTTTGAGGCTTTGTTATAATTAAAATTTATTCATTCATTGATTCACACAATACATGTGCCCTGTGGCAGGCACAACATTAAGCTTTGAGAATATAGGAAGGAGCAAGGTATTAATAGATGTTTCTGGCACTTTGAGTTGACAGTGCAAAGGGGCAGGTATCTAGCAAGCAGTCGGATAATTCCTGTAGAGGTGCACAAGGCAGCGTGACAGAGGTGAGGTATTCAGACCCATGCAGCCTGGGGTCTGGACAAGCTCTAGGGGCTGGCTTTTCACTGTATTCTCTTGTGGGTGAGGTAGGAGAAGTATAATATTTATCCACTGACCAGTCAGCAGTGGCCGTGTCTGGGACTGGCTAGCTTTGATGAAGTTTGGGAGGGAGCTTAAATCAGAGAAAGTTTCCTTCCAAGGATGAGAATTCATGAATTCACCATCACTCCATATTAACTGAGCTTTTACCAGAGCAAAGCAGTGTGCTAAGGTGTGCAACTGGCAGTGTGGGATCTGGAGGTGTAAGTATTAGTCACTCAGTTGTGTCCAGTTCTTTGAGACCCCATGGACTGTAGCCCACCAGGCTCCTCTGTCCATGAAATTCTGCAGGCATGAATACTGAAGTGGGTTGCCATTTCAATCTACAGGACTCCTATAGGGGAAATTAGAATTGGACTCCTCAGGTCCAAGGGAGGCCCCCTCCTTCACTTTCTCCCTCCTTGCCAGGCATGTTTATTATCATCAGAGTGTTCCTCTCCTTTGTAAACTGCTTCTACTGCCAGATTGTTTAATTGTGAGCCATTCAGGTGTCATTGCTCTTCTGATCTTAGCATATCTAATATGTACCCCAAAGATCTTTCCTTAGGGATAGATGAAATATTTCCCATTCTTGCAAGCTTTCTAACACCAAAACAAAAAAGATGCAGAAAGATTCCAAAGAAAATGACATAAACAGATTCCAGCATTGATGAATACAGACGATCCGATTCCCTGATTGGGTAAATACACTTACCCTATTAAACAAATGAACTAATTCCAACTAGGCTACTCACCCCTACAAGAACTAGCTCCCAAATGAACCAGTTCCAACTGGACCCATTCTCAAGTCAGGTAAATAAATTTACCCTACAAATGAGCTAACTCCAACTAGGGTGGTCTTGCTCCATGAGAACTAGTTCCCAATGAACGAGTTCAGAGTTGAGTCCAACAACACTTCAACAAATGGGTATCAAACCAAATTGGCTTGTCTCATAAAGGAAAAGCTCAGGCTGAGGGGAAAAAAATGCTCCTGGTGTGTACACTGGAGCGATTTACCCTCCAAAACTGAGCCTGTTGATTGTGCCACAAAAGGGCACATAAAACAAGTGAACCAGCTGAACAGGGTATCGAACTGGGCAGACTTACCCGACAAATGAAATCGAGTCCATCAACTCTGGAAGTCTGTCAGTTCCTTGTCTCAACTGTCAAGTGCGGGAGCAGCTCGTGCCACTTCAGGGAATCTTGAAGGAAAATCTTGAAACAAAATCTTGGGATCTGGAGATAGAAAGTAAGAAAGTAAAGGGAACACTTGCTCTCAAGGAAGTTGCAATCTTCTGTTGGGAAGGCACAAAGTACATACAAAGGAGGAGACAATGGGAATTCTCCCTGAACCTTATACTTGACCCTTTCATTAGAAAAGCCTAATTATATGATTTAACAGCCTAGGAACATGCATTCCCTCTGAGGCACCTAGACATGCCAGCTCCTCTTGCTGGGATGTGAAATACCCTCTTGAAAAGGATGAACGACCTTAAATTTCCCCCATAGCTATGCCCACTCAGGCAGCTTTGATGGTCCTCTCCCACCTCCCAAGGCTTTTCTTTTTTGACTCCTACCTGGCTGGACGAACCATGGCCTGGCTGTGTGCCCATAGTAGGTTGCATAGACCTAACACCTCTATCGGAGCATTTTCTACATGATCTGGGAGTGGTTTCTGGGTCTCTGATAGTTTGCACTATGGATTTGGTTGTGTCTTATGATTCAATTATTTAATGCTGCTTCACAAACCACTCCAGGACTTAATGGCCTAAAGTGGCAATCTGGTCAGGAATTTGGATGAGGGTAATGGGTACGGCTCACCTGGAGCTGGAGGATCCCCCACAACCACCCCACTCTCCAGCCTCGCCATGTCTGGGGCCTTGGCCTTGGCTGTTAACTGGGGCATCACGTTCTCCTCCCTTGGCTTCTCTCTGTCCAGCTGCCTGTCGGCATTCAGTAGCCTAGCTGGAGGCTTGTCGCATGATAGCTGGCTTCCAGGAGGGCACAAATGGAAGGTTCAAGGTCTCTTAAGGCCTTGCCTGGAAGTCATACAGTGACACTTGAGCCAAAGCAAGACACAAGAGTGCCCTGATTTAAGGGGAGTGGTATTTTTGTGATGGCAGGAATGGAAAAGCCAAGCTGCAGAAAAGCATGGGGATGGTGGGATTGATGTGGCCACCTCTGGTAACATTTATTCTCAGCACTAACACATGCCTGGAACATAGTAATTGCTCATTAATAAGATCTGGCATTTAGTGAGCTTCATTTATTCTAAGTACTTACATGTATCATCTTGTTTAATCCTTCATGACTCTTTCAGCTGTTACTATCCCCATTTTGCTGAGCAAATTGAGGGTTGGAGACTTAGATAAACTGCTCCAGATTATTAAGTTAGTAAAATGTGGAACTAGAAATCAGAATCAGCAGCCTGGCTCTAGAAGATAAACATAGAACTCCCTGCTGAAAGACTGAATGATTAGGGTTTTTGTGTTTTACTCTTCCCAGGGATTTGTATGATTTGTCACCATCACAGCATGTAGCTTCTTTGATCATTATCATGTTCAGAGTTGGAGGAGGTAGCCGGCACCTGATGGTTGGAATCCCTTTGAAATCAGAAGGGGCATGAGCAGGTCACTTGGACTGTGCTCTAGCTTTGAACCTAGTTCCGACTTTTGTTCCTCTTTTCTGGAGGGAAACACCTTTGGCAACCTACACCCTGCAACAATTGATTTCTGAAAGCAAAGCTTCCCTGTGATGTGATGTCAGTTGGTGGTAGGATATTCACATTTTTTCATAAACTGAAAGTTATGAGATCATGTCCCTTTTTTTTTGAACTGAATATTTCATATTAAGAAATGGTAATAAGATTGCTGATGTTGTGTGCTATTGTTGCTGCTGTTTAGTCGCTAAGTTGTATTTGACTTTTTGCAACCCCTTGGACTGTAGCCCACCAGGCTCCTCTGTCCATGGGATTCCCCAGCCAAGAATACTGGAGTGGGTTGTCATTTCCTTCTCCAGGGGATCTTCTTGACCCAGGGATCAAACCTGCCTTTCTTACATTGGCAGGTGGGTTCTTTAACACTGAACTACCTGGGAAGCCTTGAGTGAAGATTCAGCTCAATTCAGTCGCTCAGTCGTGTCTGACTCTTTGTGACCCCAGAGGACTGCAGCACGCCACACCTCCCTGTCCATCACCAACTCTCGGGGTTTACTCAAACTCATGTCCATTGAATCAGTGATGCCATTCAACCATCTCATCCTCTGTTGTCCCCTTCTCCTCCCATCTTCAATCTTTCCCAGCATCAGAGTCTTTTCAAATGCTTCAGCTCTTCGCATCAGGTGGCCAAAGTATTGGAGTTTCAGCTTCAGCATCAGTCCTTCCAATGAATCTTCAGGACTGATTTCCTTTAGGATGGACTGGTTGGATCTCCTTGCAGTCCAATGGACTCTCAAGAGTCTTCTCCAACACCATAGTTCAAAAGCATCAATTCTTTGGGGCTCAGCTTTCTTTATAGACCAAGTAAAGATACTTGGTAACAAAAATAAAGAGCAGGGGTGACTCCTATTCTACATTATTTTAGGATGTTGAGAATTTCACATTATCTTTCTTGGAAATGTTTCTTAGCTTTGCTATTGCATCAACAAAGTGGATTAGGGATTAGGGATTTTTGTGATAATTTGATGGCATTCCTTGTAGAAAATACTTCCTTCAAAGAAGGTCCAGCATATGGTAATGCACAATAGTGTGAGGGAGTGTTATTACTATCAATCCCTGTGGGATTCCTGTTCACAATAATGATTGGCTTTCTTGTAACTATTTCCCCTTAACTTGCCCTGGCCAAGCAATTAGTGTTCTCAGACCAGCTCCAAGAGACAGAGATGTGGAGGCAGAGAAACACCAGTGACTAGCTGAAAGCCCTATAGATTCCTGAAACAAAATCAAATTGTCAGAAGAAAAGATCTTTTGTCCTCCATTCCTCAATCCTGAAAAATTATCTCTTGGTTCTCAAGAGTCCTGGCTAAAAGATTTGAATTGCAGCCAAATGCCACTCTTAAATGAGATAAGAGAACAAGAATACCTTATCAGAAAGAACTTTAAGATTCTGAACATAGCGTCTAATGGAGGAGGTTCTGGGAAGCTGGCCATGAGTGAGCACTGCTGATGCCCTCCTTGTCTGCTCCTCAAGATCACCTAACGCTGTCTCGGTGCATGACTCCTGGACTTGCAAGTGAACAAGACAGGAAAGCTGTGGTCCTCGGGTTCTGCCAGGGGTCAGAGGAGGCTGAGCAGGTACAGGACTTTGCAGCCTGGGTAGGATCCTGGATGTCTGAAGGAGGGTGTAGAATTCCATGGCCCCCAGAGGTCTGAGCTGTGCCTCCCTTGCATGTAACCCTGTGAGGACCTCTGGGCTTCCTGGCTTCTGGAACTGCAGAAGGAGATGCCTCATGTGCTGCCTTCTTGTCTTCCCACGAGTCTGGGTAAAGGCATCTCTGTCTCTGCTGAACATACTCTGGGGAATAGAGGCTTTTTTTCCCCCTCTGGTGCCTCACACAAGCTGGCCACCTCACCAGCAGGAATCTGACCTGCCTGAGGACACAACTGCTCAAGTTTTCCCATTAATCTGACTTGAGTCCAGGGGTGAAGAGAGACAGGAACAGGCAAAGGAATGAAATTGTGTGGATGGACTGGAGGCTCTCGTACAGAGTGAAGTAGGTTAGAAGAGAAAAACAAATATTGTATATTAATGCATATATGTGGAATCTAGAAAAGTGGTGCAAATGAACCTCTTTGCCAAGCAGAAATAGAGACACAGATGTAGAGAACGAATGTCTGGACATCAAGGGGGGAAAAGGGAGGTGAGATGAATTGGGAGAATGGGATTGACATATACACACTGCTTTGTATAAAATAGATAACCTATGAGAACCTGCTATGTAGCACAGGGAATGCTACTCAGTGCTTCGTGCTGACCTAAATGGAAAGGAAATCAAAGAAAAAAGGGATATATAAGTATGTATAGATGATTCAGTTTGCTGTACAGCAAAAACTAACACAATATTGTAAAACAACTATGTTGTTGCTTCATTGCTAAGTCATTTCCGACTCTTTTTCCTCATAGACTGTAGCCCACCAGGCTCCTTTGTCTCTGGGGTTTCCCAAACAAGAATACCTGAGTGGGTTGCCATTTCCTTTTCTAGGAGATCTTCCTGACCCAGAGATGGGGCCCTTGTGTCCTGCACTGCAGATGGCTTCTTTATGGCTGAGCCACCGGGGAAACTCAAAGTACTCCAATAAATTTTTTTTTTTTTAAATAAAGAAAATCTACAAGGGACACCAGAGAGGGGGGAATAAACTGAACTCTGAGAATAGGCAGCTGAAGGAGGCAAATCAATCACAATTTGGACAGAAAAAAAATAATACAAAACAAGACAGTTTGGAATGATAAATCGAAGTTTTTTATGTAAAAATTCAGTAGCTCCATGAAATAAGGGTATTGTTGTTAAGAACAAAAAATACTGGCCCAGAAGATCAAATGGAAGAAAGACTTCAAAACAAAGAGCAAAGCCAAAAAATCATCTTAATAAAGAAGAGGTGGTTGATAAATCAGTAATAAAAGTGTAATTGGTCATTAGTGTAGAGAAAATAATGCTTTATTAGGCCTGAGTCGATGGGGTGCTGGGTGAGAGGTAGGTGGCTCAGCTGACTTCCCAAGAACACTGAAGATATTGTCCTGGCTGTAGCTCAAATGTCACAGAGAAAGAATGTGTCCATCACTCCACACCAGAAAAGCCAGGAAACAGGTATGCAAAGGCATTAATTCTTTCTCATGTTTGATCTTGCTGTTCATTTTATTGGCATGGCAGCCCATGCCTGCTGACAGACATGAACAAAATGTTTTGGCTTGATGCCAGAAAGAGGGACCCATTGGCTAGGTATTAAAGAACGTTTTAAATAAGAGAAGTTGAAAAACTAGAAAGTATAATCTGAGGTACTGGTTGAGATGCCATCCTTTTCAATGTTCAAAGGAAGACTTGCAAACAGTATTAAGTGTAGTAACTGGCTTCAGAATGCCAGCTGACACAGAGATGAGCAACTCTCCTTGGAAAATAAACTCTTGCGATGTGCCTTTGGCAGTTTTCTGAATGGTGTGCAGTGGAATCACTGCAAAGTTTATTAGCTTATCATTAGCTGCTTGATTTGGGCATGGATTTTTAAAAATTTAACCTTTAAAATAGTTGTTATCACAGGTGGCACTCTGTGGGGGATTGTGTATGATCTGTGCATGCACGTGGTTATAGCAGAGGAGACTACTAGCTGTCCACCAACACTGTTTTCTGTCCACCTTTATACCAGATGCACTATAGCTTTATCATCCTTGCATTTAGGTGTGAATGAAAACTCTCCATGAAGTGGGAGCAGAATACGTGTGCCATGTCGAAGCTTGGCTCATAAAATCTTTTCATTTCTGCTCCTTTAAGCCCTTTCCCATGCTAATGATTCTAAGGCCTTAAAGGAAGGCAGAACTGTGAGATAGAAGAAGCATGTGTCTTGAATCCCAGGTAGAGGAGGATGGCTTATTTAGCATGATCACCTGCATTGCCTCTATATCTGCAAAAATAAACTTTTGTCACATCAGGTAATTGAAATGTTAGTGCTTGTTTGTTGAGGCAGGTAATACACTCAGTCAGGGGCTGTGGAACTGACCATTGTATGTGCTCAGTGGAAATGTGGCCTTGAAATATTTAAAAGGATTTTCTAAAGAACTGTATCAATTATTTATTGTCTAAAAGTATGCTGTGCTTTCCCCCCAACTCCTGTCCTCTCCCAAGACTTTACAGAATCAATAAACAGTTGAAAAAAGGCTTGGGCGTATTTCATTTAACCAGAGATGTTTGGTTACCAGCCACATACTGGGGCCTCTGCTGAGCTGTGGGTCACTGATACAGTGCTTGTTCTCTGGTTGCTTGCTGTTAGCCTCCAACTCAACATTTTCCTGATAACAAATCCAGGTAAGCATCAGCATTGAATACCTTCCATGACAGAGGACTCTGTTCCTCCCGTAGTCACACATTTGATTGAATATAACTAAAATAATTAAGGGTGTCTTCCTAATATTGAATAATAATCTGTCTGTAATTAATATCTGCTAATTGGATCCAGCTCTAAAAGCCATCTAAAAGCTGAAAACATTCCCCCGCCCCCAGGAGAATTCCTCTTCTTCAGGTTAAATGTACTGAGATCTACCTCTCATTCCTAATTTGACTTGGCTTGGAAGGTCTCCATCTACTGGAGGAACATCCCAGGATGGCCTTGCCTGTTTTTAACCAATCATTTTAGGGCATTAGTGCCCCAGAATGCCAGATGACAGTCTTCACCGAGGTGTTTCCTCTGTTCTCGTCCTCACCTCTCAATCCTGGATCACTATGGGAACCATCTAGATGCTTTATTTATTTATTTTTTAAAAATGTTCCCTGTTCCCTTAGTTTTTTTTTTTTTTAAATCAGTCACTCCTCTTTCTCTGATAAACTAAATTTATCAAAAGTCCTGGTTTCATGTTCTAAATCCAGTGAATAATTTATCCATGTGTTGATTTCAACAGGTAGCTTCCATGCATGTGACTTTCAGCAGCCTTTTCTTGTCTACAACTTTAAGTCTGAATTCTACTGCCTGGTTTTCCAGTGTCCCTAGAACACCATGAGGAAGGACTTGGTCCTGAAGGGCTAGTCAAGTCAGTGTAGGAGCTTGAACTTTGTTCCACTGGCCTGTGCTTCCTACAGAGGAAGAGTCCTGGTCTCTCTTCCTGGAAAAGAGAAGTCTGGAAAGCAGAGTTCTACGGAGTGAACATCCACCCAGGGTCTGCGGCACGCAACTTCTCAGAGCATCAGATTATACTTGGAAATACAGAAAAGTAACATCTCTTTAAAATCTTAATGATTGCTTAATACAATATTCTGCAATATTTCACACAATATATAATTATTCACAGTTATATAGTCATTCTTCTATGTTTTTGGACATTTGAAAGCTATTTTTTAAACTGTAGGTCATGATCCATGTGTGGTTTATAAAGTCAATTAGGTTTTGACTAGATTTTAAAAAACAAAACAAGAGTAGAATAGAATAAATGGAATGAAATAGAACAGAGGTAACCAGAAGTCCAGAGGTATGTGGGTTCAGAGCTGTTTGACTCGGTGGCTTAGCAAAGTTGTCAGAGACCCAGGTTCTATCCATCATTCAGTTTCAATGTCATCCTAAGGCTAGTTCCCTCCCGTTTTTATTTACTAGAATTTGGTTTCGGTCAGTTTTACTACCCTTGAGCTGGGACGAATTCCCCTGATAGGAGATGGAAGGGATAGGTATTGGGGAATCACACTTAATGTCTGATACAATCAGTGTGACTGTGATATGCAGTATGGATGGCAGAAAGCAAGGCTGGAGAGCAGGAAACCATTTAAAATGTCATAAACATTTCCCTACCACACATGTTCCTTCTTCTCCACACCATGTGTCTACATCCTTTCTTTTTTATTTTAAAGACTTGGTTTATGATTTACTTTCTCAGTAAAATCCTGTCATACAATTTCAGCTTACATCCCTTCTTTTCTGGAATTGTGCTATTTGTTATCTGAGTCATGTCATTTGAGCATATTTTGGTCCTGGACTTTTAAGATTTACATGATGGCAGAAATTATGCCAAAAACTTCCCTGTACCTCCCATAGGCCTGGCCCAAGCTTTCTTAATGAGCTGATTCATTCATTCATTCATTCATTCATTCATTTGAAACTGGCAGAATGTTAGAAACTTGACATACTTGAAATGCTCTTGAAGACTGGGGAAGACCATGGAAAACTTCACTCCTTCAGGGAGTTCATGAGATGTACATCACTGTGAGTAAGTTCTTCCTGGAGTTTTAACAACATAGTCTTCTCTCCTCCCACTATTTTGTGTGTATGTGTGTATGTGTGTGTGTTTGCTTGCTTGCTACTGTTGCTGCTTTCCCTCTTGTTCTAAAAGAAGATTATTCCATCTAATCCATTTGACAGGGATAATGGATGAAGAACAATGTGGTCTTCGTTTGGGATGTACAATTATGGATACTACCAATTAAGAATTTGGAAGGAATTGTAGAAACCATGCATATACTGAACTTTTTTTCTATGAAATAGTAGGTCTATGCTATAGTCTTTAGTGGGACCTGAAATCTCAATATGAACACTTTACTTCAAGTAATACTTAACACTGAATCTACCAGGAAAAATTTCTACTAAGATGCATTTTGGATTTTCTAGTCACTCAAGTTGAGTCAGAATGGATGTACAGGGATACACAGCAGATGACACTGGGTCATCTACTTCAATCTGTTGGAATTCTACCTGAGCAAAGAAACTTGGTATTCTGGGATTTAATTGTTTCCCCCCTGAAGAGTTATAATTTGGGGATCTTATCTTTGTACTCACGTGTGAACGAAGGTCCAACACTCCCTCCATCCCACCCCAAATCCTTTACAAACTTTGCATTGATAAAAATACACTTAAATGAGTTTCAAAGATAAGTTCAGTAGGAAGGGAAAAAAACCCCTCAAACCCTTAATTGCTTATCATTTATAAGGGAATGTCTATTAATCCAGGGTCAGGTCTGAGGCTATTTTATTGCTTAACCACTTAAAGGGGAAACATTTTAATGAAAAAAATTGGTGCTGGATGTATGCAGACAGTTGACTCAATTGGTATTCTTTTTTTTGTAAAGACATTTTATATATATATATATATAATGCATATAATATATATACACACGTGTATATACATATATGTATAATATATATATACATTATAATATATATACATATATTTTCTCTCGAAGTCAAAGATTAAAGGGTTTTGCTAACTGATTAGTTAATGAAGAGAACAAATAAAATGGAGCATAAAAATGTGTTTTTTCCATTTTGTGTTCCATAGTTCTCTGACAGTTTTCTTCTTTGTTTGAGACAGGGAGAGAGATTGATTGATTGATGAGTTGATTCAGTGAGCCATGTGACATAAACTCAATGCCACTTCTATTGACCAGAAAGATGAAGAAGACAGGGACCATCTAAAAAAATAACAATTGTTGACATTTAATGAGCATTTAATGAGTTTGTACTAAGCACTTACTTGCATAGTGAATGCTCACAAGAACTCTTAAGCACTGTCCATGTCAGTGCATTGGAAATATTTCACAATAAATATGTGCCTTAATTTACTCGATCGTTGCCACTAATGGTAATCATTTCAGTATTTTCAAAATTTCATTATTACAAACTAGATTGTCATAAGCATCCTTGTTCAATTCTACAAGAATTATTCTAGTATAGATATTGATAAAGGGAGTTGCTTCATCACAGGACATGCAGTTTTAAATACTTCAATACCCATGGAAAAATCACATTCTTCATCATGTCACTGTCTAAATTTTCCTCAATTATGTTTAACATTTTCAAACTTAAATTTTTTGGGGTCCAAATCAGTGTATAAATTGCTACTTCATCATTATTCCTAGAAATATGGTGACTTAGAATTTTGGAGAAACTCCTCTCAAAGCAATAAACTTTAAATATTGGATAAAATATCACAAACAAATAAAACAAAAACCTCTTTTAATGCATGGCTGAGTGGAAAGAAAATCAAAGAATTCTTCAGAGACCAGAAAAAGAAAATGTGAACCCACAGGGTAAGTGAGATTGTGTCTTCTTGGGTTGTATTTACCAGTTGTATGTAGTCTCTTTGTTGTTCAGTTGCTCAGTCGTTTCTGACTCTGTGACCCCCATGGACTGCAGCACTCCAGGCCTCCCTCTAGCAAGGGTTTTAATAAGTCACATGTGCAGGGAAAAGGCAAAAAAAAAACCAGAGAGAGAGTGATCCTCTATCAGTCAGAAGCCACTAAAGGACTACCTCCTTTTGTGATAACTAGAAAAAAAAATCCAACCTGGCAGTGGGAGATGATAGACTAACTTCCCTCTTTGACTTTGACTGTAGGTGGAGCAGGTTAAAAAAAAAAAAGATGTTCACAGTTAAAATGACTAAGATTCTAAAGATGTTAAAAGAATACAACAAAGAACACTAGATATCTAAATAGTTTAGATGAAATGGGCCAAGTCCCCAAAAATCACCAACTGCCAAAACTTACTCAAGATAAAATAGATGATTTAATCCATAGTTATAACCTCCACCCAAAAGAGAAATCTTCAAAACCAGCTGGTTTCACTGGTGATTTTTTCCAAACATTAAAGAAGAAGCAACACAAACTTTATAATTTCTTCCAGAAAATAAAAGAAAAAGACTATATTCCAATCCATTTGTTTTTTGGTTTTTTGGGGGGATTTACTAGCTTTACCTTCATGCCAAGAGTAGACAAAAATAGTGTAGAGAAAGAACACTATAGACTAATATCCTTCAGGAATATAATATTAGAAAATTGAATTTAGCAATTTATGAAAAAAATAAGCTATCACAACCAAGTGAGTCTTATTCCAGGAATGCAAGGTTGGTTCAATACTTAAAAATCAATGTAATCCATCATGTTAACATTCAAAAAGAGAAAAACCATAAGGTCATATAAATTAAAACAGAAAAAGCAATTAAAAAATTTCAACATCTATTTATGATAAAAAACTATCAGTATACTAAGAACAGAAAAGAGGTAAGAGACACAAGAAGGAATGCTGTAAAGAAAGCAAGAAAAATGTTAAAAGTATGGACAAATACAAATAATTCATTGCTAAAACAATGTCTAAATTGTGGAGTTAATAATTCAAGATGGCATTTAAATATGCAGTGACAATTTGGTGTAAATCAGGGGAGAGGAGTTATTATAATGAAAACATACTAAGTTTCTTATATTATTCAGATATTGACAAATATAGATTTTTTTAAAAATCTGTTTATATATTTAGCTGTGCTGACTCTTAGTTGCAGCATGCAGGATCTTTAGTAGCAAGATCTAGTTCATTGACTAGAGATTGAACCCAGGCCCCCTGCATTTGGAACTTGGAGTATTAGCCACTGGATCACCAGGGATGTCCCTAGATTTTTATAGTTTAATTATGCATTTTAATATTTCTGAAAGAAATATTAGCAACTGAGTATATACTTCCTATACTAGTGCAGGAAAACAAGGATGCAAGGAGAAAAACAATCTCAAAAAGTATCTTAAAGAAATTGACACAGGTAATGATAATAGATAACAAAACGACAATAATCATAAGATTACTTTTATAAAAAGGACAAACAAAAAAACAAGATTAAGAAATGTGTCTTAGTCAGTGGGCAAGATTGTGCTGTGGTTAGAAACCATCCAGATATCTCACTGAGACAATGTCACAACAACAAAGGAGTAAAAATGATGAAGCAACTGTTTGTAGGCACTCTTCTGGAAGCCATTTTCAAATCCAACTAAGATCCAATGGACATAAAATGATACTTTGGCTATCACCACAGAGATGAGTTAATGGCATGACCAAGGCCCCACACTGACCCTGCAGGTATGGCTGACCCAGTGCTGAGATGCTGCCAAAATCAACAGTCTCTTTAATATACTCAACCAAGGACTGAGGTGAAATTGAGCAGAAATTCTGTTTGAGTCTAGTTACATCCAGAAAAATCTTTCCTTGTCTGTACTAAATGTTGATCTGGCCTAGAATGTTACCATCCACTTCCTTTCACCCCTCAAGCCAATAGTGAGGTTGTGTTGATAATTTCCATGACGTTATGACATGAACCAAGTTCTATACCTGTTAATGTCCTAGCACATACGTGTGCACACATTTACTCATAAATGCTTACATTCCTTCTGTGAGCAAGGCTTCCTTGCAGCTTTGGAAGACATTGCTCCTCTAGAAGAGCTATTTCAAGCCACTTTCCAGGAACAGTTAAGGGTCTTATTTGTGTTTACAGTCTTGACTACAGTCTACAAACCTGCTGGGCATCTGTGAGCTTCCATGAGGCTAGAAGGTTTCATTGTGAGAAACTGTAGGCTAAGGTGGCCGCAGGAAGATGAGCACATTGTAAACATGGAAGTAGGGCACTTCTTGTGGTGACTGTTGTTTTAACGTGTTCTTTGTTAGTGTAGCTCCTTTTCATTCACTGTTATTTTTTCACTTCTCTCTATCCATTGTCAGCAGGGTACTGCAGGGGATCCTGTCTATTAATTGCCTATGATTAGAACTGGCTCAGCCAAGCTCTCTCTGTTGTGATTCCAAGTAAATGTGATCATTTATGGGAGGCCAATGACTTAGAAATATTGGAACAGGAAAAATATAGAACATTCTTAGCAATGTTGATTCATTTCTTTTGTGCAGCTCTTTGAAGACACAGGCACTTGTGCTTTTCCCTGAATGTCCTATGAAACATTTCACAGAAATGTGGTCATCATTTCTCGCTGCAACTTTCCACTTAGCTTTTTCTTTGGGTCCAAAGCTCACTCAATCCAGCAGCGAAACACCCCAAGCCTCTACACTGTCTTCCAAAGAAGTTGCTCTGCATACAAGGAGACTATAAGGTCCTTGTCAGTTCAACTGCAAGAGAAAAATAGAATTAGCTAGTGTTTCACTTTGTTTTTGGCATAATTCATATTTCTTTCTGCAAATTTTAAAATTTGCAAAGAATTTTAACATAGATAATTTCACTTGCTCCTCTGAAAAACTTGATGAAGAATATTTAAGAAATTGTTAATACTGATTTTCTCTGGGTGGGGGGAGGAAATAATACTTTTTAAGATAATTGCTCCTATATAAATCATTTTACTTTTCCAATGAACACAGTATTTTAGAAAGAGAAAAGATTGAAGAAATTTATAGAGAGAAAGAATGACAAAAATGGGGGAAATGTAAGCATTGGTGAATATGGCTAATGGCGTTTGGAACTCCTTGTACTAATCTTGTAACTTTTCTGTAAGTTTTAAATTATATCAGCAGAAGGAGTTACAGTGAATGGCATAAAAAGATTAAAGACATGTAATTCTTGGGTAATGTTTAAAATGGATAATTTCAATAATTTTGCTTGGAATTTTCCTAGGAATCTCAACAATGCTTAGATTACAGGCTTTGCTTAAAATCATAGATTTGAAATATAATAAACTATAGGCTGGGAGAGAAGTTATCGTAATTTGGAACATGACGTGACCATCTAGTGAGTTCATAGCTTTCACTGAAACATAAGCCACACTAAGCAGTTTCTTCAAATTTTCTTTGTATGCAGGTGTGCAGTTACAGGAAAACTCCGCTTTTTTTTCTGAACGTAGTATATTCCATACATTAGAAGGTGAAAATTATCTTGTTAGATATCCATTCTTTTTTTATAACAAACCATGAAATTCATCCATTTTAAGTGTATAATTCAAATACTTTACTAAATTTATAGAGTTGTTCAACCATCACCACAATCCAGTTTTAAAATGTTTCCACCATGACAGAGAGATCCCTTGGGCCCATTTATAGTAAATCGCTATTCCCAACCCCAGACCCAGGTGAAAACACTCTCTATCTTTATAGACTTACCTGTTCTAGACATTTTATATAAGTGGAATCATACAATATGTGGTTTCTCTTGTCTGTTTATTTATTTATTTTAATTTTCTTTGCATTATCGTGTTGGTTTTGCCATACATTGACTTGTCTGGTTTCTTTCACTTAGCAGAATATTTTTGAGGTCCATCACCCCTGTTTGTTTTCTGGGAATTTTCCCTTGGCATAAGAGGTTAGTTAGAAAGTAAACAAATACCTTACATTTACTCTGATGAGAAAAAAATGTCACCCAATAATACATATGAACAGGTCTCTCACAGCTAAGTTTGCATTGACAAGAAATCAGCCTGAGACGTTTTCCTTGTCTAGGAGCTATTCTTTTCTGGGAAAACCAAACAAAATATTGGTTAACTCTATAGCATCTGCTAGAGTCTGTGTGGCTGCTGTTGTCTAATTTCTGAGTGACGCAGCAGAGACCATAAGATATACAATGCTAGAGACTCAGGTATGACACAGAAGATGCAACATTAACAGGGAGATTAGACTTCAAAAGAATTACAAGCTCTCTTTCAAATGTGAGTGTTTGTGAGCACAAATACATTAGTATTTTTCTTCCCACAAACAGTAGAATGGTCTCTGTGATTAAAAAAAAATGCTGCAGTATCTGGGACCTGACTCACATATCTAAAGGATGCTAAGTAGTTTTATTACATGAAAAGTACTGTGATCCCCTCAAAGACATAGGTTTTGTGGTCATGTCATCTAGTACCAAATGTGAGCTATAAGGAAATGGTAGGACACAACTTGATCTTAAGAGAATTTGTCTCAGGAAATATGATGTTTAGTAAAATGTATGATGCAGAAATATATAAAGTATGTTGCTATTTTATAGTGGGGCTTCCCAGGTGGTTCAATGGTTAAGACTGCCTGCCAGTGTAGGAGACTTCAGAGACATGGGTTTGATTCCTGAGTCAGGAAGATCCCCTGGAGGAGGAAATGGCAGGCCACTCCAATATTCTTACCTGGAAAATTCCATAGACAGGGGAGCCCAGTCCATGGGATTGCAAAGAGTTAAACATGACTGAGCAAATGAGCACATGCACACATCATTTTCTAGTAACTTCAAACATCCAGATTTACCAGAAAACCAAACAACACATTAGATTAAGAAGTCCAATGGGTAAATTTTCTTATCATTTTAAACAGTTTGATAATGAATTTGCGATTTGTATACTCTTCTCCTTAAAAACTCAAATGAAAACATCTTTCAATTATATGTTTGTATTTTATATGTATGTAATACTTTTCAGGAAATCCTTATTAAGCTGAGAGCTGTGCTGGGACAAGAGTCTTCTTGTCAAGCATTTGTTGCAACAGGGCCTGCAGACTGAAGGCGAGGTGGGTGCCATGGTTCTCTAGAGGGGACCCTGTGATCTCTCGGTCTTGATTCAACATACTTTCTCAGAATTCTCTTTTCTTTTCAAATGTCTCTGACTCAGTAATAAATGTCATGTCTTCTATGAAAATTATGAGATTTTCATATCATTTACATAATATAGAGTCTGTTTTGTTTTGTGTTCATTTTATCTGCATTTCTTTTTCTAACTGAATTGCCTAGACTGTCAGAGCGGCATCTGGAGGTTAGTTTGGAGCCAGGCTTCTGATACTGTCATTAGTCAAGTTGGTTGGTGTGATTTATTTATTTATTTATTTATTTTATCTTTAGGATGGACTGGTTGAATCTCTTTGCAGTCCAAGGGACTCTCAAGAGCCTCGTCCAACACCACAGTTCAAAAGCATCAATTCTTTTGCGCTCAGCTTTCTTTATCGTCCAACTCTCTCAGCCATACATGACTACTGGAAAAACCACAGCTTTGACTAGATGGACCTTTGTCTGCAAAATAATGTCTCTGCTTTTTATTTATTTATTTATTTTAATTTTCTTTACTTTATTGTGTTGGTTTTGCCATACATTGACATGAATCTGCCATGGGTATACATATGCTCCCCTTCCAGAACCCCCCTCCCTCCTTCCTCCCAATTCCCTCTCTCTGGGTCATCCCGGTGTACCAGCCCTGAGCATCAAACCTGGCCTGGAGATTGATTTCACATATGATAATTAACATGTTTCAATGCCATTCTCCCATATCATCCCACCATTGCCCTCTTCCACAGAGTCCACAAGACTGTTCTATACATCTGCGTTTCTTTTGCTGTCTTGCATACAGGGTTCTCGTTACCATCTTTCTAAATCCCATATATATGCTTTAGTATACTGTATTTTTGTTTTTCCTTCTGGCTACTTCACTCTGTATAATAGGCTCCAGTTCTGTCCACCTGAGTAGAACTGATTCAAATGAATTCTTTTTAATGGCTGAGTAATATTCCATTGTGTATATGTACCACTGCTTTCTTAACCATTCGTCTGTTGATGGACATCTAGGTTGCTTCCATGTCCTTGCTATTGTAAACAATGCGGTGATGAACATTGGAGTACATGTGTCTCTTTCGATTCTGGTTTCCTCGGTGTGTATGCCCAGCAGTGGGATTGCTGGGTCATAAGGCAGGTCTATTTTCAGTTTTTTAAGGAATCTCCACACTGTTCTCCATAGTGGCTGTACTAGTTTGCATTCCCACCAACAGTGTAAGAGGGTTCCCTTTTCTCCACATCCTCTCCAGCATTTATTGCTTGTAGACTTTGGGATGGCAGCCATTCTGACTGGTGTAAAGTGGTACCTCATTGTGGTTTTGATTTGCATTTCTCTGATCATGAGTGATGTTGAGCATCTTTTCATGTGTTTGTTAGCCATTTGTATGTCTTCTTTGGAGAAATGTCTGTTTAGTTCTTTGGCCCACTTTTTGATTGGGTCGTTTATTTTTCTGGAATGGAGCTGCAGGAGTCTTTCTCTGGGGGAGTCATATATATAGCTTTCATATGTAAAAGTTAGCATCTGAAAATCTTGATATAAATAAAACTTTTGAAGACACTATGTTAACTTTACTTCCTAAGCTTCCTATTTTTCCTTTTATCTTTTATGTCTCCCTCTTTTCTCTTTCAAGATAGGACATTCCCTGAATTCCCAAGCATTCCATATGTATTACTTCTTGCTTGTTCTTTTTTTTATTTTTTTAAAATTTTCTTTACTTTATTGTGTTGGTTTTGCTATACATTGACATGAATCCGCCATGGGTATACATATGCTCCCCCTCCAAAATCCCCCTCCCTTGTCTCTCCTGATTCCCTCCCCCTGGGTCATCCCAGTGCACCAGCCCTGAGCATCAACCCTGGGCTGGCGATTGATTTCACATATGATAATTAACATGTTTCAATGCCATTCTCCCATATGATCCCACCCTTGCCCTCTTCCACAGAGTCCACGAGACTGTTGTTTTATATAGTACTTTCTGTATGAGCATGTATTACAACAGGTTGTTAGAAGAAGGTAAATACACACACTTACTAACATACAATTAAACAGAAATACCTAGAGTGTAATTTCACTTTAAATGATAGAAGATATTAGAAACTGCTGCTGCTGCTGCTGCTAAGTCGCTTCAGTCGTGTCCGACTCTGTGCAACCCAATAAATAGCAGCCCACCATGCTCCACTGTCCCTGGGATTCTCCAGGCAAGAACACTGGAGTGGGTTGCCATTTCCTTATCCAATGTATGAAAGTGAAAAATGAAAGTGAAATCGCTCAGTTGTGTCCGACTCTTTGAGACTCCATGGATTGTAGCCTACCAGGCTCCTCCGTTCATGGGATTTTCCAGGCAAGAGTACTGGAGTGGGTTGCCATTGCCTTCTCCAATTAGAAACTAGGGCCATTCAGATTTCTAAACCCTGGAATCAAGTTCTTTGGAAAAATATTACTAAAAAAAGATGATAAGACTGGCAAAGAGTGGGCCCTGTAAAGCACAGCAAAGAGAAGGAAAAAGGTGAATATTTGGACACAAATATCCATTTCCCTTTTACTTTATCATGTTTCATGACTTATTTATTATGTTTAGCTCAAGCAATAGCTTTCATTGAGACAAACCATGATTTTTCTTTTAAAGCAATATTTCTAAGCCTTTCTTTCACTATTACACCTTAAATAGCCTTTTTAGACACTTTCCCCCAATCATCCCCAATGAAATAATACCACAGATAGATTATATCTATTTATGTATTATAACTATATATATTCTTTATATATTTTGAGTAAGAATTTCTTACCCCTCTGAGGAAGTAGTTTTTGCCCCTTGAAAATGATATGGACCTCTTGAGAATGCCTGTTTTATAGGAGCACCATATAAGCTGCTGAAAGATGGGAGACTATAGATATCAATGTGGCCCATACTTAAAGGACAGTAACATCAGAATAAAATGTGAGAGTATAGGCTTGGCTTCCTGCAGAGTCCCCTCTGTATGTTCTCACTAAAGTAAATAAAAATAGTGTAATTCACAAAGTCTGAAGCAAGTCAGCCAAAGAAAATATCAAAGAAAAAAAATTCTAGAAAACATAGTTGATATTTGAAGATGAGTCCCTGAAAATTCTTAGAGTCCTATTTTGAAAGAGATAAGAGAAAAAGGAGAAATTAAGGGAAAAGTAGGGAGGGTAGAAAATAATCACACCAATTTTGTAATAAACTGAATTTTGAAATAAAAATTGTATATTGTAAAGTATATCACTATAATATCTTTCGGTGGGCTTGTAGTATCTATTACAAAGTGTTACAATGTCACTTTCTATATATCATTAAAATTTTTATTTTATTTGTATGTGTGTGTGTTCGTTTGAGAATTCTCTTATAGGGGGAAACACTGTGGAGGCATGTTGGAGGAAAATGCAGTTCAGCTAAGGAGGAGTCGGGATTTAGTTTCCAGATCTAGGGTCAAAGTAGGAACTAAGTGAGGTCATTTTGAAATCTGGGTACAAAGGTCAGAACTAGGTCAGTAGCCAGAGTGGCCTAAGACTGTATCTCAGAGTCCCTGGGGACAGCAACCAATCTTCTCTGGGGCCAGCTGACCCCAAACATCAAGAGAAGAGAAAGAAGCAAGAGAGAATGATAAGGTCTAATGAGAATCATAATGTTTCATATTTTGAAGGATCCATGGAGATCACCTGGAAAACAACAAAAGCCTTATTATTCTGAGAGAGTAGTAGAGGTCCATTGGGGCCCAGGGAAATATCAAAGGTGCCAAATCTGCTTGGAGATCAGTGGGGTTAACAGCCAAATGCCCTGGGCCTCACTTCTGCACATCCTTCTTCCAAATAATAATTTTCCAGAGTTCTAGTTTTCCTTTTCAAAGTCCATTTCTTCATTCTTCATGGCATTATATGCTAAAATTCTCACAGGTAAAGACCTGCAACATCTTAACGATATTCAACACTAAGTTGCATTCAGTTCAGTTCAGTTCAGTCACTCAGTTGCGTCAGACTCTTTGAGACCCCATGAACCACAGCACGTCAGGCCTCCCTGTCCATCACCAACTCCCAGAGTCCATCCAAACCCATATCCATCGAGTTGGTGATGCCATCCAGCCATCCCATCCTCTGTTGTCCCCTTCTCCTCCTGCCCCCAATCCTTCCCAGCATTAGGGTCTTTTACAATGAGTCGACTCTTCTCATGAGTTGGCCAAAGTATTGGAGTTTCAGCTTCAACATCAGTCCTTCCAAAGAACACCCAGGACTGATCTCCTTTAGGATGGACTGGTTGGATCTTCTTGCAGTCCAAGGGACTCTCAACAGTCTTCTCCAACACCATAGTTCAAAAGCATCAGTTCTTTGGTGCTCAGCCTTCTTCACCACCCAACTTTCACATCCATACATGACTACTGGAAAAACCATAGCCTTGACTAGACAGACCTTTGTTGGCAAAGTAATGTCTCTGCTTTTCAATATGCTGCCTAGGTTGGTCATAACTTTCCTTCCAAGGGGTAAGCGTCTCTTAATTTCATGGCTGCAATCACGCACCGGTCACAGCATACACCCTCCTCCAACAACACAAGAGAAGACTCTATACATGGACATCACCAGATGGTCAACACCGAAATCAGACTGATTACATTCTTTGTAGCCAAAGATGGAGAAGCTCTATACAGTCAGCAAGAACAAGACCAGGAGCTGACTGGCTCAGATCATGAACTCCTTATTGCCAAATTCAGACTTAAATTGAAGAAAGTAAGGAAAATCACTAGACCATTTAGATATGACCTAAATCAAATCCCTTATGATTATACAGTGGAAGTAAGTTGCACTAAGGAAGATGAGAAAGTTTCTAGAATGTTCTTGGAAAGTGACAATAAAAATCTATGTGACTTTGTCTAAAAACTTGTGTTATTATAGCTTTCTAAGGTCACCTAGGTCTCGATTCTTGGGTTGGGAAGATTTCCTGGAGAAGGGAATGGCTACCCATCTTACTATTCTGGCCTGGAGAACTCCATGGACTGGGGTTCACAAAGAGTCAGACATGACTGAAAGACTTATACACTCTTTAGGATGAAATTCTTTAATTTTTGTTCTGGTGATTTTTGTATACTATTTTTTTCTTTCTCCAATTTTCACTGACTTTATTTGTCATATATTTCAGATTTATGAAACTTTTGAGAGTAAGCAAAACCTAATAGGGAATTATTAGCACTTCCCTTTTGTGGGACAGGGGTGTTAATAGTAAAATTATTTTGTTCTGAAAGCTATACTTTGAAATATGACTAATATATTTTGGTGAAGTATTTGCAAATAGTCATGATTCGTTTTACTTCAAATGCATATATTCTTTTTCTCCTTGGAGAAATCTTCATGCATAGTGATTTTTAGGGGTATATACCTATTTCCACATGCATTTCAGAATGAGAAATGTCCTAGAGCCACTAGCTGAATGTTCAACAGCATTTTTTGTGCTTATGATGTGGGATGGAAAGAAATAGAAATTAAACCTCTCTCCTTTCCACAAGCCACATGTAGACCGACTCCAAGTGAAAGGTTTTCACACAAGCCAGTTTCGGTAATGTGAATTCACCCAGTTTCCAACAAGCCCTGAGAGGTATTTTAGTCTCAGCATCTGGTAGCTGAGGCCATCGCCTAAGCACAAGTGTGCCACTGTGCCAGTCGTTGGGCTGCTTTATTTGATGAGGACCACAGCTCTCTGGCAGATAGGCTCTGTTTTCGTTTCCCAAACAAACCTCCTTGGAGGTGAAGGAAGGTTTGCTGACTGTGGTCAGGAAAGTCTCAATTATGAATGATTCCCTAACCAAGTGTTGAAACACTGCACTTTGTAATTAAAATGCAAAGCACACACAAACTGGAAACCATAGGAGTATTTTTCAGGAATTTTCCTTGAAAGCTTGTTTTCTCACTTCCTCCAAGTGTCATCCCTCCAAATCTACCTTCATTTCCTTTATTCTTCCATAACAAAATATTATCTTCTCACCTATTTATTGGTATTCTCTCTCAAAGTGGATATGATTTGTCTAATTAGTAAAATATATTTTAGTCACTTGCTTTTCTTCTCATGAATCTCAAACCCTGTCCTCATTTTACTTTGCTGCTTTGCAAAGTAAAGAAGTGGGGTTGTTGGCTCCAATCTGTGCTACTAGGAAAATGAAGGAAAAGGCAGCTCAAGAGAAAGCAGCTTTTTCTTTTAATCAAGTAACATTTTGCTCAGTGTAGTATAACACTCTTTTATTAGGTGCATACAAATTTGGACCACTTCCTTGGTAAACTGAATCATTATCATTATGTGGTGACCCTTTTTCTTCTTTTTTTTTTTAATTATTTTTAATTCCAGGGTAATTGCTTTGCAATGTTGTGTTGGTTTCTGCCATACAGCAATGTGAATCAGCTATAAGTATACATTTGTCCCCCCTCGAACCTCCCTTCCTACCCCCAACCCCTTTCCACCCCTCTAGTTTGTCACAGAACACTGGGTTGAGCTCCCTGTGTTACACAGCAACTTCCCACTAGCTATCTGTTTTACATGTGGTAATGTATAAGTTTCAATGTTGCTCTCTCAATTCCTTTTTATTCTTAATAATGTTTTTTGTTTAGAGTATATGTTATCTTATAATAACATACTCGTAACAACTTTCTTTTACTTGGTAGTATTTGCTTGCTATATTTTGTTCCATTTTTATTTTTTCAGTTGTACAAGTCTTTATTTTTTGCTTTGGATCTAGCTGAATTGGAGGGAGGTGGGACAGGGGACTAATGTCAGTCAAGAGCAGTAGAGAGGGGACTGATACAAGGGAAAGGAAGAACAAAGATGTACTTTAAAAAAAGGCTTACAGATTACTAATTATACAAAAGAATCCATGCAAAAGTATCATCCAAGAATACTTGAAGAAGAAAGATAAAGGAAAAGTTTCAATTGCCAAAGATCCCATAGACAAAGTCAAAAAGCTGTTATCAAACCAGGAGAAAATAGCTTTAACATATATAACAGGAAAAAGAAAACTATCAGAATATATGAAGAATGTCTATGAATTTATAAAAAAATAACGACTCAGCAGAAAAAAAAAAGATGCAAAGGATATGAATAAACAATTGATAGAAGAAATAGAAATGACCAGTAAATTATTTTTAAATGCACAACCACATTAGTAATCAAAAAACTCAAATTAATTTTTTTTCACCTTTTAGACTAGAAAATAAATTTTTTAAAATTTTATTTAATTAAATAATTTTTTGGCTGTGCTGGGTCTTCATTGCCTTTTACGCAGGCTTTCTCTAGTTGTGGGAGCCATGGCTATTCTTTGTTTCAGTGTGCAGATTTCTCACTATGGTGGCTTCTCTTGTTGCAGCACACAGATTTGAGGTATGCAGGCTTCATTACTTGTGGCATGTAGGTTCGGTAGTTGTGGCTCATGAGTTTATTTGCTCCAAAGCATGTAGAATCTTCCTGGACTGGGGATTGACCCATGTCCCCTGCATTGGCAGACAGATTCTTATCCACACTACCATCAGGGAAGGCCAGAAAATATTATATTTTAAAATTAGATAATATTATATATTGATGAAGTCATGAAAGATAGGCAACTCTCCCTTTAAGGGAAATCTCTGGTCAGGAGTCAACATTGCACTGCCTTTTTATAAAGCACTTTGCCAAACCATTTAAAACTGCACTTATCGTTGGAGCCAACAAGCCCACATCCCGCTTCTTGGTACTAATCCAAGGGAAACAGCCACATGTGTGCAAGGACACATGTACAGGGTTGTTCCCTGTAGTATTTTATGGAACAATTTTTTTTTTTAAAGAAAAGCAACTTTGAATATCTACCAATAGGGTAATAATTTCATAATGCATTCTATGGAATATTATGCAGCAATTTTTTAAACACAAGAAAATAAAAAACATAGACTTCACACAAAAGTATTTATTTGTACAATTTCATATATAAATAGTGAAAGAGTTGAATGGTTACACACTCAATTCATGACAGGCATTAAATATAGTAAAATAATGGAGACTAGAGGTAATATTTTAGAGTGAGTCTACTTGCATTGCTATTATTTCAATTTTTTACAATAAAAATGAATTCATATTTTTTTTTTTAAGATTTTCTTTCTTTTTTTTTTTTTTTTTTTTTTTTTTCCCATACTTTTCTTGATATCACCATGCGTTTACATTTGCTTCCCCTCCGTGTCCCCCCTCCCTCCTCCCTGCCCCCGGG